>CM072163.1:3233195-3576878 GCA_036850595.1 Rhyacichthys aspro
CTGGTTAATAGAGTTAAATATGAACATTTCTGTCTGTTCATCAGCTTAGATCTCATTTTCTAGTCAAACTGAAAATGGTGAGGGGCCTCGAAAGTAAATAAGAATCATTTCAGGGGGCAAACATGGTGACAAATTATGGTAACTGGTTTTAGTTGGATTTAAACAGGTTTTATTAGGATTTATGGAGGTTTTAGATGGATTTGAACAGGTTTTAGGTGGATTTGAACAGGGTTTTTTAGGATTTGTGAAGGTTTTAGTTGGATTTGAACAGTTTTAGATGAATTTGAACATGTTTTATTAGGATTTGTGGAGGTTCTAGTTGGATTTGAACAGTTTTAGATGGATTTGAACACTTTTAGATGGATTTGAACAGGTTTTAGTTGGATTTGAACATGTTTTATTTGGATTTGTGGAGGTCTTAGTTGGATTTGAACAGTTTTAGATGGATTTGAACAGGTTTTATTAGGATTTGTTGAGGTTCTAGTTGGATTTGAACAGTTTTAGATGGATTTGAACAGTTTTAGATGGATTTGAACAGGTTTTAGTTGGATTTGAACATGTTTTAGATGGATTTGAACAGGTTTTATCAGGATTTGTGGAGGTTTTAGTTGGATTTGAACAGTTTTAGATGGATTTTAACAGGTTTTAGTTGGATTTAAACATGTTTTAGATGGATTTGAGCAGGTTTTATCAGGATTTGTGGAGGTCTTAGTTGGATTTGAACAGTTTTAGATGGATTTGAACAGGTTTTATTAGGATTTGTGAAGGTTTTAGTTGGATTTGAACATGTTTTAGATGGATTTGAACAGGTTTTATTAGTATTTGTGGAGGTTTTAGTTGGATTTGAACAGTTTTAGATGGATTTGAACAGGTTTTAGTTGGATTTGAACAGTTTTAAATGGATTTGAACAGGTTTTATTAGGATTTGTGGAGGTTTTAGTTGGATTTGAACATGTTTAAGATGGATTTAATCAGGTTTTATTAGGATTTGTGGAGGTTTTAGTTGGATTTGAACAGTTTTAGATGGAATTGAACAGGTTTTATTAGGGTTTGTGGAGGTTTTAGTTGGATTTGAACAGGGTTTAGATGGATCTGAACAGGTTTTAGTTGTTTTTGAACATGTTTTAGATGGATTTTAACAGGTTTTAGTTGGATTTGAACATGTTTTAGATGGATTTGAACATGTTTTAGATGGATTTGAACAGTTTTAGATGGATTTGAACACATTTTATTAGGATTTGTGGAGGTTTTAGTTGGTTTTGAACAGGTTTTATCAGGATTTGTGGAGTTTTTAGTTAGATTTGAACAGGTTTTAGTTGGATTTATTTATTATTTAGTTTTATTCATCATTTGTAGCATAAACTGGCTTAAGATTTCATGAACAAATAAAACTAATCTGATTCAAATCCATCTAAAACCTGTTCAAATCTAATTAAAACCTCAAAAACATCTCCTTCTAAATGCACTGGAGGGCCACATAAATGATCAAAATGTATGACTCCGTTCGACTTGTAGACAGTAAACCTCTGATATCCGCTGTTTCCCCGTCCTGCAGGTGGTAACGGGAGAGCCTCAGCACATCGTCTTCACCATCCCCATCTTCGAGCCGCTCCCGTCCCAGTACTACATCAAGGTAGTGTCCGACCGCTGGATCGGGGCCGAGGCCATCTGCATCATCAACTTCCAAAACCTCATCTTACCTGAACGACATCCTCCTCACACCGGTACGAAGGCCTAATCTACTGAGCTAATGCTATAAATATGGCTAAAATGGATTCTCTGTCGTTATTTTTATTATTGTCTGTCTCTACGCTTAATATCGGGGATGTCTGTTTGAATTTAGAGCTGTTTAACGCTCAGTTTATCACAAGTATTTAACGTTTACTCCTGTAACTAAAGCAGTAACTGAGAGAAGTCGCTAACTAACTATTAATTAACTAACTTTGGCAACATGTCATAGTTTTGATTTTATTTTTCTGTTGGGAATAGCTTTAACGCAGCAACAGATTTCCACCGACGACGCTTTAATTACTGAGCTCTCATTTAAAGCAAATCCTGTTTTAGCATTTATTTCAACACATAATTGAATGTTTTGGTTGAATTTAATAGTATAGAAAACAATACCAACAATGTTATATATCTACCTGAAGTTTGTACATTTCTTTGCTGTTTGCTTAAAGACCATCCCTCAATTAAACTCTTAAACACACACTTTATGATTAGAACAGTTTGACCCATTTGACTTCAATCCTAATCCCATTTCTGTCACTCTTACAGTTTTTAATCGTTGAAATGTTTGCAGCTAAATGTTTCCAGCTGTGAGATTTTAGTCTTTGCTCTTGGCTTGGTTTTTGAAGCCAGACTGATGCCAAACTCCTTTTTTTTCTGCATTATCTCATCATTTCTTCGTTCTTTTACTGTGGTTTCCAACATGAAGCTCAAACCCGACAGAGACTCTCAAAATAGTTTATTTTTGCCGAACATTAAACTCAATGTTAAAGCTGCAAACCACAAAAGATGAAGATGAAGCGATCAGTTTATAGCAACAAAATCCTCTCATGGAAGGGATCCTAATATTGTGTGGCTTTATTGAAAACTCAGAAGTACAGCAAGGATTAAAGAGAACTTATTATATCTTAAATTGTTTTGTTTTGCTACTTTTCAGAGCCAAGTAAAAAATCAAATCCATCGAGTAATTACCAACTTTATGCATTAGTCTTGAGCCATCGCTGACATTAAGTAGACTTTCCTTTGAATAACAATTTAGGTATATTGTAAAAAATAAACAAATAAAAGCGCCTTTACTATGATAAACAGTTCTCTCTGTTATTTAAAAGTCTAGTATAACTTAGGCCAAGTCAGCATTTCAACATAAAAGACCTCATTGATTAAGAAATTGGACAGAGACATCAAAATAAAATGGGATATTTATGAACAAAAGCATCTTAACATCTGTACAGAAACTGATGTATTACAGCAAATAACATCTGCTCTGTTTAAAATAAACTTTTGTAAAAAACACCACACAGTTTTTCTAATCAAGGAAAAGTCATGGCCAGAGGGTAATCAATAACACCATTCATACAAATAACTAAATAAGTTATAACATTTAAAAAATCCGTCTTTATTTAGACTCTTTTGGGCCTTTATTTCTCTTTTTTTTTCTTGTTTCATGCACTTCACTTCAGTGTATTCATGTATTTTTCTGTTGTTGAAGCTCTGCATTTAAATATTGGACTTGCTATTTGGAAAAATAATGGAGAAATGCTTAAAACACTTCAAACTCAAGAGTTTATAAGCATTTTCTTAAGTTGTCTGACCTCAGATCGTCACATTTCTGCTCCACACGGCTCACAACAGGAGCTTATTCAGGGTTTTTTCATGCTTTAAACATTACAAATACTGCGTTATCATGACAACATCCAAACTGAAAAGACAAAGCACTAGTTTGGCTTCAGTTGCTCTAAGAAAATGAATAACCTTATCATATTTACTAATTTAATTGACTTTCTCATGTTGTTTTTTCTTCCCTCAGAGCTGTTGGACCTGCAGCCGTTGCCCGTGACCGCGTTGGGAAACAGAGAATACGAAAGTCTGTACAAGTTCACTCACTACAACCCCATCCAGACTCAGATCTTCCACACTTTATACCACACCGACACCAACGTCCTGCTGGGGGCGCCAACGGGCTCCGGGAAAACCATCGCCGCCGAGATGGCCATGTTCAGGGTCTTCAATAAATATCCGGGCTCCAAGGTGAGACCAATAACAACTTGTGTATCTGTAAGAAGAAGCGTCAGATTAATTTTTACTGCAGAATGTGTTAATAATAAATTAATAAGAAGATGATGTCGGTAACGGACTGGACTAATTAATAATTAGAGCCTTGTCTCCTTCAATTTGCTTCAATATTTCAAGAAAAGTGGTTCAGTTCAGTCAAAGTTAAGTAAGATAAAGGGATGCTGTTACATGGTAGAAGCCCACATTTTGTGCTGTCATTCTGGTCTTATTTATGAATAATTAGTAAGAATAAAACGTATAAGGGGCTGATGCATTTCAATAAAAGTCGGAACAAATATTGGCCAACCCAAAATTTTTCCTTTTTTGCTATACTACCACTTTTTTTTCCCCCCCCCCTAAAAAAAAAAAAAAAAAAAAAAATTAATCCTACTTTATTTAATGATTTTAGTTTTAAATAAAAAATTTTGCTTAATATAGCCTTAATATCACAACAATGGTTTCCTCCAGTATTTTATAGATTGTACAAGACCTCCATCAGGACGAGAAAAGGCTAAAAATAAAAGAGAAACTTGGGAGATGCAATAGTTTCGTATAGTACATTCACACGTAGTCCATCTATAAATAAAAAAAAAAGATTTTAAAATATATATAACAAACATACACAGAGATATTATGACATTTCTAACAACAATAACAACATATATTTTTGTACAGACAGGTTTTTTCTGCAGTGTTTCATGCCATTTCCAATAAATATATATATTTGTTTAGTTCTTGATCAATAGAATAAAAGATAAATAATAATAATATGATCTTTATAGCAGTTTTTTGGACAGGTAAACCTCAGTTTCACCCACATTCCACTAATATAACGCTGTAAATGAACGTATTCTTGCAGAAATATAGAAATAGTTACCGTGGCGTTGTACTCATTTTATCTTTGAGCTTAACATTTAATAAAGATTCAAATGATTTTCCACACTTTACTATTTAAATGTTCATGTTAAATGTTATTTCTCTGTGTTCCTGCAGGTGGTGTATATCGCTCCATTAAAAGCTCTGGTCCGAGAGAGGATCGAGGATTGGAAAGTCAGGATCGAGGAGAAACTGGGGAAAAAGTGAGAATTAAAACCCTGTGAACACTATTTATAAAACTCATTCGCTTCTTCATCGTATAATGTCTGTTTGTTATATCTCAGTTTAAAGACACAAAATACCAGTGAAATCATGTGTGTTTCTGTCTGTTTAGAGTGGTGGAGCTGACCGGCGACGTGACCCCGGACATGAGGGCCATAGCGCAGGCCGAACTCATCGTGACCACTCCGGAGAAATGGGACGGGGTGAGCAGGAGCTGGCAGAACAGGAGCTACGTCCAGAAAGTGGCCATTCTCATCATCGACGAGATCCACCTCCTCGGTTGGACTTCCCGCTTTTACGTTCGTCGACGATAAACCGAGTATCATTCCGTTCGTTTCTATTTTCTTTTGTTTCGTGTGTGTTCAGGGGAAGACAGAGGCCCGGTCTTGGAGGTCATCGTGTCCCGGACCAACTTCATCTCGTCCCATACGTCTAAAGGCGTCCGAGTCGTTGGTTTGTCCACGGCTCTGGCCAACGCTCGAGACCTCGCCGACTGGCTCGGGATCGGACAGGTCTGGATCCACTTTTTCTTCACATTTCATCACAAACTATCTTCTCTTTTTATCCATTTCACCTTTGACTCCGTTTTTTGGATCGGCTCCCTTTATAAGCCCCATTCTGTCAGTGATACTAGCACTGGATCAAGAAATACAATAGAAAACTGAACCAGAAACCACATATTTTAATAGAACTCCATCATTTCTACAGTTCTGTTGCCATCCGCCGGCTCATATCTGTCTGAATGTGTGTAATACCAGCAATTAGGACAAACAGATACTTTGGCCCAGACTTGAGCGGTATCTAATCTCCGTAATGGGCCGCAGTCCTGTGTGTCGGTGCCATGTTTAAAGTCCGACGACGGGAGAAGATGCCAGTGATGTGGATGGATGAGTCGGCCTGTCGGCTCCAAGCAGGACGGGGCTTTAATGTAATACAGACGCTAATCAAAACAATCAGATACGTTTTAAGAGGAAGGTATGTGAAGATATCCGTAAAGCACTACTGTCAGTCTATTTATATTGGACGATGTTTCTACAGTTCAGATCAAATTCTGTTGACGTTCCTAGTTTTGAATGAATTTATACCACACACGTTAAACTCAAGGCCCTTTGCAGTGTTTTATGTGGCCCTTCAAACATTTAAAAGATAGAAGATATGTTTGGCACGAGGTTTTAATTGGATTTGAACAGGTTTTAGATGTTTTTTGCTACAAAGGTATATATAAAGCGCTTAAATCCAAATAAAATCTGTTCAAATCCAAATAAAACATGTTCAAATCCTGATAAAACCTGTTCAAATCCTAATAAAATCTGTTCAAATCCAAATAAAACATGTTCAAATCCTGATAAAACCTGTTCAAATCCTAATGAAACCTGTTCAAATCCAAATAAAACATGTTCAAATCCAAATGAAACCTGTTCGAATCCTAATAAAACCTGTTCAAATCCTGATAAAACCTGTTCAAATCCTTATAAAACCTGTTCAAATCCTTATAAAACCTGTTCAAATCCAAATAAAACATGTTCAAATCCTAATAAAACCTGTTCAAATCCTGATGAAACCTGTTCAAATCCTAATAAAATCTGTTCAAATCCAAATAAAACATGTTCAAATCCTGATAAAACCTGTTCAAATCCTAATGAAACCTGTTCAAATCCTAATAAAATCTGTTCAAATCCAAATGAAACCTGTTCGAATCCTAATAAAACCTGTTCAAATCCTGATAAAACCTGTTCAAATCCAAATAAATCCTGTTCAAATCCAACTAAAACCTGTTCAAATCCTGATGAAACCTGTTCAAATCCTAATAAAATCTGTTCAAATCCAAATAAAACATGTTCAAATCCTGATAAAACCTGTTCAAATCCTAATGAAACCTGTTCAAATCCAAATAAAACCTGTTCAAATCCAAATAAATCCTGTTCAAATCCAACTAAAACCTGTTCAAATCCAAATAAAACATGTTCAAATCCTAATAAAACCTGTTCAAATCCAACTAAAACCTGTTCAAATCCAAATAAAACATGTTCAAATCCTAATAAAACCTGTTCAAATCCAAATAAATCCTGTTCAAATCCAACTAAAACCTGTTCAAATCCAAATAAAACATGTTCAAATCCTAATAAAACATGTTCAAATCCTAATAAAATCTGTTCAAATCCAAATAAAACATGTTCAAATCCTGATAAAACCTGTTCAAATCCTAATGAAACCTGTTCAAATCCTAATAAAATCTGTTCAAATCCAAATGAAACCTGTTCGAATCCTAATAAAACCTGTTCAAATCCAAATAAAACCTGTTCAAATCCAAATAAAACCTGTTCAAATCCAAATAAAACCTGTTCAAATCCTAATAAAACCTGTTCAAATCCTAATAAAACCTGTTCAAATCCAAATAAAACCTGTTCAAATCCAACTAAAACCTGTTCAAATCCAACTAAAACCTGGTTAAATCCTAATAAAACCTATTCTAATCCAAATAAAACATGTTCAGATCCTAATAAAACCTGTTCAAATCCAAATACAACCTGTTCAAATGCAACTAAAACCTCCACAAATCCTAATAAAACCTGTTCAAATTCAACTAACCTGTTCAACTAAAACCAATTTCCATAAAAGGAGAAAATTAATGTTCAAGATAACTTTTGTAAAACTCAAATGAAGATGAAACCTTTCATTTAAAATTAAATAAAAGCTTTCCAAGTGTGACAATCTTCAGCCCATCACCTTAATTCATGTATAAAGTAGTTAAGAGAGATCCTAAGAGACATAGGTGTGATACTAAAAAACACAAACACATCTGAACACAAGCCTTGTAAAAGTTTGTCGTCTGTACTTTGTTTGAGTTGTGGTGAAGCCAGATTGGCAGTGTGCCCTCATAAATCTGAGAAGCTGGCCATCACTGTCCATCCTTTTGGCACCACTCCCACAACAGAGCAATGCATCAGAGTTTTTAATGTGTACACAGCCCCAGCAGCTCATCAGACATTAAACAGAGCAGGCTTCAGAGGTTAAAGCCCGTTCCTCTGTGACAGACAGCGACCGCTCGGACAGATGGGCTTCACGTCGCCAGCTGCTCGCATTAAATCTCCTCCGTTTTTGTCCTTTTCCTCCTTTTCTCCTCGTCGCTCTCACTTTTGTGCAACAGGTGGGTCTGTTTAACTTCCGGCCGTCTGTTCGACCCGTCCCGCTCGAGGTTCACATCCACGGTTTTCCGGGACAACACTACTGCCCTCGTATGGCCACCATGAACAAACCCACTTTCCAAGGTACAACCGCACACAGAATTACACTCCTGCTGGTTTTAAACAACACGAGCTGCATGTATTTGTCTGTATTTATCTGTGTTTTACTTTTACTTTTTCTACTTTTTCTTTTTTTTTTTTTTTGGGCTGCATCTCTCTCTGTACAACACTAGAATACTCACTTTCCCTTTAGGATTTTATGCTGCCGTTGATTCATTATTAACACAGGATAGTGCCTTATTTGCTTTCTCATCCCATTTATTCCTAATAATAATCCTAGATGACATTTTAAGGGTTTATCTTTCCAATTATCATGAGCTAATGATCGATTCCTTTCACTTTTTCTCAAATACAAGAAAAAGCTGTGACCTCTTGTGGCTGGAGTCGCTCCTGAGAAGATTTGAACCTCCAGTCTCCTGCACCAACGCTTTATTTATCATTTTATTTAAAGTTAAACCATCAAAACACCTGAATAAGAGAAGGCTATAGCTTCCTAGCAAACAGAGCCATATAAATGCAGTAATTATCCCTGTCTTTACAGCCATTCGGAGCCACTCGCCGGCCAAACCAGTCTTGATCTTCGTCTCGTCTCGACGTCAGACTCGACTGACCGCCTTAGACCTCATCGCTTACCTGGCCACGGAGGACAACCCCAAACAGTGGCTGCATCAGGACGAGAGAGAGGTTTGTTAACGCTCAAACACATGTAGAAGTTCTCTCGTGTTCCCGGATCGTCCTCTATCTTCTCTCGCTCTCAGAGTTTTGCTGAGTCTGCATTTCTGTCCATAAACGGCTGGTTTAAGTGTAATTACAGATGGACTCCTGCCGGAAAAGCCCGTGTCATCCTCCATTATATTGTCTGTGAATACTTTGGGATCAGTTCAAGATTGGAGCAAAGTTCTCGTCTGTATTCGACATTTAGAAACAGTCTCATACACAGATAGTAGTATATGTATATCTCATTTGAAAGAGCCACACATTATTAATAATATTGGCCGTGTTGTGTGCTTTTTTGCTGTAATACACTTTGTTCTTTCCAGAGCAGGAAACAAACGCAGGATTCTGGAAATTCTGGAAAACCTTGAAATTATGAGAGTAGTTTTCCAGACATTTAAAAAATATCCTAGAAATTAATTAAAATCTAATGATTGAATATTGTTCTGGAATCATTTAAATTACATTTTTACCTTTGATGTTTTTTATGAGGTTAAAACCTAGCAGGCTTTAGATAAATTTGGTATATCCTTTATAAATCTGTTGGGAATGTATAGGACTTAGAAATGGAAATAATTGGAATTGGAAATAGATAATAAAAGAATGGCATTAACAGTGAACCCTGTGCGATGAAAAATGGAGGAGTAAACTTTATTTTTTTGTTAAAATTGACAAAAATTGTGACCTTAATGGAAAAGAAATGTCCTGGAAAAGCATTTTTAATCAAACTTGGAACCCTGATTAAAGATAAATAACAAGAAATAAAAAAGGTGCAACTTACAGTTAAATATATTTACATCATGGACCTATCCCACAATGCAGTTCTGTCATTCCCTACAGGTATTTCTCAAGGATTACTTTCTAAATTTACCATTAATCTCATTTTTTATCAACATTAAACCTTATAGAGCTTTTTGTTTGTGCCTTAAACTACTGTAAATGAAAAAGTCAGCTCATTGTTTGTGAAGAGTGCATCTCGTTCTGTTTGTAATTACAACAACAAAAAAATACTGGAAAACTCTCCATCATTTCAATCATCACCTTCTCTGTTTACTCTAATCGCGATGCACAAATAAAGCCGTATTATCATCTAAAACTCCAGCGGAGGCCTTATTGAGTCGCGGGTTTACCTTCCTGAACCCTGCAGATTCTCCGTCTCAATGCAAATATGCTCTGTATTATATCCCAGGTCTATTTCCCTCTCTCCGGCCGTTTGTGTGTGTGTGTGTTGTGCTGATATATGGAGCTGTCCTCGGCCTCGGCGCTGGCCCGTGGAGCAGCTCTACCTCCCGCTGTGTGACTGACAGGAGTCTGGACAGAGCTGTTTAACTCCCCCCGGGGGTCACCCTCCGCAGCCTGACAGCTCTTTCTCCACTGCTGCTGCTGCTGCTGCAAAGCCAGACTGGATTTTTACCTCGTTTTACATTTGATTGGATGAAGCAAAGCGTATTTTTTAAGATGTTTTGTAAAATATATCGTGGTCCTAATGAGAAATTCTCTGTGTAACATGTTTTCTGAGTCGAATAAAGCACCAAAAAAGGGAAAAGGGCTCAGAAACTTGGTTAAAATGGTTGCACGACTTTCCAACTTGATGTTATATGCATCATCAACATAGCGCTGATGTAGTTATCTTATTCATTTAAGTATTACACATCAATTCATCTCTATACAGTTGAAAATATGGGATTACCATTCATTATCAGACATAAGAGTGGCCTGGAATGATTTTAAAAGTTTTTTATTGACATTAACTTACATTTTTTGCACTTTTTTCTTCATGAAGACACTTTCAACTCCAGGAAACATTAGTCACTTCCATAATATTATCCAAAACATGATTAGTTGCACATGAATAAGTAAATCAGTTAATATATTTTAATGTAAAACTTTTGACTGTGTCCCATTTTGTCATTAAACACAATGTACAAAGTCTTTGTTGGAAATATCTCTCTCTATTAAACCGCTTACTCCAAATAATCTCTCCTTTTCAGTCAATAGTTATTACGCAGTGAGTTTCTAGTCAATTACACATGTTTAATGCTGCATTTTCTCTGTTTTGCCTCCAGATCGAAGCCATCATCGCTACCATTCGAGACTCCAACCTGAAGCTGACCCTGGCGTTCGGGATCGGTATGCACCACGCCGGGCTTCACGAGAGGGACCGCAAGACCGTGGAGGAGCTGTTCGTCAACTGTAAAATCCAGGTATTACATAGACCTCGCTTTAACGTTTCTTCTCATTCGACACCTCGAGATTAAATGTGTGTCGACAGGTTTTAATCGCCACCAGCACTTTGGCCTGGGGCGTCAACTTCCCCGCTCACCTCGTGGTCGTGAAGGGAACCGAATACTACGACGGCAAATCCAGGCGCTACATCGACTACCCCATCACAGGTTTGACACTAATGAAGGTTAAAAAATACATAAACGCAGTAAATGTAAATACTGACGAAGAATAATCGTGTTTGTAGACGTGCTGCAGATGATGGGGCGAGCGGGTCGGCCTCAGTTCGACGATCAGGGAAAAGCTGTGATCCTCGTCCACGACATCAAGAAAGACTTCTACAAGAAATTCCTCTACGAACCGTTCCCCGTTGAGTCCAGGTAAGAGCTTCGGAAACTGCTCAACCCGCCCAAGAAAACGTCTCTGAGTAATTGTGTCACCTCTGCGTCGTTTAAGACCAACACGCCTCTATTTTATAAGACTATTTTAAATTATCATTTTGTTTTCAAGAAGTTTTAATTACGACTCCTAAAATAGCAACAAACTACAATAAAATGTCAACCTACTTCCAATTAAACATATGATTACATACATTTAATTAACATAAATCTGAATAAAACACATCATTTTAAGATATCACAATTTTTATCATAGATTTTAAACCAAATTACTTTTGTCTTTTGTTAGTTTTGCTATTATTGGTCTAATGTTAGTCTCATCTCCAATTCTACCACATAATTTATTTTTTTTTGCTCATATCCTGTTTTCTATTTTTCAAAATAAAACACAAATTCATAGTTTGACCGAAAAAGAAACATACAAACATAAAATGTGCAAATTTGTTGTTTTGTTTTTATTCTTTACTGTTTTATTTAAATATGTTGCTATTTAATTCATGTTTTATTATATTATATAGTTATTTATTGTTTTGGCTGCTTTTATTCTTCCTAAACCATCCCCTAAGTTAATAATGACTGGTGTCTGCTTTATTTAATACAGTTTTTGAAGCTTTCTCTACTCAATGTTATAAAAACCACATACATTTGGGTTTTTTTTGGTTTATTTCTGATTTGTTGCTGTCTAATAATGCATCGTATTCATCCCTAAAGCCTCCTCGGTGTGCTGTCGGACCACCTGAACGCCGAGATCGCCGCCGGGACCATCTCCTCCAAACAGGACGCCATGGACTACATCACCTGGACGTACTTCTTCAGACGACTGGTGATGAACCCCAGGTAAGAACAACACGCTCGGGGCTCACGCCGGAGACAGACACGTGTGCGTAGTTTAGATCGAGAAGCGTTCAAACATCTGCTGCAGACTCAGAGCGGTCCAGGACATTCCAGCTGCGAGGTATTTCTACGGCTGTCAGAGCACATTTACCGTTCAGCCCCACACCGAGACGCTCGACGGACGAACTGAACTCTGAAGTCTGATTCAGATCGTTTTAGATTCAGACAAACTTAAGAACGATAAGTTATCTTTATACGTTTTCTAGAGCTTGCTGTTTGAGTCTAAAGCTAAAGCTACTGCAGGTCTACAGTTTTAACTTATAATACTTAAACTAAAGTCAAAACGGATTTGGAAACATGTTTTGAGAGCAGACAAGTCTATATTTTTAAGTATCCAGTTTTAGTATCTAGTCATTTAGCTGAGTAACTTTTAGGGAAGACATTTTTTTAAGTGCATTTATTCAATTTCACAAAGACCAACAATAAATAAGGTGTTGTCTCTCAGAAAGATAGTCCCAAGTTTAAACACTGGCCAGGACACCAGAAGAAGTATTTTATTTTTATTTTTTAATCTGACCTTTATTTATCCAGGTAAAATTACAAACATGACCTGATGATTTTTTGATGTAATTCTTCAATAAATCAAATGTAACTTTATTAACTACTTGTTCCTGCTGCTTGAGTTATAATATCTTAAATTAAAGTAGCATTGTGGAACTTTTAGCCCAGAAATAGATATTCTCAAACTTATTTAAATGGTTTTTAGACCTGAGATCAGTAGAATCAGGCCTATCCCACTGACACAGCGCCCTCTGCTGGATAGAAACCTCCAATAAAACTCTTCTGTTCTTCTTCCAAAATTGCCAGCTCGTAGTTGATTATTGATTATTGTTTTCAGTGGATGTCATATAAGACTGATCTTCTTCCTCTTCCTTTTTTGTTCTTTATATTTGGGATGCTGTCTGCTTTGTTTTTTCTTAATCATTGTGTTTTGTGGCTAATATTATGTCAATTATGAAATAACACGAATGAAATAAATGAAAGAAAGAAAAAGAAAGAAAGAAAAAGCTCGAATAGTCTCTACTTGAAAACAAATATTGCAGTTCTAGCAGTGAACAGAAGGGATTTGCGCCCTCTACTGGCTAAAAATCATGCAGTGCTGCTTTAACACTTCTACTACAAAGAAAATGCTTTTTATTCAGTCTAATACAAGTATAATTTTAAACCTGAAACACATTTTATCCTTCTTTTACACCTCTTACAGCAACCAACAAACTGCAAAACCCTTTAAAACCCTGTATTTAGCTGTAAACCTGCAGATGCTCCGATATTGTCCACGTGCAGCTGTGTTTTATATCGGACGAGCTCGTTTATCACACGCACCACGATCCCCTCGGCGCTCACACACACATTCAGACTCACACGGAGCGAACGGCGGTCCCCGGGGCGTCGTAAACGTCTGCCGCCGCCTCGCTGCACCATCAGGAGCCTAATGGTGATGATGCTAATGGCCACGACTTAATCAGACGAGCGGCGGCACCGGTAAAGACCTGTGAGATGTGTCGGGCGATAAACACATTCAGGGCTCTGTTAACATGTGTAAGGAAAATAAAAATGAACGATGGCTTCAGAACGGCTGCCTCCAGTCTGGGATGGAGGCGCTGATTCGACTCTTCTGATGATTATGGAGATTTGTTTTGATACAATACGAGAAGAAGGTGATTTTATTTTAGAGTGGGCCCTGTTTCGTTTTGCTTTTTGGATCATTTTTAGAACAAGCTTTTATCTGCTTTCAAGAGATTTTAGAGTTTATTTGCCACATACCAGTTATATAATCTACAAAAAGAAGTGAAAAGTAGTGAAATTTACATCTGATACGCTCCATTTGTCCAAAAATATACAAGAGTAGTAGCCAGTAAATAAATAAATAAAAACACAGTGGAGTTCCCAGGAAGGCGTCCAAACCCAGAGGCACCATCTTTTTCCTCCAAGTGTAGTGGTTTTAGTTGGAATAGAATAAAAAAATCTGATAATGTTACGGTGGCTGAGAAAGGTCAATAGAGTGTAATCTAAGAAAAAACATACAAATAAGACAACTTCAAAAAACAAACTGCAAATTTAGAAAACTTCTTCAACTCCCAACCTGTAAAAAAACAAACAAACACACTGCAAAATCTTGACTTACTTAACTAGTTTATTACTAATGATTTATAAATGTGCCATTTATATTTTGCTTTACTTATTCATTAGGTAAAGTATTATTTAATTTGTCTTAATGTTGGCAGTTCCTGTATAAATAGTAGAATAACGACTGGTGTATGGTTCATTTAATTAAATACAGTTCACATGTCACATCTAATATATTTGTCCCTAAAGCCTCCTCTGTGTGCTGTTGGTCATTAGGATTATAGTGTTTAAACTAAAATAATAAAGGTCCAAAAAGACCAATAACTAATGTTTGTTTACCTTGTTGCCATCTTTTCTTTCTTTAGCTGTTGTGATATTTTTTACAGTTGAAAATGAGAGGTTTTGAGGTTGGTTAGAGGCAAAAGGAGACAAAGAGGGAAGAGTTTTTCATCAGGAACAAAACGAGTTAAAACAAAAAGACATGAGCTTAGTCCAACACATTAAAAACAAGAAAGCTAATGCTAATGTCAGTGTTTTATCAGCGCAGACTTCTGAAGTTTAGTTCACTTCACTGTTTTTGATATTTTTACTTTGTCGTTGTGTGACAGTAGCCCAGTTAATATCAAAGTTAATTGTCTAAGTTAACATTTACTCTACCTTTTACTGTGAAGGACAAAGAAAAAGATCTATATTTTTACACTAAAAATACTTGGCACATACACATGTAGTACCAATATTGCCAATTATCTAATGTCTATTTACATGTTTGCCACTGTATAATAAATTTAAATTGCTAAAACAAACGTTGGAGATAATGTTTTAGACTTGGAGTCAGTTCTTTACAGTTGTTGATGTTCTTCCTCGTGACTCTTTGTTGGATTGTTTCACTTCATTGTGGTTAAGAGTCGGGGTTATGCAGGTTTCATTCAACCACACTGTTTTCTTTGAGTCTGGAGGAACAAAATCTGTAAATATTTAATGGGGATAATGATTTCCTACTGCAGTGCCAACCGAGATGGTTAATTGACATAATTACATGATCGAATGACGTCAACAAATGGCAGAAATACATACAACAACGACAACTGATGACCTTTTGCAGCAGCTGTAATGTCTAAAAACAGTAAACAAGGAAGTCATTGATGAAAACAGGATGTATATTTGAATTATTTCAAAATAATTCAGTTCAGACAATTAACCAGAATGAGAAATGATTTAACAAAGGGAGCTTTTAATATTTAAAGATGGGGAACGGGTGTCATTGATTAAAGAAAGTCTCTGAGTAAGCTCTAATATTGTTGCACCTTGACTATAACCCTGTCGTTTGTTGTAATCATGGAATTAATATGAAGAAAGATCAAGGTTTTTTAGCTCAGAAACATGTGGCTGTTGTTCCAGAGCAGCTTTTTGTTGTTCCCAGTCTTTAGTTGTACCAGATTTTCCATGTTTAATGGTACTTTTCTCGTGATTCTCATAAACTAAGGGCACGTAAACCAGAGAATGGATGGGTCTATAATTAAGATGGGCATAAACAAAGGGTGCGTCATGATAATATTTGAGTCAATTTAAAGAGAGACAGGTTCAAGCGCTGACTTAGACCAATTATTTATCCTTGTATTAAACAGTTGTAGCTAGAACTGAGTAAAGTTGCATTTTAATACCGAAAATAGCAGTCTTTACTCTTGTTTTTCTGCGGAGCTTCTCGTTTTCTACCTGCCTCTGATGAAACCAGGCCTGGCTCCGGTCCTTATGTTTCTCTCCCACACACAATGCACAAATATTGGCATTATGAGCTAATGAAGATTATCTTTGATTACACTTCTGCAGAGCCTCATGTGGTAACTCTTACTCCTTCTGCCGACTGAAACGTGGAACCCATTTTGGCCACTGGTTGTCTTATTTCATGTAATAACGCTCTAACCTGGGAATCATTTGCTGCACTGTAAAAGGCTGGCCATTTTCTTTTCAGCTGGTTCTTCTCTTCTTTATTACAATAATAGGCACAGGACTCTAAACGCTTCTGCTGACGCTGACGAACAATATCACTCTTTATGTAACATCATGATGTTCTGGGATCGTTATTCTTCTCACTACATTAAATTATCGGCTAACGTTTTAATGTAAGGTTTTAAAGTAATAAAAGTAATGCCTAAAAAACATTGCCTTCAATTTAAGTTTGCTCGTAAATACATTTCTGCAACAAATTTTAAGGAACTGAGAGCAAGTTGAGACCATCAGAAGCAAAAAAAAATCACAGCTAGCTTTATAGTCCAATCTTACATCAAACTCATGATCAGTTCGTTTGAAGTCAATCAATTAGTTTTCTTTTCTATACAATTAATTAGTTTGGGTCTTTCAGGATTTGAGTTTCCAGCGAGCAGCACCAACAGACTCTGTATAGACTGCCTCTGGACGTACCTGGAAAGAGATGCAAGCAATTAGAGAAATTAAATCTGGCAAAAAGCCTTTCTACTGAGTGAAAATGGCTTGAAGGACAGGAATTGTCTGTATCTTTTTTAAAATCATCTTGTCTTTATGTCTGAGACCAAGACAAAGTGATATGTTGTTTGATTCTGTGACAATTCCACACATTTAATATTAGAAACGTTGTGATTTAACGACATGTTTTCTCTTACTTTGTGCAGTTACTACAACCTGGAAGACGTCAGCCATGATTCCATCAACAAATACTTGTCCACTTTAGTCGAGAAAAGCCTGCGAGATCTGGAGTGCTCCTACTGTATCGAGATAAAAGAGGTTGGTGTCTGCTTGTTGTAATAACTAAATAAAGCCCCTGGATTATGTAACAATTAGAATCTCAAACGGACACAATCGTCGTTATGTTTCTTCTAACGATGACGTGTTGTTGTAGGACGACCGGACGATTGAGCCTCTCACTTACGGTCGCATCTCGTCCTATTATTACCTGAAACATCAGACCATCCGAATGTTTAAAGAGCGACTGAAAGCTGAGCTGCCCATCGAGGATCTGCTCTCCATCCTGACGGTGAGCTCTACCTAAACCTTCTAACATTAAAATACTTCCTTCTTTCAGGACTTTTAGTGAGTCCACACCAGTCTGTTCATTCATATTTCCTGTTCAAACTCTAAAATAAGCTGCTGAATTGACAAAACTAGCTCGGTAAGGACTACCAGCTTCAGGTTTCGATACAAAAAGTCTGTCCAGTATCAGAGTAAAACAGTTTCCTCTCAAATATAACAGCCTCTTTCCGTCAAATTAACACCTTTGTCTGAGCGTCGTTAACTCTCTCTGTTCCCGTTGACCTCGTGCTTCCTCGTTGTGAGGTCGTCCACGCTCAGCTCCTGATTGGAGAGGTCAACCCGAGGTCAACCTGAGGCATGACAGCTTCACACCTTCCACTGACGAGAGGTGATAGGACTGTGTTATTAAAGACTCATTTTAAGGAGTATTGGCTAAACCTAGCATTTTCTTTAATACCATGTTTAGCTGATTTTTTCACATTTTTTAGGATTTTCTTTGATGTTTCTCGTATTTATTCAAAACCAGAGGTAATAGGGCCTTTTCTGTATCTGCTCCGAGGCTATGGAACAGTCTAACTCTTAATATTAGAGCAGCCCAGTGCTTCCATGTTTCGTTTTTAAATCCTCACTAAAGACCCATTTATTTGCACTGGATCTTAACACACTTTTTATCCACTTTTTATCGTTTTTATGTCGTTTGCTTTGTTTTTTTTACCGCAATCCTATTTTAAGCGCACTATACTGAGGCTGTAAAGCATTTTTGGTTGTTTTAAATGTGCTATTTAAATAAAATTATCATTGACATTGATGGTTTTTCCAGTCAAATCAAACCCAATGGCTTTTTGTGAGAGTTATATTACAGAATCGTCCATTCTCTAAAAACTTTCAGCTACACAGTGGGTTTAATATTTACCACTGGTGCCTATTATGCTTCTTGTATTAAAATCTATTGTTTTGCATGATGTAAACTCTAAACCTGCCTCAGTAATAACACTAACATACAGACAGAGCCTTCTTTCACCTTCTCTCCAGACAGATACAGGCCCGTGACCCCTCCTCCAGTCTCACTGTGATACAATAGGCCCCTAACCCTTCTGCCCTGGACACGCCCCCTCAGTTACAGCCACAAAGCTCTGACATGCCCCTCCTGTTG
The DNA here is from genome assembly GCA_036850595.1 of Rhyacichthys aspro. NCBI lineage: Eukaryota > Metazoa > Chordata > Actinopteri > Gobiiformes > Rhyacichthyidae > Rhyacichthys > Rhyacichthys aspro. The sequence continues at coordinate 3,251,771 of CM072163.1, forward strand.
CCCCTAATTGCAGCAGCTCACACCTCCCCAGCTCCTCCTCCTCCTCCTGCACAATCATTACACCACCTCTGTGTTTTCTCTCTTCCTCCTCAGATCCTACTCTGGTCTGATTCTTACTCCGATCAGGAACAATTAAAGACCAGAGGCGTCTGTTTTCAGATGAATTTATCTCATCATTTATCTTTGAGAGTATGTCTTTGAAGCTAGCAACAGGCAACACCGTGAATTCTCCCTTTCACTTTGGAAAAACTGTCAGTAAAGATGTGATTTACGGCTAAAAATCAATCACTGAAGTATTTAGGGCTGACGTCGTCTTGTCAATGCGTCGACTAATTAGTAAATAAGGTCATAGTTATTAAATTCTCATTGGTGCACATCACTTACAGCAGCATATACAGTCAGTGAACGCACCACAGCTCCAGCTATGCATGTGTCCTTCACTGACTGCACTGCTTTACTGACTATTTACTCTTAACTCTGACTGAAACAGCTCTAATTAACAACAGGCTGTGGATAAATATAAGTCAAAGTAAGTATCAAATGTGTCTTTTTACTTAATTTAATGCCAGATTTGTGATTAAAATGAGGCGATGCACTAGAAGCACTACACTACACTAAATTATTTAAAAGAATAGCACATAAGAGCTGAATTGACTCTGAAAGAAGGTAACAAACGTGAAAATGTAGCGTCAGGTGAGTGTCTATAGCCCTAGATGTATCCAGACATAGCATTGGCTTGATTTCATTTTTTAGTCACATTTTTGCTGCACTTCTTCAACAACACAGGTCCTATTATTATTTTTTAAAAGTTTAAATGGCTTTATACTGTTTTATATTCTGTTTTTGAAATTCTATATGAGAAGTTTTGTTTAATTTCAAGAAAAAACTGTCTTTAAATGTTGGGAAAATTGCTAAATATACAGTAGAGTTACCCTCCGACTTTCTCTGCTCACTCACGTTTCTTTCCTCTGCTCTCTGTGTAAATGTTCCTAAAGTGTTGTGAAGATGTTGGTTATGATGCCGTTCAAAGATCTATCGTCCTTCTTTCCGGAGCATCCATATGCAAACACAACAGCGCTTCACCATGAATCATTCACAGATCATTCCTTCGACTATTTCTCAGCGCGGCCTCCACTTTACGCAGATCTTTTTTCTGGGCTCGGCTTCTAAAACACTGGCTCCGGTCAGTGATGGATGGGGTCTTAACAGTCCCGGGCCGAGGGAGGGCTGTGACAAATGCCCCCAGCGCTGCCCGTTGATGGGACTACATTAGCTGAAGTGAAACTAGAGTGAATTAGAGAAGGAGATCCAGGCGTGTCCGTGCATCTCTCTGTGAAGCTGCCGCAAACAGTCGACGGAGACTGATGGAGCGTCATCATCATTGTCTTTGTCAGTCAGGATATTCTCTTCTAGGAAATGGTCTTTGAAGAATTTCAGGGCACATGCTGCAGGATTTAAGTTTGTAAGGTTGATTTTGTAAAGGTTTATGTACATTTAAACAAGGATAAAGTGGCTAGTGCGCACAAAAAATGTAGAAAAGTTATTTAAAAAAAGAGGTACATGCTAAACATTAGTGGAGGAAAGACTGCTGTTGTTTGTGCAAAGATGAAACATAGGGGATGAATAATCTTTTAAAAGGAAAAATGTAAAATACTACAATAATTAATTGCCTTTTTAACGTTACATTGAAGTGTAGATTTTGCAGCTGGTGGCCCCTAAACTCTCTTGAAGTCTATGGTGAGGTATTATTGCGATCAGACATGATTTTAACAAGAGCAGTTGTATTTTGGAGTTCAAACTAGTGCACTTTTAATTGTTTTAATTCAACATTACATTCATTAATGATAAATATATATTATTATTATATTATATGAATATTCACCCTCGTATGACAATGATTATTAGAAAATTATGCTGAAATTGTGTTGAAAGCAACAGCAACAAAAAGCTTTTGTTTATCAAATACTATTTAATATAGCAATGGCTCTTCTTAGTTAAAATATGATTGAATTGGTTTGAATTATAAAACTGCCAAAATGTTGCTGAAATAGCACAGCATATTAAATATAAATGGCCTAGACATGAGTTAATTATGACATATAACACTGCTCTATCCAATGCTATTGGATTTGACTCTTTCAGAGCCTTTCTCCTAAAAAAAAAAAGGTATAGTTTCCAATGGTATTAAGGGGCTCCTGAAAAAAAAACATCTGAACAGGTTTGGCTTAAAGCTTGTGTTCTTGTGTTTACATCTTAATGCAGTTGTTATATTCACAGATGTTGTCTGTTTTCAAACTTCTCGTCTCTTTTTGGATCAGGACGCGGAGGAGTACGCCGAGCTGCCGGTCCGACACAACGAGGACCAGCTCAACAGCCAGTTGGCCCAGCAGCTCCCCCTACAGGTCAACCCTCACTCGTTCGACAGCGCTCACACCAAAACCCACCTGCTGCTCCAGGCCCACTTCGGCCGCGCCCCGCTCCCCTGCAGCGACTACGGGACCGACACCAAGACCGTCCTGGACAACGCCATCCGGATCTGCCAGGTCAGACACCCAGATACAGGTTTTATAAGTTTCTGTATTACTTTGATCACATTATTATTGTAAAGTTGAACAGTGTGGTCCCAACTTTGTTAAAGACAAGACACATTTATTAAACATCAAAATCGATTGTGTTTTGTGTTTATATCTCAGGATTCCCGAAGGAAGACTCAGTGCTGTTTTCTATTCTATCATGCACAGTTAAAATACTCATGTAGTTTTTGTTTTTTGTCACCTAAAAATACAGAAAAAAGGCTAAAATAAAAATACTGTAGGTTCATTCAATCGTTTTGTATGTTTACTAAAATAAAAAAGAGCAATGTACAATAAAAAACATATAAATCATGTTTATATTTTAACAACTTTGCGGGCTTCATGCAATTTTACTTGAACCCGTGGTAGAAATGAACATTACATAAGAAAGACTTGTGAAATTCACTCGTTAAAAGTGCAAAAAAAACAAAACATAATGAAATACAAAAGACTGTTACAACATACTGTGTAAAGATATAGATTTAAACAGGTTATATCTCCCAAAACAAGGTTAGCCAGCTTATATGGAGCATAATGGAGATGATTTGTCAGTTTAAGTTTCAGTGCTTTGTAGCTACTGGACATTGTCATTAACCTTACACTAAAAACCTAATAAAACCCCACTGTTCCTCCAGAAACAGCCTGAAACAGAGCACGTCTTGGGAGGCAGCTCTGGGTTAGAGGAATGTAGGACATTAGTAAGTGATTTGTAGTTGAACCTTTCGATCCAAGTCATAAATAACTGAACGCTTTAAGAGGTCGGCTCTAACAACTCGGTTTGACTTTTTCTTGTCTTTTCAGCTGTTCGCTTTCCACACGAGAAACAAAATAATAACTGCAACATTAACATCTGCTGTATTAATGTAACGAGCTCTTTGTCTCAGAGCTGTTCCCCCTGAAGCTGTGAATGTGTGAACAGAGTAAATTGTTTGCCAGTGTTTGTTTAGTTTCTGTTTGAAGTTAGCTCCGTGTCTGTAAGCTATTGTCCACAGCTCTGGGAGTGTGGGCCGCTGCTCAGACATGTGCTTGTGATTTTCCACGCTGTGAATCCACGCCTCACACTGTGGATACTTCTGGGGCGTCCTGCTGCTACCGTTTACCAACACGGCCTTTTATTGAAATACTGGACTATTTGTGTTGATATCTGGACCATGACCAAACCAGGAGACTCTTATTAACATTTAACAACATCACCTTCTTTGAGTATGGGTTTATATTAGGTTTATCTCTATATTTTGTCTATTTTACATGCTTTTTTACATTATCATCTAATATAACTTTAATTATTTAACTTTAATGATTAATTATTTATTACAATGATTGGCTATAACACACAGGTGCCAAATGTGGCCTTTTGCAATGTTTTATGTGGCCCTTCAATACATTTAGAAGGTGGTATTTTTGGCACAAGGTTTTTATTTGGATTTCAACAAGTTTTATTTCTAAAGCCTGTTGAAATCACCTGTTTAGATCAAACTAAAACCTGTTCAGAGAGACCTAAAACCTGTTTAAATGCGTCTAAAACCTGCTCAAATCCATCTAAAACCTGTTCAGAGAGACCTAAAACCTGTTTAAATGCGTCTAAAACCTGCTCAAATCCGTCTAAAACCAGTTCAGAGAGACCTAAAACCTGTTTAAATGCATCTAAAACCTGTTCAGAACCAACTAAAACCTGCTCAAATCCGTCTAAAACCAGTTCAGAGAGACCTAAAACCTGTTTAAATGCATCTAAAACCTGCTCAAATCCATCTAAAACCTGTTCAGAGAGACCTAAAACCTGTTTAAATGCGTCTAAAACCTGCTCAAATCCGTCTAAAACCTTCAAGAACTTAAATCCATCTAAAACCTGTTCAGAGCCCACCTTTTTTTAAAACCTGTTTAAACCATCTAAAACCTGTTCAGAACCAACTAAAACCTGCTCAAATCCCTCTAAAACCAGTTCAGAGAGACCTAAAACCTGAAATGCATCTAAAACCTGCTCAAATCCATCTAAAACCTGTTCAGAGAGACCTAAAACCTGTTTAAAACCCAAAGCATCAAACCCACCTAAAACCTGTTTAAATCCATCTAAAACCTGTTCAGAACCAACTAGAACCTGCTCAAATCCATCTAAAACCTGTTCAGAGAGACCTAAAACCTGTTTAAATGCGTCTAAAACCTGCTCAAATCCGTCTAAAACCTGTTCAGAGAGACCTAAAACCTGTTTAAATGCATCTAAAACCTGTTCAGAACCAACTAGAACCTGCTCAAATCCATCTAAAACCTGTTCAGAGAGACCTAAAACCTGTTTAAATGCATCTAAAACCTGTTCAGAACCAACTAAAACCTGCTCAAATCCATCTAAAACCTGTTCAGAGAGACCTAAAACCTCTTTAAATGCATCTAAAACCTGCTCAAATCCATCTAAAACCTGTCCAGAGAGACCTAAAACCTGTTTAAAAGCATCTTAAACCTGTCCAGAACCAACTAAAACCTGCTCAAATCCATCTAAAACCAGTTCAGAGAGACCTAAAACCTGTTTAAATGCATCTAAAACCTGTTCAAAACCAACTAAAACCTGTTCAAATCCATCTAAAACCTGTTAAATTAGTGTTAAATTAATCTTAAAGATAGGTTTTGTTTTTCTCCACTTTGAGTTTGACACCACTGGGCTATAACATTATGACCACAGCCACTACTACAGTGTTATTTACAGGGATTAGGCCATTTTTAGTGTTGTCTGAATGTCTAGTGACTGAAATGTTGTGCACTCAAAGTTTTCCCTCAATAAATCATGAAAAGTATTGAACACTGATTGTCACGAGACTTAAAATAGACCCTAATGTTTCAAATGATCAATCCAAAGAACAACAAACAGGTCTAAACCCAAACAATAACCCAGTCCAGGTAGTTCTTCTGATTAATGTGGATAAATATTCATTTCATTTCAGTGTTATGGAGCTGTCATAGTCAGAGCCACAGGTTATTAGTGGGAAAAGGTGGGTAACTCCAGCTTGTTTCTTGTCTTCAGGCCATGTTGGACGTGGCTGCTAACGAGGGCTGGCTGGTGACGGCTCTGAGCATCTGTAACCTGGTGCAGATGATCGTCCAGGGCCGCTGGCTGCACGACTCCTCTCTGTTAACACTGCCCCATGTGGAGAAACAGGACCTCTATCTGTTCAGGTGAAAGGCTTTAGAGGCGGGTTTAATATCTGCAGTGGTTTAGGTCGAAGGAAAGTGGGAGAAAAGAAGAGTAAAGTCACAAAAATCACCTTTAACCAGTTTATGAGTGTTGTATAGGTGTCGTTACCTCTGTTTTGTCATTATTCAACAGGAGATGGGCGAACAGAAAAGGGCAGGGAGACAGAAGAAGCTATAACGGACCAATTGAAGGGCTGCCTGAGCTGATCGCTGTCTGTGAAGGAAAAGAAAGTGTTTTTGCTTCAATCATCGGACAAGACTTTCAACCAAGTCAGGTCTCTCAGGTAAGATTACAACTTTCTTTCTTTTAAATCCAAACAGACCAATTGTACCCATTTATCTAAAATGAGGCGGGCTTTATGTGCAACTTCTCTGATTGGTTACTTGTCAAAATGTGTCCAGAGGCAGTTTAGTCTGTGTCTGTTGGTACTGTCCTCTGGAAATCCATCTCAAATCCACCAAGAACCAGACTAAGAGGCCTTTTACTCAACACTTTTCAGTTCTAATGTAAATTACACCAGTGTCAGAAACCTATTGGCTGCTGGTGACACATATTACTAGAAAAACAGTGCTTTCTGATAATATATTATTAGTATTTCATGTATATATCGGTTCTGAGACTTCAGAATTTCAGAAGTATTGCTCTAGAGGAAGCAAGGTTTAAAAATGGAGTCTTCAAAAGCTGATTCTGTCTGTGTAAAGATGACACTAAAGGCCTTTTATCGCATTTAAAATTGTATAAATATCCCCTCTTTCTTTGTTTTGTAGTATTTTTTGGTTCCTGTGCCCCATGCAACTGGCATTATGTACTTTGTTACCCACTTTGTTCCATTTTTTTATAAACAATAACTAATGAATGGGTTTAAAATGAGAGTAAAGTTGATGAAAACCTGACTACTTTTACAGATTTAGTGGTTTTAAGCAGTATACAATATGGTCAATATTTACAAAATGGCAGATTTATAGTAAACAGTTGGACAATTATAGAAAAAAAAATATATATAAAGTAGTGTTTTTCCACATTTAGACCCTGTCACATGTCATTTTGAGAGCACACTGGGTCCCATCTACCCCCAGGATCCCCAATTACAGCTCCATCGACGGGGTTTACAGCTCCAATTTAAGTGCTAATTGCTGCAGTAATGAGAGTGTCCGGGCGCTGCGTCTTCACCCAATCACTGTCCCCGCTCTGCTCCCTTCTCCACCTTTACCCCCCACCTCCGCGACCCCCTCTGGCGTGAGGCGTCCGCTCTAATTAAATAATTAGATGTGCAGCAGCGTTCCTGTCTGACTCGCCGGGGCAGAGTAATCCTCTCATAAATAGCTTTTGCCGGTGAATCAGGACGGCTTTTCTGCCTCAGCCTCGACACACACACCTTCGCTAATGGTCCACCTGTGTGTCCCCAGTCCTCACTCGCTCTTTCTGGCTTTTGGGTCAAACCAAATCTTCAGTTTTTCATGAATGCAGTTGAGTATAAGTGTAACGTTTGCCCTAAAGCACACCTGTCAAACTCAAGGCCCGGGGGCCAAATAAAACCTTTGCAATGTTTTAAGTGTCCCTACAATAAATTTAGTAGGTGATATTTTTGCCACTTGATTTTATAGGATAAGTCAGCTTTTGGTACAAAGATAGATAAAACCTGTTAAAATCCATCAAAACCTGTTCATATCCAACTAAAACATGTTAAAATACAACTAAAACCTGTTCATATCCAACTAAAACATGTTAAAATACAACTAAAACCTGTTCATATCCAACTAAAACCTGTTCAAATCCAACTAAAAGCTGTTCAAATCTAACAAAAACCTGTTCAAATCCAACTAATACCTGTTAAAATCCAACTAAAACCTGTTCAAATCCAACTAAAAGCTGTTCAAATCCAACTAATACCTGTTCAAATCCAACTAAAAGCTGTTCAAATCCAACTAAAACCTGTTCAAATCCAACTAAAAGCTGTTCAAATCCAACTAATACCTGTTCAAATCCAACTAAAACCTGTTCAAATCCAACAAAAAGCTGTTCAAATCCATCTAAAACATGTTCAAATCCAACAAAAAGCTGTTCAAATCCAATAAAAAGCTGTTCAAATCCAACAAAAAGCTGTTCAAATCCAACAGAAAGCTGTTCAAATCCAACTAAAACCTGTTCAAATCCAACAAAAAGCTGTTCAAATCCAACTAAAACCTGTTCAAATCCAACAAAACCTGTTCAAATCCAACAAAACCTGTTCAAATCCAACAAAACCTGTTCAAATCCAACTAAAACCTATTCAGATTCAACTAAAACCTTAAAGGAAGGAAAATAATATTAAAGATAACTTTTGTAAGACTCAAATGAAGATGAAACCTCACATTCAAAATGTAATAAAAGTTCCCCAAATGTCACCATCTTCGGCCCCTGACAGGTTTCTTATTAACTATCACGGCCCCTCACTATTTTAAGTTTGACACCACTGCCCTAAAGTGATCTTCTGTATTTGTGAGTGTTAATTAAAACAGATCCAATGAATATTTACTACCTTTAAAAAAATCCCAAGCAACAGAGTTTATTAAAATATCTAAAATTCTAAACTTCTCTGTCGCGGTCAGGCCTGGTCGTTCCTGAGCCACCTCCCCGTGCTGGACGTCCGGATGAGCGTGAAGGGTTGGTGGGAGGACAGTAAGGAGCAGACGGAGCGCCCCCTGCCCACAGTCGGAGTCAGTCTGAGGGAGGACAGCAGCTGGTTGGACGTCCACGCCGACCAGGAGTACGTCCTGCAGGTGTCACTGCGACGCCTCAACGCGGGACAGCAGAGGGTCAGTACGGACACAGGCTTTACACTTCAAAGTAAAGATCCTTTTTTCTGTTTCCTGTGAGCGTTCTTTTTACTAAATCTGTGTTAAATGCTGGAGTGGAAGTTATGTTTTGTAAATATTTTTGCACTTTTCCTGCCTCTCATTTGCTCAAAACATAGAAGTGAATGGATTAAATACAGAAGAACACTTTTACAAAAACATTCAACATAATAAAGGATATTGCTGTCTGTTTTTCATCCATCAGAGTACTCTTGAGTGGTTTCTATATGATATGAAGTCATATTTGAAGCATACTTGGATGTGTTGCAAATGATTATTATAAAGAAGAGTAAATATTGATGTGAGAGGCTGGAGGGACAGGCCTGTGCTTCTGTAGTAAACAAGAGACACTGTTTACGGTTTATCTACAGTTTTAAGGATATTAAATTAAAAGTTGTGCTAATTTCTTACTTTTTAAGGACTCACTATATAATGTTACTAGTTCTGCTCATCTTTGACATAACACACTCAATAAATGCAGTGTTTTAATGATAAATTGAGAGCATTACAACAACAAAAAACAAGTAATTATGTGTGTTTAGCTCCACTTTTTGGAAAATAGATAAAACCAAAGGCCAAAAGGTTCCTTACAAAGTGTACTATGCTTTTTATGGACCCTTTTGTCGATGAAAACTTTTCCAAAATGTTAACTCCAAAGACAAAATCTTCATTTGTTCCTTATACCAATCCATTCTGACTTATAACCAGCATAATTCACTTCACCTGTCTGCGGTCCTAATGTTCCCTGTGGGTGTAGCTCTTGATTGAGTGTGCTGTTTTTAAGCTGCACCATCACTTCTTATTCTTTGTACTTCTTTAATCGCGTTTAATTTAATGCCGTGTCCTCAGAGGAAGCAGGACAGTAAGGCCCAGGCTCCGCGGTTCCCCAAAGCGAAGGACGAGGGCTGGTTCCTGGTGATGGGGGAGGTGGACCACAGGGAGCTGCTGGCCGTGAAACGAGTGGGCTACGTCCGAAACCAAACGTCAGTCTCTGTGGCCTTCTACACTCCGGAGACCACTGGGAAGTAAGGAGAATACAGCTGCACTTTAAAATATATTTATGCACAAAGTTAGTGTTCATCAGAGGCCATTAGTCTTCAGTATTTGAACTTGAAAAATGAATAACCAGAGTCAGTTTTCCTCCTTTTAAGTATTATTTTCCATTACCAATGTTGTCTGTGCTCACTGTGCTCTCCCTCAGATACATCTACACTCTGTACGTGATGAGTGACAGCTACCTCGGCCTGGATCAACAGTACGACGTCCGCCTCAACGTAATCCCTGCCAGCATCGCCGCTCAGGTCAACACCGAGGTGTCCGACTCCGTGACCGACCTGTCCCTGAGCTGACGTAACGGATAACTGCACCAAAAAAAACGTTAACTGCACAGACTCTCTGACGATTCATGCATTCTGATCTCATTTTGACATTCATACCTTAATTAATGCTCGTTTACACTGATTGCACGTCTATTTTGGAGACAAATAGTGAAGAGCTCTATGCATTGATCTTTGCCTTTGTATTTTGTTATCATTCCAGATTTTTCCAATACACATATGATTGCGCTGCATTTAAGTGCATTTATTTCATTAACATATATTTAAAATATCATGTAGATTTGTGGTATCTTTCACTGCCATGTTGTTCTTCTTCTGTGAAAAAAAAAAAAACTCTACTAAAATCGTAGCACAATGAATTCTGACCATTACGCCAAATGTTCACACAATAGATAAAAAGTGGATTGAGGAACCAGCTGGAAGCACATGTGAGGGCTGGCTCCAAGACGCCATTGACTCCCATTCAAAAAGTCATTATTTGCTGTAATACTTTTCACACTTTCTATATTTGAATATCCTTATTTATCTGAATTAAATCAAACTTTGTCATTGAATTATACAAGATTTTGAGATGAATAACAGTCCAATCAACTCATTTGAGAAGTTATTGAACAATGTGACTGACATCTTTCTTCAGAGACATATTTTCAAAGCTTGTTTTCACATCACAGGCTTCATTGATGTATTGAGAATGGATTTAAATCTGTTCCACCAACTTTACTTAACCATCTGTTAGCATCGCTAGCAAACGTGAGAAAGTGTGACCAATGAGATTCAAGCTAGCGATTCCTTTCCTTTCTCACTCCACAGTTCAGTCTCCACAGTTTACTTACAGTGTAGCTCTGTGTCAAAGCTTTAACTTAGATTTAAGATCCACAGTTTTGTGCCTCAATGTTGATCTAAACATTTCATCAGACTTGGTTGAATGGATCCAGAAGTGTAATGTAAACTACTGCTTTGGCTTTAAAGGCATAGTTCAGTGGGTTGTAAATAGGTCTTTAAAAAAGCTACTTATGGATAATTAATAGATGTTAGCACTAGTTTGAAGATGCAGACACAGACAGGAGCAAAGGTGCACAGTGTAAACTTAAATGAGGAAAATAAAAAGTGGAATTAATGGAAATACTAATGTCTATTTAAAGATATTTCCTCAATACATTTTCCATTAGAAACCTCACAGAAGGCCACATAGAAGCCCTTGTGCATATAAATAATTGGGGATTTATAAAAATACAACACAATAAATAGCAGCTATATGACTTCATGTAAATAGACAAAACATCACTAACCATAACAACCTGTGCTGCTCAGGTCTACTTCTTCAAACTGTCAGTTTTCTTGCAGTTGTTATTGGTAAGTAATAAGTTAATTATCAACAAGGATCTCATAAACTCCCTTTTACAAAATACTGAACAATGCCTTAAAAGAGCCAAATACTGAGTAGCCAAAAACATTGCATATGTCATACTGGCATGTATGGACTTTATGATACTTGTGATACAAGTAAATGTCTTGGTCTAATGAGTTTATTTAGTTAAACAGATATTAATTCAAGGAGAAAACATTATCTTTGACATGTGAAATACTGAGGGGATTTAATCCTCTGCAATGAAGTGAAATATTAGCAGATAATCACATCTGCTCAAATAAATAATGTTTGTGTACGTTAGAAATATTCTCTGTTAAAGGGAGGCCTTAGCGCCAAATGTTTAAGTAAGGCTCAGTTGAAGTTGGTTTGACTCAAAGTGCAATGTTTACAGCTTTGAAGTGTTTTGTTGATTTGACAAATCTTTCAAAGTTTGTTCAAATAAATTCATTGCTTCACCAGATTCTCCTCCTACTTTTGTCTAAACAGATCTGGGAACATTGTGTGGGGTCAGTGAGAGTCCCTCTGAACCTAGAGCCTGAAAAGTATTGATATTTCAACGTAAGGCTGTATAATATATATAAGGAAAACGTGATATGCACTAATGATGTTGAATATTACTATAAAAATATCGCCTTTTTTAGCTTTTATTTAAACCATGACACAAAAAAGAAGCTGATTTAAACCACTGTCATTGTTCCAGGGCAGATTAAAATGTCTAATGATAAGTCTCAAGGAGCCACATGTAAAGACATAAAAAGTTTGCTGAGCTCTGAACAACGCATAATCCAGTTGAAGAAATGGGCTTCAGAAAATGTACGTGAAGATATCTGCAGGAATATCTTTTGGACTGTACTCACCTTTACCATTGCAAATAGTATAGTATATAGTGAGGCATTATTTTAAACTCTCCTAGCTGTATATCTGGGTCCATCTTGACTGGGGACTACTTTATTGTGGAGTATTTTTGTAATATTTTCCACAGTCTGATTGTAATTATCAGTAAATATGCAGCTGGAGTGAAGGTTAAACTAGCGTCAACTGTTTTGTGCAGCTACATCATCCCCCAATGACTTTGTCGCCGCAGCAGGATGGATCCTATTAGCAGCAGGCTGCAGTCGACACAGGATCAGCAGCTCGACCTGCAGCAGACAGGGACGTAACTGAAGTCCACGGAGCTGGGGGCCTGTGAAGAGAATAAGATTAGAGTGAGTCCTCTGTTTACAACATTCAACATGTGAAATGAGACTAAAATGGATGACAACAACTCTGACATCATGAAACAGTGGGGCTATGTGTTGAAAAGGCACAAGAATATACAACATTAAACGTATTAATACGGCCTTAACTGCACCCTAGATCAATAAGAATACCAACAAACACCAGAATGTCACTAAAAGGAACAAAACGACTAAAGGAATTAATGTTACATGAACAATTTTGTATTTTAGTAGGCTGCATTAAATGGTGTGGACATAGTATTGTACTGACCTTAAATAAATGTACATATAGGGGAAAAAATCAATACTGAAAAGAAACGGCATAAAAAAATGAGCAAAGGCAGGTTGTTGTACTTTACTAATTCACACCATTAACTGCAGTTAATTTGTTTTTGTGCAGACTAAACTTACTACACTATTCATGAGTACACAGTCTATTATTTAGTGTAGACTGTCAACAATGTAGGCTTGTGTTTTTAAAGCTTTGCACAATAGGCCGCTGTCACTGCTAATAAGAAATTTAGAAATTAAATGTAACAAAATAGCGTCTCATAGCCTTCTCATAACATGAAGTCTTGTGTTATACTTCTCTAATTTGCACCTCTGACCAATAATCATGGTTTATCTTTATGTACAGGCTACACTCACTGCCAATGACCATTTAAAATCCCAACAACATCCCACATCTTCAGCCATGACTGGAATCTCCTCTAAAACCAAGTGCTTAATTATGCATCTACAGTTTAAACAATGAATCATTTATTTAAAATAGTGGAATACATAAAAACACATGGAAACTACTTGCTCTTTTTTGCTGTTTTGTTAGAGAAGTGATGTAAATTTGAACTCGAGGAAAACCTTGAAGAAGCGTGGGCCAGAGGTGAATATGCCGTCAGCCAGTCTAGAGAGCAGCCAATAGGAAACGAGAACGGCTTTGGAGTCAGCCAATAGGAGCGCGGATAGACCTTGTGGGCGGGACTTAGAGTCTGCGGCTGTGGATGTGCTGGTATCCGTCTAAATGTGAGAAGACCCGCGATGTGCTGCTGTTTTCGGGGTTTTCTGTGTGGATACAGCCGAGGCCAACAGGTTTTAGCTCAGGCAAATGTGTCTTAGGTAAGATTATATGCAACAGATGCTTTGAGCAAACTTATACTTGAAAGTTGGGAAGAATGCAGCAATAGAAGTGATCTTGTTCATGCAACCGGTCTGAGATTACTCATAAAAAAAGGTTTATGTGATATTTTGCTTCTTTTAGGGCCTGGTAGGTGTTTTCCTGTCTTTGGAAGCAGGTATGATGCGTTTAATTGCCTGCTGACACCTTCAATGGGCTGAGAAAACAGGCAACTTAACGCTGGACCCGAGCAGCTGGGAATATGGGAGCGTTTTGTGGATTTTAGGAGAAAATGACCCTCTCTTCTCTGACATTTGGAGACGCTCCGTAGGAATGCTTGTGGAGACTTGTGGACAGTGAGTGTGAGAGGGTTTAAAAAGCGAAGACGACATGAAGGAGAAGTCTAAAAACGCAGCCCGGACGCGGAGGGAAAAGGAGAACAGTGAGTTTTATGAACTGGCCAAGCTCCTGCCGCTGCCTTCGGCCATTACCTCCCAGCTCGATAAAGCCTCCATCATCCGCCTGACAACCAGCTATCTCAAGATGAGGATAGTCTTTCCTGAAGGTAAAACAACTCTTCACTCACTCAGATATTTATTTAAAGCAAAACGCGATTCAAAATACACATATTTCACGATAAAAAGAGCCAGAAGTTGCGAGACGTTTGCGTGATGCACCTTACGCATCGGACCGTTAGAGTGCTGCGTTCACGGGGTTCAAAAAAATAACGTAAAATATTCAAATTATTTAGCAACGTTTTGCATACAATCAACTTCTGATGATAAACTTAAAATGTTGTATTTTATTAAAGATGATAGGCTATTTATGCGTTTAATCAATAAAGAAACACGAAAACGGCAGAATTAGCGAAACTGGCCTTTTATCAGTTGTCTTCGGCCAACGTCTTTCTGTAAATAAAAAATACAAAATTAACCGCAACACATCTGATAAAAAAAATAAAATTTATAAGGTTAAAAAATCTGTTAAATGTATAATATGCAACTACACACAATTAGATAAATCTAAAAAAAATAGACTAATGCTCTTTTTGTTTCTGTAAAATAAATAGCGTGGTTAGCGTCTCTTTTCAATAGCGTTTTTTTATTATTATTATATTAGTCTTTCACCTCGTAATGACTATAATATGATGATCAGCGTTTTAACAATAATAATACGTAATAGAAAACATGTAAAGCCTATGTAATACCTCTAAAATAACATTAATGTGTCTCATGAGACCATGTCTTGCTTTGCATAATTTTGCAATTGATCTCAAGCAATGAAGGTGACAAAATCTCCATTTCAGTCATTTTTTTTTAACATTAAAAATGACAAAAATATTTTTATAAATTGCATTATCTCTTAATGCATTTAATTTTATTAGCTAGGTGATATGAAGGCTATTCTGTGTTTTACAATATCACATAACTCCATGAATATTTACAAAAGAAGAAATTGGTTTAAAAAAAATAATTAAAAAAAATATTAAACACATTTTTTCAAATGTCTGGAATAATTAAAAACAATTAAAGATGAAAAGAAAAAGTAGAAAAATCCATTCTCAAATAAATGTAATTGTGAGACCACTGCATACATTTGACGTAATTCTTAAAGCTCCAATTGTGGACAATAGCTGTGTGATAATTTATTTATTACAATACAAGCCTGTTCAGTTCAGTGACTTTGAGTAGAATCAAAGACTGGTCCCTGTTTATCCCCTGTTCAACACTCTACCCTCCTGAGTGTCATGCAGTGACCCCCACGCCCCCCTCATCGCTGTGTCTGTGTCCCCACCGGTGATGTGCTTTCTCCTGGGGCCCCGGTGGCCCTCTGGCAGCAGATTATCCGCACTGAGCCTTGGTTCTGCGTGACTACTGCAGAGCCGTGGATATTAGTATGATGTGCACGTCTGATCCCTCGACATATGGAGGCGCTTGTAACAGTAAAGAAAAGGAAGGTGGAGTAACACACAGACGGGAAACAGAGAGCCTCACAAACATGTTTTTACACCTAAAGGCTTGTAATATTAACTACATTATTAATCATTCATAGAGTAGGATATTTAAATAGCTGCATCAGTCATATCCAGTTTAGCTATCTATAGAAGAAATGGAGGAGCAGTTAATTAATTACATTAATTATGATTGGAGCACACTATGAACCAAGGCCATAATACAATATGTACAAACTCTCTCTTAACTTTATTGCCTTAAACAATGTGGAAAGTATAGTATAATAGCATTACTTTTTCTTCCACAGACTCCACTACTCGTCTTTTTTAAACAAAACGCTAAGGTACACATACTGGTCCTTAATTATAGCCTAACGCTGTAACATTAACAGGTAATATTAGCCAAACATTATTAAAACATTTACAGCAGTAGGATTTTTACTTTCCAGAAAAGACTGGCTTTACATTTAGTCTCCCTCAGTGTTAAATCAATAAGGGCCAACAAGTTCAAAGTCATGCCGTCCAGATCGATAACAGTATAATTGCAGTGCAGCAAAAAATATTAACTTAAAAAACAGCACCAGCAAACAGCAAAAAAAAAAAAGAAAAGCCTTAGCTGCAGAAGTGTTGCATCAGCTGACAAGTATTTGCAATGAAGTAAACAGAGGAAAATGGGCCAAGTCCTCTGTCTCAAAAGCTGCATAAATGGCATAGTTTGAAACCACAGTATTCCTAAAGGGACACAATTCCATAGCTAATAGCTGCTGAAATATTTTTCCACCACATTTGAAATAATTTAAGCTATTTCAACTATCACATGGCTTTAGGAAGCATCATATTTTATCACTATTTGCCTCTGCAGTCTCTAGCTTTATCATAAAACATTTCTGTCAGTTTTCTCATGAGGTTTAATATAATCTAGCATTTAATTTATACGTAAAAAGGCACACACCAGGGCAGCGCTCTAGGCCCCTTTACATTTTACACCAAAAGTACAAAATCAGTTTAAGTTTACAGGTTTTTTTGTCAGTAACCCAATACTTCTGAGACGTTTTATTTTGTTGAAATTTGGTTCGAGTCTCAGTACAAATTTAAAACATGACAGACGTACCAGGTTAAGGTATGGGATAGGTTATTTAAAATGTGTAAAAAAGCAAAAAAAAGAGGCTACCAACATATAAATGAAGAGAAGACACATGTTTCAGTACTTGCAATTAGCTGGACTGTCTAAAAAAATCATTAGGTGACATTTGAATGATTAATAGCTCGGTCAGACTTCGGATGTCCCTAAGATTCATAATCAGCGAGGTGAAAATCGTCCCAAACTGTCATAAATTGTGCTTTTACAGGTGGCTGTGACACTGGGCTGTCAGTAGCAGCACTCGTCCACATCTCTGCATTTCTGGCATGGCTGCTGGATGTCGAGCTGTCACGCTGCGTCGTTTCACAAGTGTGTAGCGACACGAGCATCCACCAAATCAGCGAAAGGATGGGGGCTTATCACAGCTCCTTCTCACAACCCTCTCTGTTTTCTCCTATTAATGCACCGCTGCTGTTTTAAAGACACACAATGACACACTCTCTTGAGCGCCAGTGGCTCGTGTGATGAGTCTGCCTCAGAGAGGTTTTGCATAAGTGGAAAAAGCAGGAAACGCTCTTAATTTTGGTAGGATTTTACAGCTTGGGGGCTTTTTGAACATTGAACAAGGGTGGCTTTATTTACGGCACTCGAGAGTTGTCAGAGGCGCGACCTTTAAACTCAGCATTGGTGTCCATCCTGGGTTCAATTACACGACACCCTATACCACAAATATCTCCCTGGATTTACAAACAGGAGTCTTCCAGCTATTTGAACAACCAGACTCTTGTACAGACACAGAAACTGTATGTAAAACAAAAAAATGGGATTGCCTGTATTTGAATTCCATCTTATTGACCTTTAGCGGTGTGCTTCTTGTGTTTGCACCAGTATAGAAGTATAAGTTGGCAGCTGTTGGCTCTGTCATGGATTTACTGTAGATTGTGCTTCACATTTCTTGTACAGCACCTAAGGTCCAGGTTGCTTTATTCGCACCCAGAGGGAAATTAGCTTTGCAATACAGAAAGAGATCAGTTTTTAGTGTTAAATAAAGAGAAATATCTGTTGCCCAAGCAAGAAGGGAGCCATCCAGCTGATTTTATTTGTAGGGTTTGATTTTATATAGTCACAGTTATGTCTTACACATAGAAATATATGCTTTGTGTTAAAGTTGGGGCCTCTATTATCACTAGAGGATATATGTTAAGCTAGCTAATAGAGCTAAGTATTGCATGATTTTCATTTGGTTTCATATTTAAATCAAATTAATACAAAATATATATATATAATTTTATGTATAGTTTTTTTAACTTTTTTTTAATGTTTATTGTTTTGGATGTATAGGCTTTTTATTTTTAATTCTTTTTTTTTTTTTTTCCAGTTTGACGAAGCGATTTGTCCATTAGCTAACCTGTTACATCTGTCAAAGCTTCAATGTTAAGCTAACACGCAGTTAAGAAAAATAAAAAAAAATACAGTTATTTAACATGTAATATTAAAAGTCACGCAACAGATTATTTTTCTCATGTGTCTTAACAACAAAACGTATTAATTTATTCCGGCATTTAACGCAGTTTTCTCTTCGTTAATGACTGTAGCCGTTGGACCTGACAGCCATTTTATTAACGGCTGTAACAAAGCATACGTTACCTTTTAACCGTTTCTATTAACACACACAACACTAATAAATAATATTAAATAGCAAATTAATTGTACAGATAACATGTTAATCATTTAAGGCTATTGATTTGTTTTAAATTCGTGTCTAATAAATGTCTTCTTTACGAGGTTAAAACAGAACATGGCCTGTAATGACTTCTGTGATTTCGCTGTAATTTTTGTCGCTTTATATTTCTTCTTGTGCCTTACAATCAGTCATCTCTATTCTTATGTGTGTTCCTGCCTTATAATCATATTAATGAGTCTATTAAGTGGCTGTTTTTTGTCCTGGCGGGCGGTGTTAGTGAGCTCCGGGCTCGGCGCAGAGCAGCGGGCCGCTCTGATCCCCTCACGCCGCCTGTTTGCTCTTCTGGTCGGATTTGCATTTCAATGCGTCGCGCTGCAGTGGCTCTCGTGTTTGCTCTGGCCGCCGTGCCTCCGGAGCTGTCCTAGTTGTTATTTTTACTGCTGTTGTGAAGGGTTTATGAAAATATCTCCTCGCTACGACATTTGCAGTGATCGGGGTCCAGTAGTGTCCGTGTAGCAGGGGCCTATTTTTGGCTGCAGGCTTTACACGTTGTAGGAGATTGTGGGGTTTGGCTGCAGACCTGATGATGGCAGAGCTGTTGCTTTAACAAACAAGTTGGCTCTCTATAAACGTTTCCCTGCAGACAATGCACAGTAGCTCACTTATTAAGCAGCTGCTGGAATATAAAATAAAACGCTGCAGCTTTCAAATTACAGGGTTTATTGATTCAAGTATCACAGAGGAATAAATGCCCATCTTTACCATCCTTGTCCTTGACACTTGTCCCATTTTTATAAATTGCTTGTAAGAAATAATGATTCATGTTAGAAAAATACTGGACAATGTATAAAACATGGTAAAATATATGTACATTGCCTATATAGACATCATTAAAAGCTCCTCTCCATAAAAGAGAACTGATTTTTATTTCCTTTAAACATGTATCCTGAAGAGAGAGCTTTTATTGTCTTAACAGAGTCTATTGTGGGAAAGTCCTGGGTTTTAGGTGCCATCTACTGCCCAAACTGCTCAAGAAACATAGCTGATGTGGTATTTTCAAATGACATATTATTCTATGACTATTGTGTTGAACTAAACAGCATTATACCTATTTTATAATTATAGACCAATGTTGGTAAAAAGCTGTCACCAAAACAACTGAACTCAGCACTTCCTGGCTTATATCATTCTTTTTAATAGTGCTACCAAAGAAGGTTTATTTCAACAATTATTTGTATTCTTATGGACTTGTATTTAGTTTTATAACATATTGTAGTCTGTTCTAGTCCTTCTAAAACTAAGAGAGGAATGGCTTATGAAGATTAGCATTTTCTATAACTATACCATCATATAGCTTTGTACTGGCCACCATAAATTAAAAAAATATGGGTTGAAAATATATATCTCCAATTGGCATGTTCAATAGCTGTGTTATTCTTTAAAATAAAGAGTGAATACTTCACCATAATTAACCCCATTACAGACCTCTGGCCCTTTACATTAACATTTATCATGTATTTTTTCAGAGCTATTCAGTCGATGAAAATAAACGTATTGCTGTACCATGTTGTCTGTATCTGATTATTACTGCTCTCTGTGTTAAACTCCTGTATGTAATCCTTTTTGTGTCAGGTCTGGGCGAGTCATGGGGTCACGTGAGCCGCACCACCTCTCTGGACGGAGTCACCCAAGAACTGGGCTCCCACCTTCTTCAGGTAACACTAGATATCACAACACAGGCTATAAAAGAACTAGGTTATATTGTTTTCATTGATATATCTATGTATGTATTTGTCAATAGAACAATAAGCTGTCTATTTATTACCTGTAGCTTAAGATGTACTGGATCTATTACATCTTAGTCACTTATTGAGTCTTATAGTGTCAGTATCTTTGTCTTTTGAGCTCTACATACATTTGGAAAAGAAATCACACATTTTAGTTTAAGCATTTGTTTTTGTAATTAAAGCTGGTTATATGTTCTCATATTAATATCTAAATTTCTTCAAACATTTCACAACTGAATAATGTAAGATTCTTTCTTTTCTTTTTTGTCCATAACATCATTTACTAGACCTGCAATGAAACCAAGCCTAACTATTATGGACCATCTCTAAAATAATGATATGCTCCATGCAAAAAAGGCAATCTCTCTCTAAATTGTTTTTTTAATAGAACATTTCTCACTCCTATTTAATGCACTGTATTATTCAGTATTTGAGTATTTTATATTTTCTGTGTATATATGTAAATCTAACATTTATTCTAGACATTGCTTCTAAGAGTGTTTTGTGTGAAATCGAGCTTCTATGACAAAACATTCTCTAAGTTAAAACAGATCAGGTTTTTAATTATAAGGCAAGCTTACATTAATAATAAACTGTATTGGCCTTGGCTGTATAGGCATTATCTGTACACTCCTCAAACTGGCCACATTATCAGTTTTTTATTGAAATAATATGAAAAAATACAGTGATAGTATTGTTTACTATTTCCCTGAGATCTAGATTACTCAGTGGAATCACTTTGAGATCAAATTGAACGTGTAGTATTTGGTTGAATCTACTTCTCGCTGCCTGTCTTTGTGGAAGCTTCCCATATTAACGCGATTATTGGCTCCTGCTCATTGTTCGGCGATAGACTGGGCGTGTGGTTGAGTGAGTGCTGCCGGCCGCCTCCTGCTGCCTTCATTCTCGTGCTTTAAGAGGGAAATGAGCTGAACACATTCCTGGTCACGCACACAGCCCCGGTGTGTCCCGCGGCCCCCTCTCACATCGGCAACAGCACAAAAGCAGAGCCAAACACAGCTACAGGCCCGACGCAGACAAATACACACTCTCTGCTGCTGCTGCTGCTGGTCGGAGCTAAAGAGGAGAAAAACATGAGGCTAAATGAGATTTAAATGAGCATGTATCACAGATGTGTCTCGAAATACACACAGGTTACAGTTACATTCAGGGATAATGAAAAAATAACAAGCAAACAGGACAATCTAGGATAATGACAGCATTTGGAAACTTAAAATATGCTTCAACATTTAGAAATATGTGTTTTTAATTACAAAATGATGACCTCCACACCTTAAAATTATACCAAAAAGCAAAGTCATCATGAGTCGTTAACAAATATAAAATAGACGGGAAGTAAAGGGTATTTTATGCAATGAATGCTAAGAATTGTGTGTTCTAATCTGTAAACAAGACAATTTTATAATAGTCTAGCATCAAAAAAATACATCTAGCTCCTAACACTGGCAACCCTCAAAAAACTAAGGAAATAAGAATCATTGTGCTTTATGCTTCTAAAATTAAAAAGCCTATTAAAAGATAGTAATCCTAAAAAAAAAAATGCTGTGAAGGGAAGGGGTCACAAAACAATGAGAGACTCTAAATGAGCCTCGTGGTACATATATTTCTTTTATAAATAGTCTTACATTTTATTGGCGTTTCAAGAATAAATAAATAAATGTACCAAGATGAGAGCCTTTCTTGTTTCTTTTTATAGTCATAAAATGGATGCTTTCATAAACAATTAAACAGTGAAACCAAAAGCACAATGTAAACCAGGTTACAACGGTTTGTCTCACTGTTGACTATCATTCAGTTTTTTCTTGTAAAGCCTAGGTTTGGGATTCCTTTAAATGTGTCAACAGCATTATTCATCTTCTGTTGTAGGCTTTGTAGTCATAATAAACACAAAACGTCAATAGAAAAGAGTAACAGACACAAAAGAGACTGTTTTGAAGTGACATTTTTCTTAGTGTGGCATTTTACCCTTCTTCAACACCTTTGTACTGAATACTAATAGAGACAGTTCATTCATTCACACTTTTAGATTTTATTTGGGTTGATATGAGCTGCTGTTGGAGTAAATTAAATCAAATGAAAGTCAGATGTTGCTTTTTTTTGAGAGAGAGAGAGTCCAAGACAAATTGTCCACTTGTGGCAGACAATGAAGTTTATCACTTTCATAATTTTGCTCTGACACTGCTGAGAGTGAATGATTTGGATGACAGCGCTTCTAAATGATCTTTTTATTGCTTGTTTATTTTTCATTCAGTAACAGGGTTCATTTTTCCTTTCAGACTTTAGACGGTTTCATCTTCGTGGTTGCACCAGATGGAAAAATCATGTACATATCAGAGACAGCATCTGTCCACTTAGGCCTGTCGCAGGTTGGTTTAACTGGACATTTCCTCAGCTCCTCTCTGTTTTGTTGATAAAGCGTTGTTTTTCTGAGATCGGTGTTGGTATCCACAGGTAGAGTTAACTGGAAATAGCATTTACGAATACATCCATCCTGCAGACCACGATGAAATGACCGCTGTCCTCACTGCTCACCAGCCGTACCACTCACACTTTGTCCAAGGTAAACCACAACCCACATATTTATTGTAACCTGCTCTTACCATAGAGTAAAATGTATTATTATTGTGTTTTCTTACAGAATATGAAATGGAGCGCTCCTTTTTTCTGAGAATGAAATGTGTCTTAGCCAAACGAAATGCTGGACTCACCTGTGGAGGCTACAAGGTGAGACTTCTGACTCTGGGAGACTGACAAATGCCAGTCAGCTGCTTTGCTTTTGTAAATCTAAAAAGTCAGATAAATCAAATGTATTAGGGTTGTTCTAGAAAAAACAAATTGCGTGGAAATTTAGAGAGCTGTTTTCCAGTCAAAGTCCAAATATGGTGTGCCTTGAAGACTTAGGTATATATACCCTAAAACCAAGTTAAAATATGAGTTTAAACCAGTTTTACTCCTTTGTGTGTAATTCATTCAGTAAAATTACAATATATGACAAACTTAAACCATAGGAACTATAAGCAGCACATGTACAATATTTGATCAGCACTAATGAGGTTAAACACTGACTGACAAATGAAAAGCTGTGATTTATGTGAAGGTGATCCACTGCAGCGGTTACCTGAAGATCCGTCAGTACAGTCTGGACATGTCTCCGTTCGACGGCTGTTATCAGAACGTGGGGCTGGTGGCGGTGGGTCACTCACTGCCCCCCAGCGCCGTCACCGAAATCAAACTGCACAGCAACATGTTCATGTTTAGAGCCAGTCTGGACATGAAGCTCATCTTCCTCGACTCTCGGTACGTTTTTGGCTGGGTTTATATACCATTAATGTGCAGTAAAGTCATATAAAGGTTTATTGACTCTAACTAGACGCTGGTTTGTGACATTTGTGTCGTTCAGGGTCGCAGAGCTGACAGGTTACGAGCCTCAGGATCTAATAGAGAAGACCCTTTACCATCACGTCCACAGCTGCGACTCCTTCCACCTGCGCTGCGCTCATCACCTCTGTGAGTTTGGGTTTTTTCTAATACAAAAAGATTACTGTTTCCATTAGTATTAGCTGTTCATCTAGACAAAAGGAAATGCAGTAAAAAAGATTTTCAATTGTCAAAGCTTGGCTCAGAAAAGCTGTTTTCCACATTTTTTGACTAAATCTTTCATGTCACTGGTTTTGGTTATGTATAATGCACCATGAAGAATGACTGCAAATGAGAGTTTAACAGTTACCATTTCTTTTTATGCAACTTAATCATTTGAATACATTTAGTACTTTTTTTAACTTGACTCTACCTTCATGCATTATTGTCATTCATAATCTCTTTCCTCTTGATGTTACAGTGTTGGTAAAAGGTCAGGTCACCACGAAGTACTACCGTTTCCTGGCCAAACATGGCGGCTGGGTCTGGGTTCAGAGTTATGCAACTATCGTCCACAACAGCCGCTCGTCCAGACCCCACTGCATCGTCAGTGTCAACTACGTCCTCACGTGAGTACTCACCACAGACTGCTCGTATCTAAAAAGAATTACACAAAACAATAGGACGTTTCCAAATGTGGTGGGCTCATGACGTTTGAGGGTCTGGCTTAGAGATAAAATGTCATATTGATCCAAAATACAATGTTTTTTGAAATCACAAAGCCTGCCACAATACGATTACAATTCAATTTAGGCACCCATAATCAATACATTATTTGCTGATTTAACCATATATTAAGTGAAAAGCTATAATCTAAAAGTGAAACCAGACAGCAGCCAACTGTGGCCAAAGTTATTAAATGTCTTTTCTTTCAACTTAAAGAGTATTGTAACCAGAAAGCCGTTCATATAGCAGAAGAATTATCCATTATTATTATTATTATTAACAATCTTTCTCCAACCTTTAAAACTAAGAGAACAGAGCAGACATTTACACTTGTTAATGGTAACAGAGCACACACACCAGGAAGTCAACAGGAAAGCTGCACAAATGTCAAAATAAAGGCACTCAACAACTCAACTCAAGCAGATTAAAGAGGTCTTATGGTGTTTTAGTTGGTCTCTGAAAGGTTTTTAATTGTTTTAGTTGGACATTAACAGATTTTAAGCTTGTTGTTGGACTTTAAAATTATCTCTGGTAGCTGGTTTTTATTTGAACAAAATAAAAAGGATTATGAACAAAATTTGCTGTCTTTGCTGGACAATAAAGCACTTCAAAAAAAGAAAAAAATATGTATGTAATATAAGGATCAGGATAAATAATGACTGAAGAGAGTTATAACATATGATAGATCACTCCTTGCGTAAAAAAATGTATCTTGTCTATTGAAAAAGTTGAATTGGATTGTGGACATTTCTAAATCAATAGTTACCAGCCGACACTAAACACTATGGATTCGTATTGACAGAGAGAAATGTAAAGATGAGGCGTCTGACAGCCCTCCTCTGTGTGATGTAACTCAAGTGTCATGGCTGTAACAGGGATCCGCGCCGCGCTGTCATCCCCTGCTTTGAAAAGATAATGAGTATTGGAACTGGAGATTTACGCAAACAGTTTCTGGGAAGCAATTAACTAAAGGTTAATTGGAAATATGACACGTGTTTGTCGAAGCCGGGGTTTGCACAATCCAGAAATAAAGAAAGTTTGATCGAGTCATTTTTTCTTCTGTACTGCGTCGAAACAAAGGGGAATGTGGAAATGGAAAGCTGGTATTTTCTCTAACTTCGCGGTTCACTCGTGCGTTAAAAGCAGGACAGATTTGTATTCTATCTGCTGCTTATGGATTGACCTGTGGTTGTTATGTCACAGCGTCTGAGCCCATTGTTGGTGAGTTTGCAGAGTGTGCTCACGTCCCGTCTGCTGCCTGTGGAGACATCAGTACAGTTTATCTAAACCTGTATAAACACAGGCAGACTGCAGTCTTACTTTGGGTTTTGTATTCTGTCAAAGAACTTGTTTGAAGTTGTTCTCACAAATCAGTTGCAACTGGGATTGTATTTGCAAACCACTGATACTTTCAGTCTTTTTAATTAATCAATAAGACCACTATAGACTTATGTTTCCAAATTAAACAGGTTTTTTACATCATCTTATGGTTCATGCTCCTCAGAAAAGTGTGCAACCCCCATAGATCCATAGTTTAAATTGTATAAAGAGTAGGTGCTGCACAATATTTGAAATACATCTGATAACTGTGTTGAATATTTCAGTAAAAATGTTGAATTCCCTCTTTATCACAGTAAAAGTTGTAAAATATTATTAAAATACTTGACACTCAAGTCACTTCAAATTACAGTCTGATATAAAGCTCTCTCTAATGTGTTTCAACATATAATTACCATTTTGAAATATTGCATTGGAAATTCTGAATGGAAATAGTCAAATTCACAAAAACATAGCAATATTTAACTGTAAAACAGCAAATATCCAACAAGTTACCCACAAAGAACTCCTAAAAATCTGTATCTTGTATCTATATCTCATTTTGTTCTTCATTTCAAATTATAGCTTTACATTTGCTTTATTTTATTTTGTAATCTATCTTCTATAAGATCTCTAAGAAGGTCTCCATTTTTATCTTAAATATTGGACTAAATATCCTACATAAAGTACTGTTCATGTCCTAAAGCTCTCTCACTGTTTTTACGTTTCTTGCATACACCTAAAGTACTTTACTGCTACTTAAAACCTTAAAAGTTATTATTTTTTACTTGTTTTTACTAAATTCTCAGTAAAATCCTTGCTGTGTCTTCCTGCTGTGGACCACACTCTTATTACAAAGCGAGCCCCAGTACTTATTCTCCTATTATCCCATTATTTTATAGCCCTAATGTGTGAATTTGACAGATGAACAAGCCAGCGCATAATGAATTAAAGCCTATAAAAGCGTCCATTAAGCTGCGGGACTGGCTCTAACAGCTTGACACACATTTTCTCCGCTCCCTGCATCAGATCCATAATATCTCTGTTTATGGTCTTTTAATTGATGGGCTATAAACTTGATGAGCGTTTATGGGCTCCAGCTTGCTCCGAGAAAAAGACGCCTTGTTTCTCTGCCTTTCCCCTTTTCCCTAAATCTTTTTAAAAGTTCTCAGGCGGCGCCGGTTCAAACAGGACAATATGCTTTTCTGCCTCACACTTTGAACAATGAGAAGACAGAGTTGTGTGTGGCGCTGGTTATCAGCGGCGGTGTTGGTTCGCCGGTAGCTTTAGTGTATTCAGCCACAGATAACAGGTGATAGAGGCACTTCACCTGTGACTGAACTCCCACTGTGTGCTCAGCTCTGATAACCTCTGAACCTGCACTACCCACCTCCTCACAGTCTATACGAGTTTAAACCGATCGTGGACTTATTCTTAAAACTGGATGGGGTTTGAGATGTTCCCTTGTGGTCACTTGCAGAACTGCAGAGACAGTTTTACCCAGTTTTACACAAATTATTATAAATATCCTTGTTATTTCTGTTTAATATCTAATAAGAATCTCTTTGCAAAATGTCACATAGCCAGAGACTTTTAGTTTGCTCTGAAAAGGAAAGTCAGTTTTTGTCTTTGAATTCCTGGCAACAAAATAATGGCAACTATGTCCAGAGTAGAAAACAATGACGCCAAAGCTGCCAAAATGCAGACAGGAAATGTATCACAGAACACCATTTGTAGAACGCGAGGTATGTGGGCCTGCGTAGTGACAGGTGAAGGTGTGTAAGTCAGGTCAGGTCGGTACAGGACAGCCTCCTTTGACAAAATGGGTACGTAGCATCCAAAAAAGCTGACAGTCCTACACTGGGAATGCTTCAGCCTTTGGTTCCATGTGTCTGCTTTGAAAAGGGTGAAACTAAAAACTGCAGCCTGTTGATTGAACGTTAGACCACGCTCTGTTTTTATATTTACCTGAACCAACTGTGCCATGTTGACTTGGAAACAAGGCTTTTTATGTGGGCTGACTTATAGAAATGAAAGTCTATGGACTAACTGTCACTTTTATTTGGCCACATCTCAGTTGGATTTAAGGCTCTGATTGGACAATTATCTTCACATTCAAAGTGTTAATGTCACAGAGAGGGCTGTATGTTTTTGCTGGTCAGTTAGTTCTATGATGCTATAAATAATACCCCAGACAGCTATTCAAGCCTTGACTTTTATCCTTTCAGAAGTGACTTTACCGTATCTTAGACTCACTAAATCACCATTTCTACAGAATTCAGGTTTTTTTTTACTCTTCTCAACTTTTAAAACTACAAAACTAAAAAGGTTTTTTAGTCTAATGGAGTCTTAGAGGCTGTTAATTAAGAGATGGCTCCTCAAATCAGATAATTTAATTTTCTATGTAGTTAAAAAAAGATATCTTCTGGGAGATTTGTCCAAATATTCTGCCATGGCTAGAGCCGACTAATAGTAAACGTGGATTGGTTTGTGGCAGTAAAAGCACTTGTTGGATGTGATTTTAGAAGATTTAACTCCAAATGTAGCTAATGTAAATCCCTGTAATGTGCGTTTGTGCAGCGGGAGATTGAGGAGAGCAAAAGACGCTGTGTGTGGACCACGGATGACTGTTTGTCTCGAGTAAACCCTGTCCAGCTTTCTGTTGTCTCAAACTTGATTCATCATCCGTGGTGAGATCTGTGGAGCACTTTAGCGAGAAATCAATTCCCATTTCCCCGCAGTGAGACGTCCGAGCCTCTCCTATGGGCCTGATTTAGCCAGACATAGCCTTTAATCTCCGCGTCTATTTGATTGGACAGCTCTCCCTCTGTAGAGTGTTTGTAGAAGGCCTTGCTGCAATCCTTCTGGTAAAACAAGCATCCCAACAGCCGCTCCAAGCCTCCCCAGCACAGCCCAACCCCCAAACGGTAACACAAACAGGCTGTCTGCACGCCGGGCCCCTCGGCGTCCTCATGAAGCTCTAATTGCTAAACAGATGTTAATGGGTTTTCACACCTAGGCTATCTGTGGGCTTTATTAAATGTCCTTTCCAGGGAACGAGCTGTAATTATGGACTGTATTAAACCAAATGCGTATTATCCACAATGCGCTGATGAAAACACCAGGTGGGGTAACGACTCGTGTGTCCCCAGGGAGACGGAGTATAAGGGACTTCAGCTTTCCTTGGACCAGATTTCGTCCAAGTCTTCGTTCCCTTACGGCAGCAGCAGCGCAACAAGCCTCACTGAGAGCTGCAGGACGCCCAAGAGCAGAGTGTCCCGGCCCAAGACCAAAGCTAGACTATCGCCTTATACACAGGTAAGATACAGCACAGGCTCTCGTCCAACACTTGGATCGTTTTGGATTTATTCTGCTGCCAAAACTGGTGGTGAAGATGGCGTTTAATGTTTAATGTGGTGAATGTGTTTATCTTTTCAGAGAAATATAACAATCAGACTGGAGTATGGCCTATAGAGTCATGTTATTATTAATAACGGATGAAACTTCAAATCACAGTTTTAGACATGATTTAAATCAGTATAACCTGCCTGTTGCCATATTACCATGTTGCTCTGGCTTCTGTAAAGTCAAACTAAAAGTGAATTAAATGCAGCATTAGTTGAACAAATTATACTATTCATTGTAAAAGATGTTTTAGCAGTTTGTACCCTTCATGAAGAAAGCCAACTAGTTCAAAATGAGCCCACAAGATATAGATAAGATAGATAAGATTGGAATATGCCTCTAGGCACAGCTTTTGTTTTGTGAAGTGATATGCCTGTTGTAAATAATATAAATGTTTATCCAGATGATCTAATAGCTTTAATTGTGCGATTTCTGAAACAATGACTAACAGTGAAGTCATGGACCAGCAGCCAAAACCTGTGCCTTATGGAGCAAAGGAGAACTGCCAAAAAGAGCTCAGAGGATGATTAAACTGTTTGACAATCTGCATCCAGTTTTCCACTGCGTTTTTTTAGATCTAAAGCTAACACTGACAAAGACGACTAAGTACTTATATTACAGGATCATGATCATTTCAACCACTTTTCTTCTCCGTTGTCCCTGTAGTATCCTGGTTTCCAGACGGAGCGCTCAGAGTCGGACCGGGACAGCCCCTGGGGCAGTAGCCCTCTCACAGACTCAGCCTCTCCTCAGATCCTGGAGCACAGCGACGGCCTGGACGCCTCCTGTGTGTACAGACAGTTCAGCGACCCCCGGCCGCTCTGCTACAGCCTGACGGAGGAGCAGCACCATCACCCCTCCGCAGACGGACACCTCCACTCTCACGGTCAGGGCCAGAGCTGCGAGCGAGGCCGCTGCGAGGCCGGACGCTACTTCCTGGGAGCTCCTCCTTCGGGCAGAGAGGCCTGGTGGGGCACGGCCCGCTCCATACTGCCCCTGAGCAAAGACTCTGCAGAGGGATATGACGGCAGTATACCACACATCACAGCCATCCACAGCTACCACGGTGAGACGGGTTCCTAATGTGATATTAGCTGTGCTGTCGAGGGTCTGTCTCTGAGGGTTTTCTTTCATCCAGGTTGTAACATACTAAAACAAGTCACACCTAAGAAAATACTAGCAATGTCTCCAACTATTTGCTATTTATGGGCGTAAATGGTTGGACATAATAATAAATAATGAATCAAAGTAGGTATAAATATAAGTTCTGCTCTGATCTTCAACAATAAAAGTGTCCAATATCCATCTAATGCCTGTTGATATTTAATACTGTGATTCATTAATGGACATTTTAAGGACTTGGCTGCACAGATAATTTTATAAACTCTTTCTCAACATTCGGTCCTCTCATTCATATAGAAGATATTTTTTATAATCCCTTCAAAAGTTGAGATTTTTATTTCTGGATATGACAGGAAACATTTTTCACAAACAAAAGCAAAAAACAACAGCAACAAGTGGTCACAGTTATGAGCTTAAAGGGTTTTCAGAATTATTTTTAATATAACCCTGAACAACAACTGAGCTTTAATATTTGTCTATACACACATTTTTAAAGTGAATTTTCTGTTTTTTGTGGGGTTTTTTAGACAATGGAAAAATATCATTTTATAAAAGAAGATTGCCCCGAAAGATATCTCTAAGAATTGTCCAGTATTGATGACAATTTAAAATGCCAACAGCATATTGTTGTGTATAGTCTATCAGCCCATTGGTCAGAGCAGAAACACACACTTGGGAGCAGAGAGTAAAACAAAAGAGACGTAAGGGCATTTTGAGTGTGTTTTGTGGATTAGAACATGGAAATAAACTTAGCGTGTTTGACCCTTAATATTCACTGAAAGTATGGCAGCCATCTTTGATTCTTGTGTGTTTTTCCAAACCGTGTTAATGTCTTGTTTACCGTCTGTTGTTCGTGCTGTAGGTCGGGGCCACTGGGACGAGGACAGCGTGGTCAGCTCTCCGGACGGGGGCTCGGCCAGCGACTCGGGGGACCGCTACAGATCGGACCACTACCGCTCGAGCCCCCAGGAGCCCAGCAAGATCGAGACTTTGATCCGAGCCACGCAGCAGATGATCAAAGAAGAAGAGAGTCGGCTTCACGTTCGAAAGGGCCCTCAGGACGTCCCGCTGGGCCCCGCCAACGGACTCCCCAAGGGCCCCGGTCCGTGTTTTACCTCCGAGTACACCCAGGGGCCCCTCCCGCTACAGACCATGGTTTGTCGAGGCTTGAGTCACGTGATCAGCCCCGCTCCGAGCCCCGCCCCTTTGTCCAGACTCAGCAGTCCTGTTTCCGAGCGCCTCCACAAGCCCAAAGACTACCTCCAGAGCGACCTGTCCCCCATTTCTCTGCCGTTACACCACCCTTTCGGCCGGACGGGCCCCTGCTCGGCGTCGCCCACCCCGGCCCCCGCCCTGTACCCCTCACACCCGCACCACAAGCACACGGCCTACTCCCTGAGCGGATACACACTGGAGCACCTCTACGACCCCGACAGTCTACGGGGCCCCACACACTACGATATGGGCCCCCACTCCCGAATCGCGTCAGAGCAGACCCCGACACTCAAAGGCACCTCTGTGATCATCACTAACGGCAGCTAACGCCCCTGAGCTGCTCACTTCCACTGTCACTGCTTCTCCATCATTTCTTCCAATCGAACCCAATCAGCGAATCTTTAGTTTTTAATCCAAATGTGTGGTTGTATCGGTGCTTCAGCCAAAAACAAGCGGGACAGTTCAGTTCAGTGTTACCCATTTTATCAACACAAGGAAACAGGAACCAAAATATCAGGTTTGTACCATTTAAATTTTGCTAAAGAGTGGAGCCAAACACTGCTGTCTGTCGATTGGCCAATGATAAAGTGTCACTCTAGCCTGGCCAGCTAGACCCATTCACTCTCTAAGGGAAGTAAAATGTGTCTTGAACCTCTCCCGTTGGACAAAACTTCCACCAGCCTCACTACGACCCTGACCAATCATAAGAGTTTATCTAAAATGGTGCAGATTTTACGCAATATTTAGCTTCTCTGATTGGCTTTTTCAAATGTCTTCGGTCCAGAGGCAGTTTATTCTGTGTTGGCGTTGGAGTTTAATCTGCCTCCATTTGTTCCACTCCCTGGAAATCTGAATTAAACTGAAAGGGACCAGACTAATTCTTTGTATAGAATAGAAAATGAACAGAAGAACAGAAAACATTCGAAACTGCAGAAATAAAGTTTAAGCAAGTGTTTAAGGACGTTCAAAGGTTAATTTTAATCATCTATTCACAACTGAAACATGACTGAGCTAAATTTGTACTCATTTCTAGCAGCATATAACAATAAAGCAATGCATCATTAACAGCTTCAGTAATAAATAAAGTGAACAAATCAATAAACCTAATGCTTTTTAAATAGAGTACATAGTTAAACCCAGAGCAACATGTTAATACGATGCATCGTAACAGCAGCAAATGGGCCACGACTGTTGTCTTGACGCCTGTCGCACTGAACGCATTTGATTTGAACGTTTTGATTAAAAACAAGGGTCGACTTGAGTGGCCTTCACGAGAGATTTGATCAGAAAAAGAGGACAAACGGGTTTTAATGAAGCAAAAAGAGCACGGTGTAAGTCGTTAGCTTAAGTCTGTATCCATAGCTCTCTCGATATCTATTCACAAGTACCTCATACAGCCCAGAGAAAACCACAACTATCACTTTAACACGTCCAATTCGTTCATTTTCACTATTTTTTATCATCATATTGGTCCGTATTGCTTCTTGATCAACAGGCTTTTGGATTTACAACTAACAATGAGATGCAGTCAGCAAATCTTCTTATAAAGGCTAAAGCTACATAATAAATTGCTCCACCTTTATAACGGCCACATAGTCAATACAACCCGTCAATATGATGAAAGTCAGTTTGATTTTGACCAGGTTTTACAGCTGAAGTAAAATACCTATAACTCACCAGAGAAACACCCTGATTACTTACGACATAAGTTTGGAAATGTGTCTAAGGCAAATAGATCACAATTAGAAAACACTAAATATCGAAACAGTCCAGACAAATTGTGGTTGACTATTGGAAAAACACTTACAGATAAATATCTATGACTCCATTTGATCTGCCATTGGAAAGAGCATTAAGAGTGACAAACTATTCAATGAGAGTTACTGATAGCAGGATAAACATAAACCAAACGCTTGAGAGGAAATGGAAAATTCATGAACAAAGTAGAGTAGAAAAGAGTTGAACCAGTGGGTTTTTATTGTATTGTAGTTCAAAAAGAAGGCAAGAGGCAGACAAATAAAAGGCTTACCTAAAATAATGAAAACTTATTCACAAAAACAGTAGAAAAAGGGGACCATCAGCTGAGGGCAGAGTCCAAGAAGCCCATAGAATAATATTCAAACATGTCACACTAAATCAATTATAGACTTTTCACACAAACAGCATCAGCCATATTTTTATTTCATTTAGGTTGAAAAAGGCCAACTAAAACCTAATTATTGTGATCATTAGCTTTTCTCATTGATTCAGGATTGCTTTTAAAAGAACCACGTCTAATTCTCTTTTTTGATTTTCCGTTAAACAACATATTGAGGTAAAGAAAAGACCAGTCAATTTAAAAAAACATACTATACTTCACTTTTTACACAAACAAACCATCTTTAACGTTCTCTTTGTGGTAGTTTCTTAATTTTACTGCTGTTTTTCTGACCGTTAGCATCACTAGCTACATAGACAATTGCTATAGCTGACCTTTTGTCACTTTTATTATTTACTACTGCGTTGAGTTGTTCACAGAGAAGTTCAGAAACTAATTTACCATCTCAAAACACACCGTTTCCACCTTATAATCTATTTTTGGTTTATTTCGAGACTGCGTTGGGGCAAATATGTGAAGCACTGAGGTCTAGAGTTGTTCGCAGTTTCAGTTTTTAAATCAAACTTCACAAATAAATATGCAAACCCATCGCGTTGCCGTTTCCTCCTCGTGTGTTCGTATCTGTCAGGAAACCGTCACATCCATTTATTACGTCTCTAAACGAACCCAGAGCAGATAATAATTAGATTCACGGACGTAGTGTCACATCGTTCTGTTGAAATCACGTCAAGTCACTCTTTAAATGACAATAAAACAAGCTGATATATATTTTTCCAGATCAGACGGTGTGATCGTTTTAGCGGAGGCAGTGACAGCGGCTGCGGGGGAAGTGTTTTCGTCCTAATCACCGACACTGACACTTGTGACCATATGCAATCCGACCCCAATAATTGCATTCATTATGAAGTTATTGTTGTGTGGTTCCTCGTTTTGTTTTTCAGTTTTTCAAATGAACCTATATTTATACAAGTTTGGGTTGTTTTTCATTGATTTTTTTTCGCTTTACATTATTTATGGTGTAATGTAAATATGCTCCAAAAAAGAAAATCCCACGTTTTTTTCGCACTCGGGCAAAAACTTGTATTTATTATGGAGTAAATGTTCCTGATGATTTTGAAATATAGCTGCAATCGAATCCAGTCTAACTGCTTGTACATGGAGTGTGTTTTTGACTCAAGAGAGTTGTAAAGAAATTAAATCTTTTTGCAGAAATGGGTCATGGATTATTTGTGTGTGTTATGTCTCTGTTAATTAATGCATTTATTAGTTTATTTTGAACAAAATCTTCCACAAAACTAACAATAATTTCATAAAATTAATTGAAAATTGCAAGGTGCAGCACAACAAAATATAGTGAAGTTATATAAAGCATTAAAATTAAATAAATAAAAAAGAAATTAATAAAACACGTATAAAAGCAAATAAAATACAAACTGAAACTGACAAATCCAGTAGAAAAATATTTAAAAACATATCCATTTGGCTCATAAATGTCCTTTATACAAGATTGAGTGTTCAAAAAGAATCATGACATGCTGCTCAAGTTTGTCCTCTCTGGGCTACTGTAGAAACAGGAACAGGAAGTAATTAAACTTCCAGTGGGTTTTGTGGGGATTTAAATTTAAGATGGATAAATGGAAAAACTGATTTGACTGTCATTGTTCCACTTGGTTCAGCTGTGTTCTACAAATAATTACTTTTAACTTCACAGATACAGAACACAGATTTTAAGAACAAGATTTAGATTTTTTAACTATTGAAATAGGTGTTATACATAGTAAGGAATCAAAATATCCATGGGCCAAATGTATTTAAAGATGGACAGAGACACAAACATTTCAAGTTTATATATAAAAGGGTATCGTCTTTTTTTCTATTAAGTCTATTTTGAACAAATTTTACTTGGTTTGGTGAGTTCACATCCAAAAAATACCAAAACTTAACAAAAACTAAGACAATGTCCTCCATTATTTTAAGTAATACTGAGACATACCTGTATTTTAATCCATCTTTATGTCAGGATTAAGTACTAAATGTAAAAATGAAAAAACAATTAGCTTTCGCCCACTGGCTTTTGTTTTTTGTTTTATAATTTGAAAGGGATTAACTATATTTTTGTTGCAGTAAGAAAAGCTTAATTCCTCTAAAAACATCTTTCCTTTTTGGCTCTTATCCCTTGTTCTGTTGAACTCTGCACAGAACTTTCATACTTTTTACAAAACACAAATAGATTGACGTGTGGTTTGATCTAATTATTGATTTATTGAAGCCTCGCTCTAAAACTGAGGTCATATGTGGCTGCTTTGGTAAATAAAGAGCCCAGATGGAGACAGGTTTGTGTCTGTGACGTGTTGGTGTCTCCGGAGCCCGTCCCGAGGGCCTCTGTTTGCTTTAGTCGTCGCTCCGAGGGACTCTGCATCAACGATTAGCTCCACATTAAAAGCCTTTCATCCAGATACTTATTCCTCGCTTTAACGCTTCCTCACAGCTCCGTCCTCTCCAGCAGCTTTTCCACAAGCCTCCAGTAAACGGCCATTAGGAGCTGACGGGTTGCTAAGGAACGGAGCAGAGCCGAGACGAGTCAACAACAGAGAAGGCAGGACATTTAGGACTTCGACGGGAAATACACACTTTACATCACCTTCTTTTTGTAAAACACCTGGTTCTCGTGGCTTCTTTAGAAATCACTTCTGGGAAACACAATCATGAACAGCTCTGAGGAACAGGTTTTACTCCGGTCTCAGAACAAAACGTATTTAAAGATTAGTGTGGAGTGTTTTGAGCAAAAATACTGCCACATTTTCAACACTACAGGCTTAACTCATTGTCATTTTGAAATATTTTTGTTCTGGAGGGTCTCCTGCTTCTTCTCTGTTCACTTTTTAAAACTCACAAACAGGGATCACCTGATTTTTTTACAGTTCCATTTAGTTATTCAGTGTAATCTCCTAAAGTTTATTGTAACAGGAATCATCTGAAAAAATGAGACCTTAAGATGTGATCTAATCTTTATAATTAAGGATTTTATAGAAATTAGGGGGATTTTGTCCAATCGCAGCTCACTTCAGGTAAAAAGGAGCGCTCCCATTGGTCGACACTGACGTCAACAAAGAACGTCTTATTATGCAGTGAAACAGTTCATAAAAAGAAAGGGAAAATTGCTTCAGTCTAATGGTAAACTCAAAGCTTAAAATTCAAAGTAAGCTCTAAACTTGACTTTAATGTGACATATTCATTTGGAAATGTTGGAAAATTTATTCCGTTTGACCTTTTTTTAGCAAAAGAAACAGGAAGGTTTTCTACATTGTTGTTGGGGGAGAGTGGTGTTTGAGTTTGAGACAAAAAAAGATCAGTTTAGTGCAGCAAGAAGTAACATGATCTCACCTTTAATTACTCTTATTTCTATCTTCATACTCTATCAATACGAGGTGAAAAAACAATGTATTTCCGCGTTTGTTTCCAGTGTTGAAGATGTTCGCTGAGGTGGCTGTTTCCTCGCTGTAGTTTTTCTTTAAGGCTCAACTGAATCGACACTTACCTTCTAGTCTTCTTGGAACAGCTTTTGCTCCAACTCCTTCTGCACTAACCCTAGCGATTGTTGGGACTGTTAGCCACACTTTTCTGAGCAACTTTCATGGAATACCCCAATGTGCAACCAACAAAAAACAGTGGGTGCAGGTCCAGTTTTCCTACACACAATAATATCTTGCATTTAGTGTCTTCCATTCACTTTTTGAAAGATCTAACGGAGCGTTTTCTTAAAATCTGAAATCCAAATATATTTAAAATGCTGCTTTATTCATGTTTTTTCTCTGTACATTTTATTTGTTGAGAGCCAGCGTGACCCATGCTTCTTCTAAGCCAGTGGTGCCAAACTGGAAGTGCTCAGGGGCCACAATAGTAAATAAGAAGCATTTCAGGGGCCGAAGACTGTGACAAATCTTGCTAAAACCTGTTCAAATCCAACTAAAAACTGCTCAAATACGACTGAAATCAGCTCAAATCCAACTGAAACCTAATCAAATCCAACCAAAACCAGCTGAAGTTTAGCTTAAACCAGCTCAAATCCAACTGAAACTTGTTCAGATCCAACTGAAACTTGTTCAGATCCAACTAAAACCTGTTCAAATCCAACTGAAACCAGCTCAAATCCAACTCAAACTTGTTCAGATCCAACTGAAACTTGTTCAAATCCAACTAAAACTAGCTCAAATCCAACTGAAACCAGCTCAAATCCAACTCAAACTTGTTCAGATCCAACTAAAACCTGTTCAAATCCAACTAAAACCTGTTAACATCCAACTACAACCCGTTTAAGTCATTATAAAACCTAAAACTCAAAAATATTACCTACAAAAAGTAAAGAAGGGCCAATAAAACATTGCAAAGGGCCGCATTTGACGTGTGTGTTCAAAACCATTAACTGTGCATGCTTCCACTCTCTTTTCCGTGTTTTAAATGACTCTTTTAATTCACGTTTCTGCGGTAAATCCACTGCTTCTCTTTGAGACGGAGAACAATCCCTCACTTTAGCTTCGGGGCTGTTTCTCACTTGAGGCCCATTTTTAAACAATAGCTGCTGATGGCGATCGGTTGTTCTAATTGGATTACTTTGTCTGAGTGTTTTCCTCAAAGTGACATTAGATCGATCCCCCTCGGCCCTCGGAGCGGCCCCGGTGCAGTTAGAGGCATCGGTGCATGTCTAATGGAGGCTGTGTGAGGTTAACTCCTGCTCCCATTTGTTCTGTCAGCCTCTCTCCTCGGCTCTTTATTCACGTCTATATAACACCACTGCGGACAAATCATTTACAGATGTATTTCAGCTCCACATTACAAGCATGTAACAGCACTTTGGGAGCAGTAAAGTTAATAAAACGAGCGTAATGTCTTCAAATACAAACCCTGCAGAGGAAGAGAGCGTCGTTCCGGTTCGGTTTAGCCTCGGGAAGGATCGGAGGCAGAAGTCGAGTGGAAAGTGAGAGTGTTAAACGCCTGAGGCCGAAGCACACATTTCTGATTGAACTCTGCTGACCTCAGACCAGTCTTTGAGTCAGGCCTCGGTCAGACCTGCCGCTAACATCCGTCCTGAGTAAACGGCGATAATGCTAAGTGTGAACATGCTCAATGTGTCCTGAATGCAAGTGTTTTTGTTGTTAAAAGTTGCTCTAACATGCTCCTTTTGTCCTAATGCTTCTCAATCACAATTAAAAGTCTTCTAAAACTGTAAAAAACTCCATTTCCTGATGTTGTTGTGGACTCATACTGACTTTAAAAATAAAACAGTCGGACAAAGTGCTGTACATAAATAAAACACGAGCAAAACACCAACAAAAAAACACATAAAGCTAATTAAAACTAACATAAAAGCGTTAAATAAATACAACGAATAGCTCAAATTAAAAGCACAAAAGCACTTCATGAGTAAAAGTCACAGGTAATGGTCCTGTCTGATGTTTAAAGGCAGCTCTTTCCACAGTTTCAAATTTGAGTTTTGTTTTAAGGATGTTTTAAAATGAACTTATTTGAGAAAACACAAGCTCCAACATCTTAGGTTTAAAAAGACTCATGTAAAGTCAGTGCTGCTTCTCAATCTCAGCATTTTGACTCGAGACTCACTCTTTTGCAAACTCTAAATAATCTAATGCATCTTTTTCCTGAACATTTTTGGGTTTGTTGACAG
This sequence comes from Rhyacichthys aspro, assembly GCA_036850595.1. NCBI lineage: Eukaryota > Metazoa > Chordata > Actinopteri > Gobiiformes > Rhyacichthyidae > Rhyacichthys > Rhyacichthys aspro. The sequence continues at coordinate 3,290,837 of CM072163.1, forward strand.
TGACAGATGAGATGAGAGTGTTTAATGTCTCTTTACTGTATGTTCTCATTAAAATCCTTCAAACTAAAGTCTAGATCTGAAGCTCTTGTGTTTTCTTTGTTGTTTCTTTGATGATTTAACAGTTTTTTCTCAGTTAAAAGACAAAAGTCACACACTTATTTCATAATAAACACAGAGAATCAAGCTTTTCAAGCAAGTGACAGAAGAAAAAACTGTTCTATCCCTGTCAGTCCAAGCATCTGATCCCCGTCTATTGTTCAAGAGTGAAAATAGTGAGCATCACATGACGTTAGGAGACGATAACGAGCTGGCTTTAATAAAAGAGCACTCGGACTAATCCTGTCCTGTTAACGACTCTGGTTTGGACCCGGACCGATGTCGAAACTGGAGCCTCTCTCTGCGGTCGGGTCCAGACGGGTGAGGGTCTGAGGGTCTGAGAGTCTGAGAGTCTGAGGGACTGAGGGTCTGAGGGACTGAGAGTCTGAGGGACTGAGGGTCTGAGGGACTGAGGGTCTGAGGGACTGAGGGTCTGAGGGTCTGAGAGTCTGAGGGTCTGAGGGTCTGAGGGTCTGAGGGTCTGAGGATCTGAGGGTCTGAGAGTCCTAGGGTCTGAGGGTCTGAGGAACTGAGGGTCTGAGAGTCTGAGGGTCTGAGAGTCTGAGGGACTGAGGGTCTGAGGAACTGAGGGACTGAGGGTCTGAGGGACTGAGGGTCTGAGAGTCTGAGGGTCTGAGAGTCTGAGGGACTGAGGGTCTGAGGAACTGAGAGTCTGAGGGTCTGAGGAACTGAGGAACTGAGGGTCTGAGGAACTGAGAGTCTGAGGGTCTGAGGAACTGAGGAACTGAGGGTCTGAGAGTCTGAGGAACTGAGGGTCCGAGAGTCTGAGGGTCTGAGGGTTTAAGAGTCTGAGGGTCTGAGGGTGTCCGAGGGTCTGAGGGTCTGCGTGTGTCGCACGGAAACACACGGAAACTGTTTTATTAATACAGTTATAGATCAAGATTTAACATCAACCTATGAACAGTTATTATGTATCTCCATGAATGTATGTCACTAACTAAACCACACATGTCAAACTCGAGGCCTGGGGGCCAAATGCGGCCCTTTGCAATGTTTTATGTGACCCTCCAATACATTTAGTCGAAGTGATATTTTTGGCTCTAACTTTTAACTGGATTTGAACAGGTTTTAGATGGATTTTAATCATTTATTCATTTATTATTTCTTCAGTCTTTAACTCAAACTGAAAACACATGTTTGGTGTTTGAAAAGGAGTCAGAGGAAGCATCTGTTCCTTCCTCTGTTTTTGTTAAATATATATTAGTGTCTGGTAAATGAAACACACAGTTAGAAGCTGCAGCTCAGAGGAAATGTAAAGAATGGATCTAAAACTGAGGAAGGTGCAGCTCTCACATATTTAATGACAGTTTATTCATTAGTTTTATCTATTATTAACTATTGAGGATGTCCTTCCTTCTAGAAAAACTAAATCTCTCTTCTCTTTTCCATAAACTCTGGTTGTATCTTGCTGCTTCTGTGATAGTGATCCTCAGACTCCGGTGTTAGTTTTGTGGATTATCTCGATTCCCGTCCCGTTTCAGCCGCGTCCATATGCTCAAATATCACTAAATGTCACTGTAGTGGAGCCTGATGCCGCTCAGAGAAAAGGTTAACGCAAACAGTGAGCGTCAAAAAGCTCAGAGGAGGCTCCCGACGCCGCCGTGTTTGTGTTTTTAGATGATATTTGTCTCATCTGTCGAACAAAAAAGGGATAAAGCGGCAGCTGTGTGAACTAGTGGCTGTCAATACAATATAATGTGAGGATTATTAGGCTTCATCAGAGTTTATTTGGGAATTAACCTTACTACTGTCAGTTTGAGTGGATAATGAACTGAGGAAGTATGAGTCCAAGCTGCAGAATTATTGTTTTTTGAAGAAACCAATGATTGATGATGTTTATTGGATTGAATGGAAGCTGTAATCGTCAGTAAAGTGAAATATATTAGTATTTTGTGGAGGAAAAGTTTGATTTTTGTAATAAAAGAGAAGCAGGAGAGGTCCCGAGGAGAAAATCAGGGAGTGGCTGTCCACAATCACACGGCTTTTTTCTTTATGCTGTCATCTTGTTTGGCAAAAAGCTGTGGGCTAATCCATAAAACAAGCAAACCCAGTATTTGGTTAAGTCTGGCTCATTTTGTTGTTAGTGTTGCTCCATAAAATAGGCTCCTGAGTCACGATGGAAACTTCTTCAGGCCTGAGTCTGGTCCAGAGCAGGTTTGAGGTACTGCAGCACTTTTATCACAAATTCAGTGGAAAAGCTGATGTTTTGTTAAATAAATGAACTTGACCAACCATTACCAACTGTAAAAAAACAAAAAAAATGAGAGGACAAAGTGAGATTTCAAGGTTTAGGCTGGCCGTGTGAGCCCAGACTTGTGTAACATTATCTTTTATTAACCCAGTCATTGTCCTTTTAATGAATAAAGCACTAGCTCCCCTAAATAGAGTTCTAATTGGGCTAAATCAGTGGTGTCAATCTCAAAGTGGTGAGGGGTAAGTTAATAAGAATTCTTTCAGAGGCTGAAGATGGTGACATTTGGAAGCTTTTATTACATTTTGAATGAAAGGTTTCATCTTCATTTGAGTTTTATAAAAGTTACCACACAAACAATAATTTTATTTTTATGGAAACTAGTCTTAGTTGCATTTCAACAGGTTTTAATCAGATTTCAACAGGTTGTAGGTGGTTTTGAACAGGTTTTAGTTGGATTAGGACAGGTTTTAGATGGTTTTGAACAGGTTTTAGATGGATTTGGACAGGTTTTAGATCGATTTGAACAGGTTTTAGTTGGATTTGAACAGGTTTTAGATGGATTTGAACAGGTTTTAGACAGATTTGAACAGGTTTTACATTGATTTGAACAGGTTTTAGTTGGATTTGAACAGGTTTTAGATGGATTTCAACCAGGTTTAGATGGATTTCAACCAGATTTTGTTGAATTTGAACAGGTTTTAGATGGATTTGAACAGGTTTTAGACAGATTTGAACAGGTTTTAAATAGTTTTGAACAGGTTTTAGTTGGATTTCCAAAGGTTTTAGATGGATTTCAACCGGGTTTGGTTGAATTTGGACGGGTTTTAGATGGATTTGAACAGGTTTTAGTTTGATTTCAACAGATTTTAGATGGATTTCAACAGGTTTTGGTTGAATTTGAACAGGTTTTAGACAGATTTGAACAGGTTTTAGTTCCTTATCTTTGTAGCAATAATCAAATCTGTTTAAAACCTGTTCAAATTCAATCAATAAAACCTAGAGCCAAAATATCACCTTCTAAATGCGTTGAAGGGCCACAGAAAACGTAAATAGGACACACTTTATATAAAATGTCCATAAAAGTGTCGATTAAAGCACTCGATCTGAGTTTTTATCTCTCCCTGTGTCTTCTTGGAGTGGTCTGTTTGTGCTGCTGTTCTGAAGTGGTTTTGGTGGAGGAGGTGGGGGTCTGTAACGCTCTTTTTACAGTCCCATTAATCCCTCTGTTCACAATTTCACGCTGGGCTCGGACCCCGGTGTTATTTTCACAACCTTTCATCACTAATTCCTGTGGATCCTGAAACCGTACACCTCCTCCTCCTCCTCCTCCTCTTCGCTGCTGCATGTGTTTTCAAACCACAGACACTTTTACGTCTCCATCAAAGCTCAAGGCTCGTCCCGGTTTGGGGTCTTTATGAGTCTCCGTGCTAATGTCCGGCTCGTATACCGTTTATCCTGGCACAAAGAGGAGATAGTGGACAAACACATCAAACGTTATTGTCACAGGCTCCATTTTATCACGTCCTGTTACCGTCTCTGGACTTACAGCCAATTAAAACACTTGCCGAGGCTTAAACGGCTTCAGTAGAAGATTGTTAGCGGCCCGCCGTGCTTCTGCTAATCACTGACGATGGGACCGGTCCAATTAGGATTAGAGCAGGATCCTGTGCTATTATTAATACGTCCAACGAGACAGCAGTCCGCGGGGTTTGGCAGATGACTCGTCGACTTCTGTAAATGGATCCTGACACAACTAAAGGCTGAGGTAAAAGAGCTGCTGTATCAGAGGGGATTTTTTTTGGCAGGAAGTTCCTAGAGTCGTTCCAGGAGGATTTCACACCTGCTCTGTTTGGTCCAGACTTGTGAAAACTCCAGATGACTGTGGTTCAGATCAAACAGCAGCTCCCTGGTCTCGGTCCGGACCAAACTGAGATTGGTTTGGTTTGTTTGGCAATAGTTATAATTTTTGAACCAAATGGAGGAAGTCAAAGATAATTAAACAAACAAAGAAGAGTAAACGGAGGAAAGAAAAGATGGAAACAGACATCAATCGGGTTTAAAAACACATAAGACTCACAGATTATGTTTTTTATGACAGTTTTTTTCCAATTTACATCACCGACCATTTTCTAATGAGCGATTTAAAACATGTCTTGAGCAGTTTCAGCTGTTTGTATTAATTCTATTTTAATAATAACATGTTTCTAAAGGCCCTACTCCAGTCTGATTATTGTATTTAACCAGTTAAAATGTAAAATGAGCCTCTGAAGAGAAAACACCATTAAATGATGAGAGTAAACTCAGCATCAGGAAAGTCTGATGCTTTTAAAAACTGTCAAACCAAAAGTTAGTGAACCTAACAAATACAATGGGACAATATGAGAGTTTTAGTGTGGACCTTGGTGTGAAAATGCCCTTAAAGTGGAATAATTAAAGGGTTAAACAATTAGGGTGTTTTCTCATGTGTATTTAATCCAAATATCCAAATTAAAAGAGCAGCTGTTAGGTCTTAAACACTCAACTAGTTTAATGTCCATTTATTTTGTTTTATTTTATTTTATTATTTTATTTTATTTTATTTTATTTTATTTTATTTTATTTTATTTTATTTATTTTATTATTTTATTATATTATTTATTTTTATTATTTTATTTTATTATTTTTTTATTATTTATTTTATTTTATTTTATTTTTATTTATTTATTTATTTATTTTATTTTATTTATTTTTTTATTTATTTATTTATTTTATTTATTTATTTATTTATTTTATTTATTTATTTATTTTATTTTATTTAACCTCATACATGTTGCAGATATTTTTGTCTTAAATATTCTAACTCTGATCTCTTTCATTAAAGCTGTTAAATGAAACTACATCTTCTTACGTGTCCTGCTCCTCTTTGTGTAAATGTGACAAAAGCAAACACACAGAGGTTTATTGTTGGACCAATTACTGCAAATTTACACAAACCGCTGTGTAAAAGATCCACAGAGAGACCTTTGGAGAAGAGTTTGGAGAAAGTACATGGAGAGGTCAGAGGTCAGAGCGGGGCGTGAGGCTCGATGGCTTCTCCTTTGTGTCCCATTATCTTCTTAAACACACAGCTCGTCCCGGGACACTGAGGTGGTCCCACACAGAGACAGATGGACCCTGCTACAGTTTGTTCACTTCTGTCGCTCAGATGTTTACAATAAAACATGTTTGTGTTGTTTCTGATGTTGATGGATTTATCCTTTTCTTTGAGGCCAGTTTTAAGACTTTTTAAAGGTTTCTGCTTCGTCTCAGAATCACTTTGACTTGGTCTTGTCTTGAACACAAAGGACTCTAGGTTAAATAAAGACAGACTGTGACATAATGGAGAATTTCTATCACATTTCTCCGTTTGTAAACAGACAAAACTGATTTTTAGATTACTATTTGTTAAGTGAGCTTTAAACTCTTACAGTTTTCATTACTTTTATTGGAGTGTGGCTGGAGCTGCCTTAACGCACCAATAAACTAAGGTTTTGTGATCGTCTGGAGCCAAAATTCAAATAGAAAATTCGATTAATTGCACCGATCTATATTGTATTTATTTTTCTTCTTATGTCTTCTTTTAAAACATATCCCCAACTTTTAAGTTAAAGTGAAATATTCTAATTTAATCTTGTTTAAATCTGTTTCCTTGTTTGTCTTTTGCCTTCATTAAATTAAGTCACTGATTTTGCACAAACTCACTGTTGTTTTATTGTTTTACTGAACACATTGTTTTTATTAAGAACTATTTAACCCATTTTTAAAAGATAATTATTATTTCTTCCGTTTATCCTGCACTGATCTTCGTCTTGACTCAGTCCATAAAAGTCTTGTGTTAGTTTTATTGTGTGTCCCTGTCTCCAAACTAAAAAAAACCTCCACTATTCAAGCAGCAGATTGACCTTTATGTCCGAACACAGCTCTCTACCTTCTTTAACATACAAATTGACTGTTTTGTGCGGCTGAATTGGAGATTAATTGCGTGCACCATTTGGCGGGGCTCGTTCAAAAAGACCGCGAGGCTGTGACGGGGTTAGAGATTAGCCGCTGTAGATTACTCCGCACCGAGTCCTTTGTGAAGCTGTGAAGAGAGCGACTGGATTACACTTTAACATCGTCTGAAGCAGGTGGCTCTCGCGGCGAAGACAAGCACTTTCACCGCGTTATCCGTCAAACGCCACACACGCTCTGCTCGCTCTGTTCCAGCAGCAAATACTTGTCGAGAAAGAAGAGAAATCTGCTCAAAAGTCTGCCGTCTTCTTCAGTTTCAATGCACTCACTCCCATCGAGAAGACAGTAAAGAAGACATACAACACAGGAATAATGTATAATTAACCAAAATTGCTTCAGTATTACCTCTTTTTCTCTTCTTTATCTCATTATCACACCAGTGTTGATCATTTTTGTCACAGTTTTTCATCAATGACATATTTTTGTGGCCGAAAACTAAACAAAAACTAAATAAAAAGTAGCTAATGGGAATGAAAACTCTGACTAAATGCATCAACACTTTTGTCAGCGATAAAAACGAATCAAGGAGGAGACAGGAACCGATCAGAACTCACGTTTTTGAACCTCGCGGAAGTGACGTCAGACACAAACATTCGGGAAGACGACAGGAGACGAAAAGAGAACGACTTTGAATTAAATCTCAACTATGTTAACGCTTGGAACCTGAATACCAGCCGGAACAGGTTAAGAGTAGTTTACTTTCATTCAGGTGAAGGACTAAATCTATTGTAGATAAAGTCGACTATATTTTCATGATATTTAGTCGAGTAAAACTAAACTAAAACTAATAAGGATTAGACTAAATTATGACTAAAACTAAATCACATTTTAGTCTAAATCAACACTGTACCAAACAACAAACTGTAATGTTTTGTTTTGTATTGATTTATTGTTATTGTTCTCTGAGAAAGCTTTACTTTGCACTAATTTAGTCCTTTTTCTTCAAGAACAACCCTGCTTTAAAATAATCTGTATTTTAAAAGGTAAAACAGGTGACATGTTTAGTCCATTAGTGGCTCATTACTTAATTACTTCATGTTCTTTCTCATCTTTTAAAGGCTGTGATAATTGTTACTAAAAAGAGAAAAGGTGTGAAATGCCTGAGATCACTGAGGCGTCGACGAGAACAGACTCTTCTTTTGTCAAAGTGACGTTTGGTCAGCGGGAAGCAGCTCCGATGTGGAAGGTGATTTAGTTTAGAAAAGTAAATATCTCAGTCGTGGGTGAATTTACTCTGAGAACAGTCTTTTCCAGAAGTGAAAGCACGCGTTTGTTCAGCGACAACACGAGCGACCTGAACCGAGGACAGAGAGGAAAGTTAAAGGTGAAGCAGTGACAAAGAGAAAGTACAGAGTTCAGAGGGTTATAGGAACGTTATAAACATGTTCTGAGCTGAAAATGGAATGAATACAACCTCAGCAAGGGCTTAAGAGAGTGATCAAATGGAGCTGACGTTAACAGACGGGGACAAAACTATTTATACTCATCGTTCATATTTATTTGTTCGTTGTTTTCGAGCCACTCAATCACACAAAAAGCCAAAGTATACAGTTACCTTCTCAGGGAAATGTATTCTCTGTAATGAACCCATTCAGATTGATTTAATTTACACATGTAAGAAACAAATTTAAGTAATCAACAACATTCAAGAGAAAAAGTTTACGATCTAAAGAAATGTTGAGGAGGAGTGGATAGTTTCTGACTCTCTTCTTTTATAAGTGTCATGGCAGATTTGTTTTGCCTTCTTGACTTTGTGTTCCACTTAGAGACCAGACTAGACCAGACTAGACCAGACTTACCTTCACCTTTTCAACCTTCTGCTGCTTCCTCCACTTCATCCTTCTATTGTAGCTGAGCAATTGAGTCTTATTCCTCACAATAAGCCTCTAATGTAACGATCTTTATGGGAAAAACACAACAGTAGCATATTATTTCTTAGCTTATGCCACTGTTACAGGTTAAATAACAGAGACTGACTGATTAGTAATGGATAAAACCGGTAAAAGTAAAAGTTTAATCAGTGCCATAATCACCCAGTGTTTTCAAAAGGATGGTCCAGTTTTTTTGTCATAACATGAAGAAGTCTTGTCTAGGAGTTGTCTCGAAACAATTTAATTTAGCTTGACGTTTTTCAGTCTCAGACAAAAACAAAAAAGACAAGAAGTGTATTTTCGTCCTTCACCGAACCCTTGGGCTCGTAGTATTTCAATAATAAAACCATTTCGTCCCGTCTTCTCCTCAGGCCCTAAGTCGGTCACTGCTCTGTCTCACAAAGTGTGGTCTTTACGCCAAAAATACAACACACCATTAACTAATTAATGGAACATCGAATAAAGTTGCTAATTTTGGCCGAGTGACCCCGAGGTCAACGGGAAATGGGTTTGTCTTACACTAAATCTCATAAAAACTCCCAGACCAATCCACTTAATAGTAATCAATAACATTTCACTTTTCAATGTGAGGATCATACATACATTTGCTCTTATAAAGATTAGACCGGATAAACCACAAAACACTTTTTATTGTCATTTCCTGGAGGCGCAGAATGGAAACAGTCGATAAAACCCGAGAGTTAAACGTTAAACCGGTCCCGGCCGCAGCTCGGGCCCGTTCCCATCACACGGAGTCATTAGCAGATGTCTGTGGTCGCGTAAGCGTTTTTTATGAACAGGAACCGCGTTAACAGCTTTTAAAATGCAGTTTGAACGAGAGTCTCAGCTTTCACATGATTCTGTCAAACGCTGCTGTAAACATTAGCTTTGAGAGCGGTCGCCGATGCCTCGTTGGGAATTATAGAGCCGTCACCGTGTGTTTTTAGAGAGCGAGCTTCTAACCTTCGACTGAATGGAATCAGTGTTAAAAAGTGGCCCGTCATCTGCCATTTTCACCAGGATTGAACCAGGATTGAACCAGATCCTTTTAATATTCTCAACCACAAACGAAGCCATGATTCTGACCCATTCTGTCTATTTTTGAAGAAGAAACTCATTCATTTACCATCGATACTTCTCAAATGGAAGACACTGAACTGATGAGTTAGAGCCGGAGATGAACCTTGGTGCAACGTCACACTTTTATATTTTTTTAAAGCAGCAAACACAAATAAATGTGTTTTTTTAAGCAGCTAAAGCTCACATGAGAGTCTATTTGCAGCTGCTGCCTTTGACCGCTCTCTATAAAACGTTTCTATTGCCATTTAAATGCAAAAAACAAGCAACATGTCACAGACTTTTGTTAAACTCTTGTTCCCACTGAACAGGCTATAAATGAATAGTAAAAATAATAAGCATAATACATTAATTTATGTCAGATAAAAAAATTTAAACATACGTACGTCAATAAAACACTGATAAATTAGAATAAAATAAGTGTAAATAAATTAAGAATAAATATAAAGTTGCGTCGTTATCAGCTGCAGTCCACAGAGTTCAGATTTTATTCACAGTTTGGAAAATAAAGCTGCAATAAACGCACAAAGAGATTTTAGTAACATGAATACTCTAATGTATTGTGTGAATACAGAGACAGGTAACTGGTTGAATGAGTGGCCGATGTGAGGTCAGAGGTCAGAGGTCAGTAGTGAGTCTGTAAACGTCTGTCGCAGCAGAGGCAGGTTACACTCGGCCTGGTTCCTGGCAGATTTACGCCCGCTCCGACCACAGGGGCCTCCACCTGCACAAACACGGCCCTGACTGTCGGCCATTGTGTTAAAAAGAGCTACGGCGGCTCCGAGACCTGCACCGGACCCAGAACGGACCTGTTTTTACACATTCAAGCTCTGGAAACGGTGAAAAATACTATCTATAAACCACTTTCAACTAAATATTACAATCTCAGTTAAAGAGTTTAGTCTCAATATCACGAAAACATACATTGCACTATTAGATTGACCACTTTACTTACTATATAACTTTAAAAAAACAAAACAAATAGTACAAAATAAGGCAAACAAAAACATCACCCGAACTCGAATAATGGACTTTTGTAATAAACTATGGCAAGACTTAACTCAAATATAAGTGTTAATACATAATTAATGTGTCTATTGGGTTATATTTAACAATTCTTGTCCCATTGATGAATAAAACTGACCTGATTAATGCCTCTTCTCTAATTTTAGTCTGTTATTCATTGTTTTTTAATATTTGTTTGTATTGTTTTCTCTGCTTTTAATATTTTAATTTTGTTCATTTGTTTTGTTTTTATTGGGTCTTGATTCAGAAGTGCTATATGAATAAAGTTTAGTATTATTATGAACAAATGATTTTACTCTATCTGATAAGTTACCATCGTGCGGGGCTCACCTGGAGGAGCACGTGTCACATGTTCAGGGGACGTGGGTTTGATTCCGGCTCCGGTCACAGGTCCAGTTTTGTTCCCCTTCTCTACACACAACACTGTCAAATAAAAGCTTAAAATAAAGTAAAGTAAAATAAAATAATTGGTCTTAAAAGGTAAAGTCTTGCAAGAACCGACTGTGCTTCTCCATCAGCAGTGCTCAGTTTAGATTTAGAGACTTTATTGATCCCACTTTTGGGGAAATACACCTGATGGCAGTTGACATTGGTGCAAAAATAGTGTTGGAAATTATATAAAGACAGCTGCAGTAAAAAATACATATATAACCTTTAGAACAAATTTTAAATGTAGAAAAATTTAGTAAAAAATATAAAATTTCCACTTTTTTTTAAATATATGCAATTGCAGTGATCATTGAAAAGACAGATTTGATAAATGTTTTTCTTTTAATTGTTTTATTTTACACTTTCAAGAAGCAAGTGACCGATCAGTTTGAGTCTACTTTGCAAATTCTATCAATAAAAATGTAAACTTACAGATTCTGTCGGCACATGAAGCCGTACTGTGACCGCTAACGGTAAAAGTGACCCGTGATATTTGTCATTGAACATATAAAACTATACCACGCTCCGAGCTGTATTTAAATCTCGTCGTGAGTCCATCATGTGATGCAGGAGCCGCGATTGTCGGGAACCGAGACGCCTCAGCTGCTTCAGATTACTTCCGTCACTTGGTCGCTGGGATCATGCTCTTGCACGCTGTAAAAATTGACTTTTGTCCAGATGCTCGCGGGGGTCTCGGAGGTGTTAAAAAGGTCACGGTGAGAAGCCGGGCCCCTGACACGGGACATGGGGCCGGTCTGAGACTGCGTGTCTGCGTTACTGGGACTGAGGGGAGGGTTAGGAGCCTGGAGTCACTGGGATTGACCCACAAACAGATACATTAGGCACCTGTTGGGGTTTAAAATAACAGATATCGAGAAAAGTGTCGGATAAAAATGTGGTAACACTCGGTAAACGTGTCGAGAATGTGCAGAGAATCACAATATTACACTGTAACGTTAAAAAGGGACATTATCAGGGCCCTATCCAGGATTTTAAAGTGACTCGGGTCCAAAACCAGTCTCGGACGGGTGTTTGTGGAGATTCCTAAAAGTGCATTTGATGATTGAGCATTGTTTTTTGGGCAGACGTGATTTTAAAAGAGGATTAGGACGGTAAAAGATTTTAAAATAATTTTAAATGCACTAAAGTCTTTAACACAGACTTAAAGTCCACACTTAAAGATGCACAACACATAAAAATATACACAAATAAACACATATTCATGCAGACATATACATAAACACATTAATAGAGGGGGAAAAAACAAAGCATACCCAACAAAACAAACTGTATCAATGTGAAATAAGGTCATAAAAAAACAAATGTGGGACAAAAGGTAAGTTATTGTGGGACAGAGTGAAAAATGGAGGCTGAAAACTGAAATAGTAAAACAAAATAGGCATGTTTCAGACTCAAGTTAAAATATACCCAGCAGCTTTGGGCCCGAGGTGGGTCTGGATCGCAGGGCTAACACTTTGAGACACACACTGACTTGGGACAATTTAGATTCTTCAATTCATCTGAACATGACGGAAGGAGGAAGCTGGAGAAGACTTAACGTCATGCAGCCTGAGAAATTAAAAACGTAAAAAGAAATATACCTGTCCATCATCTTTCAGACACAGCATAGAAAATGTTCCCAATCAATAATATTAATAGAAACACTGAGGTTTGGACCTGATGGACCTAAATGCTGCTTATGTTTATTATTATATTAATTCTTTTTATGAATGGTAGAAAAAAAAGGTACAAAAAAACCTAACCTTTTACTTAAATACTCTATGGTTAATGAGACATTGATTAAAAATATAATTACAGACAGGTTCATTGGAAAATACATGTTAATCAAATCCATAAACTCTTACAATTTGTGATTTTTTTGTGACCTTCAAGTAAAACCGAACCAATTATCCATTTTCCATCCAATTATCCTTTACATCAAACCAAAAACTCTCCCTTTTCCCGTCCAGACATCGACTCGTCTCTCAGCGCTCTGTTAAATCGGGACAAATACATGTTGAATTGTTGAAAGCCTCCTCTCCTTCACAGTCGGGCCCTTCACTTTCACAGACTTTCACACTCAATAAGACATTAGCACCCGGCGCTCTGAGTGGCAAACGGAGCCGGAATCGCGGGTGACGTCGGCGGCGGTGTCAGGGAGCCAGTTACCCCGGCGTTTCGGGAGTGTGAGGACTGTTGTTGATTGTTGGAGCAGGCGACGCCGTGGCGGCCCGCTCGGAAACTCGTGAGAGAGAGCGTGAGATAAGTGGGGTGTCAATGTCAGACTGACGGCTCTATCGGCCGCCAAGAATTCGTCAAGATCGTCGCCCAAAACAGGAACGTGGAGCGGCGTCGAGGGCTGCCATTTCGGAGTCACACACAGCTGTCTAATCATTTATCCAAGACTGGAGAGAGGGCAGAGTCTGAGTCCTGTTCCAGACGCGCATTTGTAGAACTTCTCTGGTTGAAAACTCACTAATGTCAATTAAAACGGACAATTTGTGATGATTTTGAGACCGATCAGAGACAATGACAACTCTACAAAAGCTCTACACTCTTCATATTGTACCTTTTCTGAGTCTGGACCCTGTGCTACTTTGGGTTTAGATGGATTTGTGAATTTAAATTGGCAATTGAGAATAAATATGAGACTCTATATGTGATTAAACATGCAGTATTTAACGCCAGAAAACTGTTTAATCAACTAAATATAATTTTGTTATGAGAATAATCTGGAAAAGACGACATGTAGACTTTATTATCAAGGATTTTAATAAATGCAGGTTTTGGCCAATCACATGAGACATATTTGAATAAGGGACGCTCCCATTGGCTGTTTATCTAAATCTAACCTTTTCAATATTGAATCAATGAGAAAGTGTCTGTTTATGCAAAAACAGCACAAAAAAGTAAAACAGAAACACTGGCAATGCTTTTATGTCATGTTGAGATAACACCAGAGATTTAATGCTGTTGAAATAAATCATGAGTTTACAATAACAGTATTTTTTATTTATCAAGTTGCATGAGATACTTGATGAAAAGCTGTGTGCATTAGGTCGACTACAAAGCTGACAAAGTCCAATCTAAAGAGTTAAATATAACCTCAAATAGTATAATGCAGTAATGTAAAATGTATTTAGTTTAAAATATAATAATATAATAAATAATAAATACAAACATACAAATAAATAAAGTAATAAGTATATTAACTAATGTAAGAAAGGCAGACTATTCTATTATTTTGTTCCTTTTTCAGTTTCAGACTCTGATTCTAAAAATAATCTGCTCATTTTATTGTTTCTTTTTCTTGTTTTGGTCGAGTTAATAGTTTCGTGTCATTGCTAAACATTGCAACAGTGATCTTTTTGTTAAATTAAACATAGCTGCTAATGATAAACACAACAGAGAATATATTATACATATATTTTACATTCAATTCTTCTCCACACTTCAGACTCAGACACATCTCTCTAAACATGAACTTATTCAGAAAAACCCGTCAACACTTCTAATGAATTCATTTTATTTTTGTATCTCGCTGCCGGACACTTTCTCTTCACACTTTGCCCTTTGCTCCGACAGACCCAGACACATCCGTCTAAATCCGGCTCAGGTCCAAAAGAATCGATCACGCCTCCGTCTCAGCGGCCCACCTTTACCCCGCCCCTCGCCCCTCGGTCCCGTTTTTTTCTCCCACGACACCAGACCCGGGTTCGGAGCTTCGGTTTCTGATGGATTGGGCCGAACGCATCTGCGGTTTTCGTATTTCTGCGTCGTAAGCCGATCTCTCGCTGATGTCGCCCCGGGCCTCGGGTTACCGGGGGCCGAGGGGGAGATGCCAAAGGGTGAGGGGCCCGACACATGCGGTGTGTGGACGGTCAGGTGGGGAAAGGAGCCGGTAATTTAGAGCCGTCCCGAGTCTATTCCCGTCCCGTTCAGATTGCGTTTCTGTGCACTGTCAGGCTCACACTCATCTGTCATTGTATCGATGCTGTGTTTACTATTCTCTTCTTAACACAACTTGTTTGGGATGAACCCACGACCGGACGGGACGGACTCTTGGCCTGGTTCCCAATAATCACTGAGGCGCCCAGAGTCTGCAGTCATTTCAAAGAATTAAACGTGTGTCCTTACTGCACATTAGCAAAGATTATTAATAGACTCTTGGTCAATAGTGATACAAGCTACTTCATTTTCATTGCAAAGGCATTAAATTATTATATACCTTTCAGTATACGGGTCAAACTCCAGGCCTGGGACCCCAATCTGGCCTTTGCAAAGAGTTAATTTGTAAGAAAGTGTAGAAAAGCAAAGAATAAAAGAGTTTTTGTGACTCAATAGTTACTAGTAAGGCTTCAAAGTGCATTAAAAAACAATATATATACTATTATTTCACAAAAAAGACATAAATGTATCATAAATATATAAATAAGACAGACTATTCTATTATTTTGTTCCTTTTTTCATGAGCCACCATCAGTATCAGACGATATATGTGTTGTTTTCTAATGACAAATAATAATAATGACGGTATGGAAGCCCTGCAGGGTCATGCTGTTCATGAGCAAACTCAGAAGAAAATAATTTTGACAGTAACCTTATTCATAAATGCACTTAACACAGGAATATCACTGTAAGAGCTCATTTTGTCTGCTCTGTGCAGTTGAAGAAACGAGAACAGAAACTAATTAACTTAAATAGCTCCTCCCTCTGGCTTCTCTTTAGCTTAAAATGTGTATTTTCCCAAAATATGAGAGTGTTATTTTGAGATTGGACTGACGTTTTCTACAACATCTTACACTTTGCACCTTAAATATTTTAAATTTTTAAAGCTGAAGTATCCAATTTATTTATTTATTTTTGTCCCGACCTGAGTGTAGTAACCTTTTCTGCTTCTTTTATTTAAAAAAAAAAAAAAAGAAGGTAAAACTAGACTAATTTTCACCAAAAAATACCAATACATTGCATTAAATTGAAGTTCAGAGCTGATCTGAAACTTTATCCATGTTTCATTTGCTTCCCATTTCTCTATTTTCATCTTTCTCTGTAAAATAAGACGTATTTCCAACAGAATAACCCATTTCCTTGGTTTATTTCCTTGTTCCTTCGTTGTTGACATCAGTGTCGACCAATGGGAGCGCTCCTTTTTACCTGAAGTGAGCTGTGATTGGACAAAATCCTGCTGTGGGCTGATCATTCTCATCTATTAAAATCCTTCATTATAAAGACTAGATCACGTCTTAAGGTCTCATTTTTTCACTGTTACAATAAACTTTAGGAGATTACACTGAAAAACTAAATGTAACTGTAAAAACATCAGGTAATGGAGTAACTTTTAACCATTTATTACAATCCAAACAGACGTTATACTGGACAATATGGCCACACAGTGAAAGAAATACAACAATGACTTTATTTTTCTGATAAATTTTAAAATGATGACATGTCAGAGTCCCTATGTATCCCATCAGCCCGTGCCTTGCTCTGTAGCGCCCACTGCTGTAAAACCAAACATCCACACACACAGATGTGAAGTTTTAAAGGCTGGAGATATTAAAATCATAGGCCTCATTAAAGCCAGTTATTTATGTCGGAGTAAACCCCGAACAGCGCCGCGGCCGGTCAGATCACATCTCCCAGACGCTGCGCCGCTCGTGAATCGTCGTGTAAATAGCAGCAGCTGTCGAGTCGGGACTGACTGATGTCCCGGCTGAGGATGCTCCCGGATCACAATAAAACTGTCACAGACATTTTATCATCCGCATTCCCCGCTCGGGACATTTCCACACGTCTTAAATTTCCATGAGACGAGCGGCGAGATGGACACATGCCCGGCTTCCCCTCGGCCCGGACCCAGCGCGCTACACTTTCATTATCTCTATTAATGGAAGGACGTCCCGCTTCAGACGACACCACCAGACACTTTGAAACGAGAGCTAACAATCTCAGTCGTCCACTAAAAGGTCTGGACAAAGATGAGTCTAATGACCTTCGTTGGACATGTTCTTAGAGATAAACTGTGAGGTCAAATATTCCTTCTTTTTCAGTGAGTGTCTTCGGGTTTAGTTTTTGCCCAAGGACATAAATTTACTGCATTTATGGGGCTTTTTTACTGGCACTACTCAGCTTGACTCGCCTTTTTTTAAATTGTACATTAAGAAGAGGGGTGTAAATCTTTCTGTTTCAGGCGATTCGATTCCAATTTGATTCTTTGGAGTCAGAAACAATTTTTGATTTAAAACAAATTTTGAATAAAAAACATTCTTTTAATTTCATTTAAATATTTGTGACATGGCAAAATAATCAAAATAAACTTAAAAAATATGTAAACAAAATATAAATCTTGTTCCAAACATGTTTCTCAGCAGTCACATTGTTAGTTATCCTTAAAAATGTCTTTAATTTGGTCGACTAAAAGCAACGAGGGAAGGCTGAGTTAATGTAGTTCTACGTTTTTGTTCGATCCGATTCAGCCTGAGAATCTCGATTTTCCGATATTTTCGTTACACCCCTAATTAGGAACTTTTAAAGCGAGCCAGGCTGTTCCTAAAATGTGCCGGCTGCTAATCGGCTAACGAGCGTCGGGAACGGGAAGCGACTTGCTCTATGTCTTCTAAACTCTTCGGTACTTCACAATAACCTTCTCTGGTTCTCTTCTTGTAACCTCACTGTCACAAAAAGCCACAGAGCGAGCTTCGATGTCCTCTTCTAACCTGTATTTCATAGATTTGCGTCGCTAAATCAGTCTCGTTAAGACGGTTCTACGATGTATTCAATTGTAATGGAAAATTTTCCAAAAAGAACCGAACCAAACGGAGTCGAGTCGAGTAGTACCAGTGGAAAAGCCGTGTTAGTTTCATGGGATGTGACAGTTTTTGATGTGTTTTTTAATTTATACTTGTCCTTGGAGCTGAGAAGAGTCACACTAAAAAGAAACCAATAGGGGGCACTTTAAAATACGCACTGGAAACTAAAATCCATCCTCATCAAAACACGTTATACAAGTCTGTAGCATCTTCTATAAAACATTTTAGAAGCATGAGAGGTTTCATCTCTAAAAACATGAAACATTTTCAGGATTAATGCACTGAATTGTGTTGGGTTTTGGGTTATTCGTGCTTTTTTGACGAAAGAGAGCAAACGGACATGAGGCCAGAGAGAGGAAGGTGACATGGAGCGAATGGATCAAAAAATCAAACCGTGGTCACTTCATTTATGTTTCTTGTATTAGCTTCCACAAACAGTATATGATAAATAAGTGTCCAGCTAGTATTTTTCTAGTATTTTCTTCAAATAACACAAGAGCCCTCCTCTTTTTGGCTCATCTTTAATGTCCCAAAGACCTGGAACAGTCCGAGGAGGATCACGTCGGGACAGCAGCTCTGTGTAAACACCTCTAATGTCCGGTTCCCCTCAGAGTGGACAGGACAGCCCTGGTACGACAGCTCCGTACAGTTCTGGGACGTCCTGGGTGGGCGAGTCCGGCCGCAGCTAAACGGGATAATCTCCACGACAGACTCAGCCCTTTGTTCCTCTTCAAAGGAAATATCCACCTCAGGTTTTACAGCCGGGGTTAACCCCACAGACAGAGACGTGTCCGTCACCGGAGACCACTGTCCTCACTTCTTTAAAGACAATCTGAGCCGGATACAAGTTTCAATCTGGTTTTTAGAGGTTTCAGTTTAAGCCTTTGATGTCTTCATGACTCAAGCTGGGCTCAGACAATGGATCTTTTCTACATGATTCTGTTACAGTTTGCTTCATGAGCTTCAGGATCA
Organism: Rhyacichthys aspro; assembly: GCA_036850595.1. Classification (NCBI taxonomy): domain Eukaryota; kingdom Metazoa; phylum Chordata; class Actinopteri; order Gobiiformes; family Rhyacichthyidae; genus Rhyacichthys; species Rhyacichthys aspro. The sequence continues at coordinate 3,309,361 of CM072163.1, forward strand.
GAACAGGCTTTTCTCTCTATTGTCTTAAGTTTGCAAACACTACAAAAAAACAAGAGCAAAATAATGCAAATCACAAACTAAAGTCTTCTACTGATATCATAGAGTGCATTTTTTTTACGTTACTGTAGCATTTTTTAAAACATTTTTATTTATTTCATGTTGGTATGATTTCTTGTTACAAATTTTTGCTTTTATAAATATTTTTATTTTGTTTTCTATTTTTTTTTACATGTTTTAGTTATTTAATAAAGATGTGGCACATTTTCAAAATTTTGTGTTTTTTATTTTTCACATTTTCAAATATCTATTTTTTTTTTTCTTTAAACCCCATTATTACAAATTTGAGCAATCATTATATTTAAGCATTTTTCTTATTTTGCATTGTCAAAAATATTTTAATGGACACAACTTTTCATATTTTCACATTTATTAAATATTAAAAAATGTAAGATTTTTTTCTATTTTTTTTTTGTTTAGATTTTGCATTGTGAGTATTTTCTTTTCTTTTCTTTTTTTTTTAACCTACATATTCCTAACCCCTAACTCATCCAGCTTCAGAGGTCACTGAGCCAAGGACAGGACAAAAGACCAAAACAAACATGGAGCCATCCTTTTACCCTTTGACCCTGAGCCCCGCCCCCAACACGACCACTGACATCAGCACAAAATGATGAGAAGACGAGAAGATTAAGAGGATAAATAAAATAAGAGAACTGCCCACGAGTAGTTCTATTTAATTTGTATTTCTACATAAAAGTACTTTATTTTACTATCAGTCGATGGATTGATATTGGTCATTATCAATGGATAAAGATGGATATTTAAACTGATCAACATTTTTTTCATTTTTATCAAGACACAAGACTTGTTTTATAATAATTTTGCCACTAATTTATTATTGTTAGAAAATCTTTAGGCAAAGTTTGAAAGAATTAACAGTGTGTTCAGTGAATATCAAAATAATCAAGCAGTTTTTGAGCTGAAGAACTACATTTATAAGCATTATTTAAAGAAAGAAACAGCGCAGAGATTGCCATCTTGTGTTTTTAAGTGAATAAAGCTGTAGCATAAATGAACTCTTTTCTCTCACTCAGTCTACTTCTACAGTCAATACATAAAACACCCGCCTTTAAAACCTTCCTACATTTAACAGAACCTTCTCTTTCTGTTTTAATAGTTTCTGTGTTTGTATAAAGACTTTTATTGTGTCCTTAATCACACCAGATTCTATTTTTGGCTCAGATATGCTTAAAAACTGCCAAAATTGTTTGAAAACATGGTCCATTTGGAGATACAGAGCTGATGTGATACTCATTTGTTCTTTCTAAACCCAGAGTTACACATTGTAGATATGTAATAATTCAATTTATACAGTATTATCCTGAAATATAATTCATTACAAACCAAAAGTATCATATATTCAAGTGTTCTGTCTGTAATATGAACAAGATGGCGTCGGCTGAAGACATTATCACTTGACCTTTGACCAAAAATATGAAGTGTCCGTCGTAAACACAGAATAAATGTAATTGGACACAGCGGGACCCCTGGCCCTCATGTGCTCACACTTCCTCACCTCCTCCCGTCCCAGCGGTCCGTCCGGTCTGTGGATGGGAGCTGTGCATGTGTCGTGGACGTGTTCCTCTGACACGCAGACTAATGCAGGAACAACATGGACAGGGATTAAGAAAAAATCCAACATGGAGATGATGGAGGCTGGGCAGGTGGGCCACAACAATGAGCGCTTTCACAGATGGGCCAGCTATGTGCGTGGATACAGGCATGTTGTGTGGGACCAGATATTCTCACAACGACTAAAATAAGAAACGAGCGGATTTCACGCCGCAAGAAACTGATGAGGATAAATATATAAAACCAAACTGTGGGTCGGGTCCTCAAAGTGGGTCTCTGTGGATTGTCTATATGATATAAAAAGTGGGTAACAGACTGAAGTATAAAGATCTATCGGCAAAAACAGTCTTGGTTAAGCAGGACTGGGGTTTTCTCAACATTTTTGAAGCACATCATGACTGAGTTGGTTCAGAGATGGTCCAATACATTCGGAACTAGCCATCTGAATTCTTTCTGCTATAAATTAGTCTTGCCTCAGTGGATTAAAGTTAGATTTCTAGAGGAGAATAACCTGCCTTGGGATGCAACTGGAAACTGAAATAATACACTAAAAGTCAAAAAGAGAATGAAGTGGAAGAAACAAAAACTGGGGATGATTTTGGAACCGATTTTGGACCAGACCAAAAAAAAAAAAAAAAAAAGACCAGGATCAGGCTCTGATTTCTGTTTAATCCAAATGGTTCAGATGTGTCTTCACAGTTTTGTTGAGAGTTTATGAGAATCTAAAAACACAGTCTTGATGCGTTGAAAATTGTGTGTAGAAGTTTGCAAAACTCAGTGTGTAATGTTTCACAAAAAGTGTGATGTCGTTGTGACTCCTTTTTGCTCATTGAGTGTCAAGTTTTGACATTTCTGCATGTATTCTGACTTTAGAGTCTAAGCTTTCACAAAAGATCATTAAAACAGTGACACAAAAGACTCAAGTGTGGTTGAACATGAAACTCAGTGATTAAAATACATGGTGCCATTGCAAAACATGCTATTTTGCATTGAAGAAAGCAAACCTGACCAACATTAGGCATTTCAAAGTCAATAAAATGACACTTTGAACAAGAAGATAACTGAATTCTTTAATCACACACAAGTATTAATGATCTGAAACAGTAAAATGCATTAAAAAGGAGATATTTTTGCGTTTGAACAGGCCTCAGACGGTTATCTGTGCCACTGAGGGCTTTCAGAGACACCGCCGTTCACCTTCAGAAAGCCATAACCGTCAAAGCGCCGTAAATTGTCTCTGACGAGCCGGACCACACAAACGAGGAGGTGCTGAGAGCTGCTACCTGCAGAGAGGGACTCCCCGAGCGGGGCGTTGGGTTTCGGGTCCGGACGGGAGGTTGTTGTTGCTCCGGTGGGGGGTAGGCCTTGTATGCTTTGACCCCCATGCTCCGCTACATCTTTATTTCATGGCTGACAAAGTGAATGGCAACGCGGCGTAAGGAATTCTGCCCCGACTCGCTCTGATTTATGGCCCTCAGCTGCCGGCAGACACCAGCTGGTTTTCAGATGGGCCTCAGAGGGAAGCTCGCTGCTGAAACTTAGAGCAAAAAGTGCAGTAGGAGGATTAAAATAGAAAAATACATGCAGGAAAAATGTTTACTACTAGAAACTTTTTGTGCTTCATGAAGAACAGTTGAGTTGTGTTCATATAACGAGGCTCAGATGCACTAATGAGCTCAAATACATATTAGGACAGACAGGGTTCATTATATTAAATAATAAATAGATGTACCAATGGTAAAAGGATTAAATAATAACATCATCTTAATCAATGAGTCTAAAAAGAAAAAAACCTGGAGCCACCTGTTATTTCTGAATGAATCCATCTTTTACCTCCTTATTACCTCCTTATTTCTGCACAATCACTTTCATTTTTCTATTAGAATAAGAGCTCATTATAGAAATCGTGTCAAAAATGTCCCAAATCTATAATAAATAAAACATGCGTAACATTTAACATTAAATTGAACTCTTTCTTTCATGAAATTGCAGTAATTCACAAAAAGGATTAACAACATTTACAGATATTTAGTTATTTTACTTTTACTCCAGTGATCAATGTGACTCTTTATAGATGATGATTATGAGCCTGTGTTATTCCCATAATCCTTTGCTGTTCTATGTTGATGCTAATGATCAAATTACAGTTTACAAACACATTGAGCTAAAGTTTGAGCTTAAGACACAGTTTTTACTCAAACAAAAGAACAACAGAGCTATTAATGCTAAAGTACAGCTGTGTAAGAAGGTTTTTTAAGTGTAATGTACGATATGTGTGGATTATTGAGTAGTATTTATGTAGATGTTATTTCTATACAGTATAAACTATTCAGTATAAACCAAAAGGCATGTTCTTGGTGGAAAATCTGGAAAAATATTGTTAAGATGTTGGTAAATTAAAAGATGGACACTGATAAAGCATGAATAATAGACATATAAGCATGGATTAAATTGAATTTGGTTTAAAAATGATACAGAGGCTTTGACTAAATTGATATTTTTGAAAATAATTGTTGTTATTGGGTCGCAGTGAAATATGTGGATCCAAGATGAGACCAGTTTGAAACCATTGATCCAGATACACTGTATTAGACTAAAGTTTACTCAGAAGTTATTACTTATCCTTTTAAGAAGTAAGTTTTATTCAACTCTCATCTTTGAACCCAGTTTTTTCCTGATCATTTAGTTGCAGCCTACTTTTTTTTACAGCGTCTTTCATAAATAGACATGTAAACAATTTCACTCTCTTCTCTTATGTTTCACAAAATCCTAATCTTATCAACAACTCAACCTACTTTCAATCAGTCATCATTAGATTTAAACTATATATTTTTCCCTTCACAGACTACGACCCTCTTGAACTGTTTTCAGTCCAAATTTTGGTGACATCCTTTGCTGAACAACAAGCTAATCTTTCTTAAAGTAGAACCAGCCTTTAATATCACAGCTCAAAGGTTTCTGCTCAAGTCTTGATGTCTTCTTTAACCCTTTTAGTTTCTCTAAGTAGAAGAAATGCCCAAAACCTCATCTTTGAAAAGCAGAAAAAACACAGAGAGAGGCCTGAAGTGGGGAGGAGGGTCGACGGGACAAAGCAGCTGAGCTTGTTAAGAAAGTCATCTGAATTCTGGCCCCATTCCCTCCATTGATCAGACTGTTGAGAGGGAAACCAAAATGTTTGGCTTATTTTAGCCAATTAAGCCGTGAGAGAGCCAATTGTGGATGTGCTATTGAACGTCTCTCGGCTCAAAGTGCTTATTGTGGCGCTGCTTGCAGAGGGATCAATTGCAGGCTCTGTGATCGGATTAACAGGTGATCAATGCCAGTGGCTAATATATTAACAAGGTAATTATAGCTCTGTGGAAGCCGCAACAAACGCTACACACAAATCACTTCAGGATATTATAGGTTTGAGTGAAAAAGCACACAACTTCTGCTCAGACCGAACATGGAACAGCCCTGACACGATTAGAAGAGCTACACTTTCATCAGTATCAGTAAACTCCTGATGAAAAGTAGATTCGAGACTAAGAAAAAGGTTTTAAGGCTGTTTTTAAATTCATTCAAAGTGGTTTGGCTCGTGTTTTGGACGACGTAAAGGCAGCTGTAAACGTACTGCAGCAACTTTATTAAAAGAAACTTGAAAAAGAGTCTCACACGAAAAAAAAAAAGAGAGTGGACAAGGAGACAGAGGCAGGAGAAGGACGAAGAGACAAATACAAATACTACAAATTATAACTAGTGTCGGAGAAAGAGAAGAGACTTAAAGTGTTCAGAGTCCCAAGAGTCCTCAGACAACACCATTTTAATTCTGATTATTACACTCACGTTTGTAATTACCTCCAGTTTGACCATTTTCGTTACATAATCCAACATTAGTTCAAGGCAATTTAACATTTAACATGCACTGGTTCAAGCCAAAAACATGTGTTGGCTTTTTAGAAGAAGAGGACGTTTAAGTGAGACAGCGCAAATGCCGTTGTAATTATTTAAAACGGTTATTTAAAAGCCGTATTACCATCAGGGAAGTACTTATCGTGTCTCAAAGCACAGTGTTGGTCCAAATATTGTCAGATATAAAGAAGCAAAGGCTGTAATTATTTGCATTTTCCAATTTATTTGAAGTGTGCGTCTCGTTTGCAGAAAATAAGATGTTGCTAAATACATGACAAAAGGCCTAAATATTCAGAAATGTCACAAGAACTATAAGATCTTGATCTGTTTAAAGTGTACCCATGTTCATGTCTGGACTATAGTACACTCTAAATACTCTTAATACCTCGATTTAACTGTCCTAGGAAAAAAAACAAACCCTGACAGTCAGCCACACTCACATTCATTCACTTTTGGCACCACTTCACTGATACTTGTTTGTTTTTGGACGATTAAGCAAAGGGAGGCTCCTGGAGAACCTTTAATATCACAGAAAAGACTTCATAGAAACTTCTGGATGAAAGATAAAAAACTTGACTGACCTCATTGGGTGTAGTTTTTCCACAAATGTTTCTGATTATATGTGATTAGATTCATAAACAAGAACAATATATCACGTCATTTCACTTCTTTTTTTAAGTCGTCTTTATCTAATGTTAGAAATGTTTGTGTAAAATATCTAATAGTTTCACTGAACAAACCCAAAGTGGACAAACTTAACTCCTCTTTTTTAGATTTTGTAACGAAAATTCCACTTTTTATGCAGCTTTAAACGTCTATTTTTCCAAGCTGTGTATTTTCATTGTCCGTCTACATTATGTTACTCCAGTTTTTTGCACCTTTCCCTTTTAATTATGAACTAATTTGCAAATATCCCTAAAGATGAGTGTCGTGTAAACAGGACAAATGCACAGCTCATCAGTTTTGTCCTTTGTCTGCAGTGAGAGTCCGTAGTGTGAGCCGTCTCCGGGGCTTTATTCGCTCAAACTCTTCTCAAACACAGTCACGTTTGGCTCTTTCTGTCGTTAACCCTTTAAAGGACGCACTTTGAAGAGCCCTGTCTTTGTCCGTCTGCTGCGGGACGGGGGCTTAGTCGAGCTGCTTGATATTCCCCTCCAGGCTTTGTGCCTTTAGCCGCCATATGGGAGCGCGAAACAGCCATATAAGTACTTAAGCAAAGTTTATATTTACCCAGGAATTTTCTCAGCTTTGCTTTACTTTAGTGGAAAAACAATAACCGGTGCTGAATCTACCATTATAAGCACTTACGCAAAGTTCAGATTAGCAATGGAAATTTCAACCTTGGCTGAGACGCCCATGAAGAAGTAAATAATGCTTCTTCTTCTTCTTCTTCTTCTTCTGTCGCTGAAGGAATCAGGATTTTCCCCAATTTTAAGCAAGCAACGGATTAAAAAAACACAAGAAAACCAGGCTATTATTACTGTTTTACTTCCCCCACAGAGTTATTCACTTTAAAGGAAAAGAGATAATCTGAAACGGTGACAGAAAGTAATGAAGACGGTATTGAAGTCTTTAAGGTTTAGTTTACGGTGTTATCTCCAAACTGTGTCGTCATTTAAACAGATAATACAAACTCACAAATAAATAAAACTGAATATGCACTAAAACAGAGGGAATGGTGAACCGATATATATTTTCTGATCGGTTCAAAAGGTAAATTGTTCTCGATTCTTGAACATATTGAGAAGTCCTGGGGTTTCCTTCACATGAATTAGTTTTATTGCATTCATAAAAGGAAGAATATGTGCAGATCAAAATGAATTAAAAGTGAATAAAGGAGATTATGTCAGTCTCACAGTCATTATGTAACAAAACCAAACTATAACAGGGTTTTTTTCTGCTTAAACAGTGGATTAGAGCAAGAGAAAGACAGTATTATGTAAAATTGGAACTAGACTTCGACAAAACAGAGTCCAGCAATAAGAATAGAGACTAAACTATGTCTGTAAATGGAGCCAGTTACAAAATGGATTGTAAACACCAATTAAATTTATAAATGTGTGGTTTATAGCTGATGTTTACATAATTTACATGAAGTAAATTGCAGTTTATGCCTAATTTAATGCATTTTAATACCTTTTTTGTGACACAGAATTGAAATAATCTCACTTTTGCCCATAAGAAGTGTTGTTAGTTGCTGTGAAAGTATATTTCTGACACATACAGCAGCCAAAGCCTATATGCAGTTCAATTTTTTACAGTTTTTTAATGTAGATTTAAGTTTACGATGAAAAAACACTCTTTAGTGGCTTTATTCTCCGCAAAACCTGTTGCTTGTCTTACGAGGAAAACAATATTAATCCCTATTTTATGCTGCAAATGCTATTCTATCAAGTGAGGATTGCTTCAAAACATAAAAAGCACACTGTTTTTGCCCCTTTAATTGCCAGATATCTATACAGCACCTTTAAATTGACTTGTGTATACATCTGAAGTGAAAAGGATAACTATTTAAATCTGGAAAATGAAGTATTATTTTAAAAAAATCACTAAAACCTGCAACAATGTGTATTTACTACGACATCTCTAATACGAGGTCCTTGTTTACTTATGCACTGTCTGTATTTAATTACAAATACTACTACAACAGGGTAATTTACAGTCTAGAGCCTCGTCTAATGTGTCTTTGCTTTAAGTTTAATCTAAGTTCAGTCTGTACAGAGCAGTAAAGGCCACAGTTAAACCAGCTTCGACTCAAAGGGCACCACACAATCACTCATCTTTAAAGGCCTCCTGTCGACTTTAGAGCGTTTAGACGCGATAAATCTGTTCATAACTCTTCTGAATCTAAACCGAACCCGTCCTGAACGTTTTCCACGGCGGACTTTCACAAACTCGTTGGCTCCCCTCTCGAGGCCGCCGAGTTATTCGTGTATTTGTCTGCGTTGCAACATAGCCGAACATATGAGAGCTGTTTACCGAATAACTCTCGGCAAAGCTGTCCATCTGGATAACTGAGCATCGGCGCGGTGCATGCTGGGAGATTACGCTGAGCCTGCTTGGCTAAATTCAATATTTACCGAGGAGGCTGCTGTCAACACTTGTCTGTTACTGTCGGGCCGTGTGCTGTAAGCAATGCACACGAGAAAATGGAAAGGGTTTGGCTCGAGATGGGGATGTTTTCAGATAAAACAAAGGATATTTTCCTCCTTTTTTGAAGTATTTTGTGAGTTTTTACAGAATCTCATTTCTAAAATAGCCGTTCAACCACAAAGACAACATATGTAAAGCTATTTAAACTCAAAAGACATTAAATATGACAAGACTGTGATTTTTGTATCCACACATTTGAGAGTAAACCCTATTTGTTTCTGAACATTTTGGGAAACATTAGCCACATGTGAAAGTCATCATTGTTGTGAATAGATTACAGACAGAAAAAAAAAAGAAAAAACAGACTGCTGCTTTGGTTTGTGGAGTGGCATGTTGTTCTACAGCACAACAAACAACGCTGTGAAATCACAAAAAGGAAGCGAGTGTGGTTTTTTACAATGATTTAATGCCATTCATTTGGATAAATTAAAGCTAAAATAAATTAAAGGCCTCAGGTACATGAGCATATGTCAAACTATTTACAAATGGGGCAAAGGAGAAGCTCGGAGGAGAATCACAGAAGCTCTTATTTAACGATGAAGCCTGGGCCTGTGATTAGTTTAGTTAAACGTAGAGATGTGTCGATATTAGACAATCCCGGTCTGGAAAAGTGGTATCAAGAAACGGGTTGTTTTTTGGAGTTTTTTGTGGAGCTGTGAGTGCTTTATGTGAAACAGGACGATTCAGGACAAAACAGCGACGTGAGAGAGAGTTAACAAGAGGAAAAACATGAAAATGCATCAAACTCATGCAAAACGAATGAGTTTGAGGTCCATAGATAAAAATAAAGGGGCTGTTTATAGAAGAACGCTGGTCAAAAAACACGATCTACGTTCACAGAGTCACACAAAACGCCTAAAATAATGCAGTACATACACCAGACCAGCAGGGGGTGGGTTATCTTTTCTCTGCTCCTGTTTCTTCTTCTTCTGTGGAGTCATCGATGGCTCATGCGTGTTTTGCCTACGACTTTATATCATTATTTTCAGAGAGTTTCACAGTTTTGCACACAAGACCGAAGCGGCAGAAACGAAATGAAAACACCTTCTCGGCCGGATTCAAACGTTTGTGTTTTCGTGGAGTAAGATCAAAGGTTTCATTTAAATAAGAGGTCAATCTGCAACAGAATCACTGCGGTTTTGGCAAAAAATATTGTTACTACCAGACAGAACTGTGGAGACTACATGAAGTCAATTAAACCCGCTCTGAGGATAATGTCCAGAGCAGTTTACCCAGGATTAACCCCAAAGATAACTTGATAACCTTGTAATACTGGCCCCTGGTGTTGTTTTGTAGATATAGTTTCATCCAGAAGTCAAAGTATGTGTTATTTCTTCGATCTGTTTCTGCAAACTAAGAATGTCTCAGCAATTATACAGTTTGTCTCAAAAAACCTCTTTTTTTCAAAACAAAAGACTTTCCCTTTAACATTTGTATAAGCCAGGGGTGTCGAGAGTGTTTTCTGAAGTAGGTGAACAGGTTTTACTTAAATTTGAACAGGTTTTAGTTGGATTTCAACAGGTTTCAGATGGCGTTTAACAGTTTTTTTGTGGATTCGAGCAGGATTAAGTTGGATTTGAACAGGTCTTAGATACATTTGAACAGGTTTATTTGGATTTGAACAGGTTTTACTTGGATTTGAACAGGTTTTAGTTGGCTTTGAACAGGTTTTAGATAGATTTGAGCAGGTATTAGTTGGATTTGAGCAGGTTTTAGATAGATTTGAGCAGGTTTTAGATAGATTTGAGCAGGTTTTAGATGGTGTTGAACAGGTTTTAGTTGGATCTGAACAGATTTTAGTTGGATTTGAGCAGGTTTTAGTTGGATTTGAGCAGGTTTTAGTTGGATTTGAGCACGTTTTAGATGGCGTTGAACAGGTTTTACTTGGATTTGAACAGGTTTAGTTGGATTTGAGCAGGTTTTAGATAGATTTGAACAGGTTTTAGGTGGATTTACCTGTATATTAATACTGTGTGACAGAGCTGCTGCTGTTGGGGCCATAAACATTACTTTTTATCACTGAAAAAAGGGCCGTATAAAATCTCACCTTGTCCCATGTTTGGCCCCTGGATCAGACTTTGAACATGTCTGATATAAACACACAGCACAATTAATGAAATATATAACCACTATTAAATCACTGATGACATATAAAATACCAAAATTGTGTTTAAAACTAATTAAGCCGCTCTTTCTACCCACGGCCTTGTCTCTTATGTTAATGGAGGGACAGAGGTTGAATCAATCCGTGTTCTCTCTGTGAATGCACACATGCCACGCCAACAAAGAACACGTCTTATTTACGAAATCTGCTGCTTCCTGCGGTTTATTTATGCTCTCTGAACTTCAGACAAATGTTTGTTGTCTGAACCATCTGTCTGGCAGAGCGGCGCAGCGAAGAAAAGAGGACGAAAGAGAGAGAAAGGGGCCGTGAGAGATGACGGGACGGACCGAGGGCCACGGGACGGAGGGGGCTTCTGGAGGGACGAGGGGGCGACACGGTGAAGGTCTGAACGCTGATGTGAGACTGTTTCCATGACCTCACACTGTAAAAAATATCTGTAGACGTTACCATGAAAAACTGGCAGATGTAAATGTAAACTTCAATTTATGGAAAAATACTGATGAATAAAATAACATAATGTTGGGTTAAAACAAAAGAAAACCACTTACTGTAACATTTTTAAGTATTGTTCATTAATTAATATATTTTTACTGTTTTTTTTTGTTAAGTAAACTGCACTATTTTAATGTAAGTGTTTTAAATGTGACAGAAGTAGTTTAAATTAGTTAATTGTCTTTATAACAGTGGCATTCTACATTGGCTTTACTGGCTTTTTGCCTTTTGCTGTTGCTTTTTGACAGAATTTCACAGTTTTTTCCCTGAAGCATCAGTAAAAACGTTGTTAATTGCAGGAAACAAGACCTAATGCTGCTGTTAAAGTCCTGAAATGTCAACTGCAACAGATTAACTCATGTTTATTATTATTGATTATTAATTATTACATACTGTCAGTTTAACTATTACTTTTAAGTGTGCAATATTTAAAGGTGCAGTGTTTATTTTTTGTCAGTATCTAGTGGTGACAATCCTACAGCTCACACCTTTCTCACATTAATACAAGACTGTGTGCTTCTCCTCCAGCAGTGCTCCGTTTGTCTGTTCACTAGAAAGTAATGCAACTTCTGAGCTTTAAATATATACATATATCGTTTTAAGATAGACAAATGTAAAGAATCTATTTTTGATTGTTATTAAACATTATTAAAAGCATATTTTTACCATAACATTTTACAGAATGCACCAATAAGTGATTAAACCCCAAAATACATAATATGAGACCTCTCACGTGAACAATATTCAACCTTAAATGTTAAAAATCTTCTTTATCAAACCTTCGCTGTCGGTTCAGACCCAGTGTTTTTTTTTTTATTCCAGGAGCTTAACCAGCCTCAGAGGACGGACCCAGAATAACAAACACTGACACCTACCCCTCCTTCTGCCTCACGGACCCTCTCCATCCTCGTTTCCACGGAGCCGGTTGTCACGGCAACCCCCCCTCTACGGGAGGTCAGGGGTCAGGTGCGATGCGGGATGCGGTGGGCGGGTCCATCTGGGCGCGTGACCCCCGCATAAAGATCAGTCCGGATCCACAAGTGGAGAGAGACCCAGGAGATGAATGAGGAGATGATTAAAGCTGGTTTAAATGGACTGTCTTTAAATGAGAGTTATTACCCATTTAGTTTCAATGACTTTTAGCATCTGAGGTGTATTTACTTGTATTTATTGCAGGGTTTCCCAACCACCGGGCTGTGGACCAGTACTGGGCCGTGATCATTTGGTAAAGGGCCAAACGGAAAAACATAAACTTAACATTTTATTTCTATTTTATAAACTTTCACATTCCTAAAAGACGAAAACCTGATATTTTTTACGGTTGCATTTAGTTTTTCAGTGTAATCTCCTCAAGTTTATTGTAACAGGAATCATCTGAAAAAATGAGACCTTAAGACGTGATCTAGTCTTTATAATGAAGGATTTTAATAGATGAGAATGATCAGTCCACAGCAGGATTTTGTCCAATCACAGCTCACTTCAGGTAAAAAGGAGCGCTCCCATTGGTCGACACTGATGTCAACAACAAAGGAACAAGGAAATAAACCAAGGAAATGGGTTATTCTGTTGGAAATATGTCTTATTTTACAGAGAAACAGCTCAAAAAAGAGAAACAGTAGCAAATGAAACATGGATAAATGTTGCTTTGACGCAGTGTTTAATGAGATGGAGATAATTCCAGGATCACTACAGTCTACAACGATAAACTCCAAAGATAAAAGTTTCAGGTCAGCTCTAAACTTTGATTTAATGTAACGTATTAGTATATTGTGGTGAAAAATTGGTCCAGTTTTACATTTTTTAAATAAAAGAAGCAGGAAAGGTTACTGCTGCTTTTGGAGGAGAGACCGGGACAAAAAACTAAACAAAAACACATTAGTAAAAAACTTTGACTATGATACTTTAGATGAAGAAGAACAAACATTTAAAGCTCCATTGAAGCCAGTAGAAGGAGCTTGTTGAGGTACGATCAAAACACACGTATTTGTGGTCTTCACTGATACACTTTGCTATTATTTCTTTACATAAGTTCTTTACATAAGTACATAAGTGTTACGTTAGAGGTTGGAGGTTTGTGTCCAGCTGAAGGCAATGTGTCAGTGAGATATGCACAATTTTACTGATCTCAGGTCTGTAAATCATCAAAATGAAAGAGAATATACAGTTTGGGGCTAAACGTTAAGCTCCTTTAACTAGTTTTAACCATTAACTGTATTGACATCACAGAAGAAGTAGAAGAAGAAGAAGAAGAAGAAGAAGAAGAAGAAGAAGAAGAAGAAGAAGAAGACGAAGAAGGAGGAGGAGGAGGAGAAGAAGAAGTAGAAGAAGAAGAAGAAGAAGAAGAAGAAGAAGAAGGAGGAGGAGGAGGAGGAGGAGGAGAAGAAGTAGAAGAAGAAGAAAGAGGAGGAGGAGGAGAAGAAGAAGAAGAAGAAGAAGAAGAAGAAGAAGAAGAAGAAGAAGAAAGCTGGGTGTAGCTCTGTTGAAACAATACAAAAAGAAAAATGATACAGAAATTTTCTTTAAACTTTGGATGAACTGCTCTTGTCTGTCTCAGGAGTGAATTGTGTAGGAATTTAATAGTTTAAACTCACGATAAAGAGACTCAAAAAGCAAAAATGGAGAGAGTTGTTGATACAGGACTTTTGCTTTACATCAGAGTTTCGGCACAAGAAGCAGAATTTAAAGAAAAAAGTAGTGTAATTCATTTGATGTATCGTACAACAACAATCTATGGTCCTTCTGCTCTGAGTGTGGCCTTCGCTGCAAAAAGCCTGCAGCAAAACCACTGTTGTTTTGTTTTATTTCAATTATAGGTGGCTTAAAAATAAAAGCTAAGACACGTGCCACAAGAATGAGACAAAACAAAACCTCAGTAAAGCTTCCTGAGACAAAACCTCACGCAGAAGTTCACATAAACGCATTAACCATTTCAAAGTTTAGCTTCAGATTTGCTTTAAACTCAATCGAAACACATCTATTCTGACTTATGATTTCAACTTTTTTGTAAAAACTGAAAGGCGTACACACGGAGCAGATGGGAATGTGTAGCACGTGGGTGTTTTTAAGTAAAATAAGGTCTAATTATGCTGTAAAACGCAGCCCGAGGCGTCTCAGAACAATGTGTGGACTACAGAGAGAGACGGCGAGACTTAAACGCTCTCAGCTGTGCTCACACTGTCTGCTCATTCACCAGCGTTTACGCCCCGAACCTGGCCTCATCCCTCCGCGAGTCCTGATTATCACTGTGTCTTTATCTGCCGCTCAGATACAGGCTGTGGGAGAGTACATATTTACCTTCGCAAGGTGGGAAATTTCAGCGCCGCTTGTTGGTAAACACAGGCTTCATTGTTGACGGAGGAGAGTTTATTACCCGGCTCCAACCGAAAAGAAATGATTTACCGAGGTGTGATGCAGCAACATTTGGAGCTATTTCATAAAGTTTGGGAGTTTGAAGTGTAGTAAGAGGTAATGGAAGTCACATATTGGGTTAAATCTGGCCTTTTTTTGAACCAAATTTGGAAAATATTTGAGTTTAAAAAGCTCATGATTGTTGCAAAGTCATCTATTGCTTGTTACATTCAGGAAAGTATAAAATAAGGCATTAAAACATATTGTAGAGGTGCTGTTTTTTTATTTATTTCACTGCATAAGACATAAAACTTGCGACAATTAACTCTTATTTACTGTTTTCTGTTAAATATTCTGTATTCTGTATTTTTTTCTTGTATTTATTTTAACATTTCTTTCTTATTGAGTCGTACAGATTGACGTTTCCTTCTGAGGTCACTGTAAAAGTGGCCAAACATTGAGTCACATTGAATATCATTGTTTGTAGATGACTCATTTTTATTCCTTTATCAGATGTTTGTGATTTATTGCATTTGGTTTGTTCATTTACATCAGTCTCATTGCATTAAGACTTTTAGAGGGATTACACACGCGATGTAGCTCACAGTTTTACTAACAGTGCTGTGAATTTACTGCAGCAATTCCATTAAAAAAGCTAAGTACTCAAATTGGCTCACTTAATAAGTCATTTCAAGATGTGCTCATGAGTTATATACGTCCTAATATTCCCTAAAAAGACCTTTCCACTGTGTTGTTTCCAGAAGAGAGACAGGAGCTTTAAACAGTGATCTCAACACAAAATGATTTATAAAATGTATTTGAAGCTGACTTTTAGAAACTTTGATGCATTGAAGTTGATGTGAGAGGCTGGAGGCACAAATGTACGCATCAACCTGTGTTTATTTTCTATTATTTAGGGACCGAATATTTACTGTCAATGTTCAATGTAGACGATAAATGCTGTTTTAATTCACAAAGCAAGAACCATTCAATTCTGACTCTGTCTAAAACCAGAAACAGATGTTGCTAATCAACGCTAGCTTCATTTTTAACAAACATTTTGCCTGTTTTCTTTAAGAATATGATGATAACGCCTCCTCTATTTATTACAAGAAGAGAAAAAACACTTAATTTGACAAAATATATATGTTTTCCATTTATGTTTCTCATTTTTGCTGTTGCTAATCAATACTAGCTTCATTTTTAACAAATATTTTGCCTGTTTTCTTTAAGAATATGACTATAACGCCTCCTTTATTTATTACAAGAAGAGAAAAAACACTTAATTTGGTAAAATATATATGTTTTCCCTTATGTTTCTCATTTTTGCTCAGATAATGATTGTCTATCGTCTTTTGTGTTGGAAACTAACCCGACTGTACTGCTCCAGTGGAAATAATGCTATAAACTTCCATTGTACAGAAAATATAATACACTGTCATGTTAAATTAAATGTGTGTGGAGTGAATTAAACTGTTACTTTAATTTAAATGGTGTTAAAATGTGACTTAAAACAAGCAGAAGAACTTTATTTTCCCCTAAAGTTTTCTTAGAGTAGTATTAGTTGATGTTTCGAAGACCTTTACCTGTCGAGCGCTGATCAGCCCGAGTGACCTGACCCCTGTGACCCCTCCAGGGCTGTGTGTTGTGTCATTATCACCCAGTCAGTACAAATTAATAAACACTCCTCTGCTTTATCAGCTCTGTCTGCGATGAGACACGGAGCAATTAGCGGCAGCGTTCGACTTCCATTAATTAGCACGAGTGCGGAGCATTTAGGAGGCGACAAAAGGTCGGACTCATTAGAGAGGACAGTGTTAGAGTCGGGCCTTTACACAGACGACCCCTGTCAGGACCAAACCGAGGTGAGGCGTCTGACGGGAACAGGACTAATTATGATTATGATTTAACAAAGGACATCTATCTGTGAGAAATTAAAGAATGTCAAGGTCAGTATGATTCATGATGAATATAAGCACAAAATACGGCAAAAGAAGTTGAAGTTACTTTCTGTTTCATGAAATCAAAGCAGAAAAAAGGTAATACTTATTTGAATTAGATGGAACATTTGTGTAAAACTGTTAAAAGTAGTCATTTAAAGCTTTATTGATCAATAGTTCCATTATTTCTCTCTTTCTACAGGAGCCCAGAGAGGACAAACTAAGCAATGCTGGAATAAAAACACACTCATTACTTAAATACACTAATACTTGCATAAGGTTTTGGAACATTTACAAACTCTGTTGACTAAAATAGACAAAATTTTGACTAAATTCATCGTGTGACTTATTATTCTTATTGGGTTTGTTCATAGACAACAGTATGTCCCTACAGGGCTACCGTAAAACTACACACAACACCCTTAAATCTGGGCAATAAGTTGTCACAGTGAAAAAATGCTGATAATATAAAAATTTCAGTGAATTAAATTTAAACCAATGTCGATAAATGAGCACCCAGTCTTTCCAGGTGCTTGTGTATGTCCTGTCCATAAATAGAAATGTTTTGTACACACTCAACAGGTGGTTTAATTTACAGCATACTTTTTTGTGAATTTTTTCCAGGGAGAAAACTTTTAGGAACCATTATTTATTTATTTATTTATTTATTTATTTATTTATTTATTTATTTATTTATTTATTCATTTATTTATTTATTTGGGACAATGCACATTAATGAACATCTGTATCAAATGCCACAGCTGTAAATGTGCCTGATTGTTGCAGAATTGCTCGACACAACTGATGGAAAAACACAAGACAAACAACAATAAAAGACAAGTTAAACAGTGGGCACAGATTTGACTTTTTTAAACTTTTATAAGACGGTCTGTAGTTGTGTTTTGTGAAAATAAATGAAGCAGAATAGCGTAAATACCTCTGGATGGAGCCTAAAGATGAACTAGTGCCACAGTAGCTGACTGTGACAGACAGCGCTGGCCTCCTGCTGCTATTACAGACTCTCAGTTGGTTTAGTCCTGCTGAGAGTTGAACTAAGAGCTTTTTCACGGCCCCCTCCTCCTCCCCTCGGCCCTCGTCCCAGGACCGTCACGGCTGTTGGTCTCCACTGACACCTCTGGGCCCCGGGAGACACTCGCACTCACAGTTTCTGCTGCGACGAGTGAAACGATTAGGGTTTTACACAAAGGTTTGAGTCACAGTGTTTAACAGACTGGGAAATGGAGCATTATATGAAGTAAATCAATCTGTAGTATTCATCTTTTCTTGGAATAATATGTCTAAGTGTTAAATGTCAAACTGTTAACTCCTGCTAACCTGGTTTATATTTATTATTTTAAAGGTGCATTGTGAAAAACAGAGGATAAAGTATAACATCAGTTAAAATGATGTCCTCAGTTGTGTGTAATTGCTCTCATTACATTTGTGTGTCTTAGAAAAGAAGACATTTAAAGCTTCATAGACTCCGGTGGATGTGGACATTTCATTTAGCCTCATGTTTCAGAGCCTACTGTTTTCATAATTTAAGCATTTATCAAAAATAATATGATTTTCTTTCTAAATTCTAAAATGAAACTATCTATTTCCTCTATTTGTCTATAAACTACAGCATGTCCCTGCAGGGCCACGATAGAAACCATAAAAATTTCAACACTTTACGTTTAAAACCTCAACCAATATGTATATTTTAAAAGTGAGCAAATCATAAAAAAAAAAACTCTGTTAAACTTTACTAAAGCTCTCAAATTGATAGTTATTTACCGACTCTATCTATTAAGCTCATTAAACTTTTGCAAACAAGCTACCAATGGGATTCGATGCTAATATTAGGACCAATAAAAGGTTAAAGCAGCACTGTGTAACGTTTATCCAGTAGAGGGCGCTCTACAGACTCTCTAAAGCGCGTCACTCACTAAATTCATGAATAAATCCTCGTTCCGGGACAGAAAAGTTATATTGGAGGTTTCGTCCAGCTGAGGATGGACATAAGTCGACTGATCTCACGTCTAAGAAGCATCAAAATGAAAGTGAGAATATGTATTTTTGGTCTAAATTTACATGTTCCCCTTTAAGAAGAATCATTGTTTTGAAAATAGTTTTGAGTCTTTTACTCCGTGCATTGTCCAAACAAAAAAAGCTCATGTTTACGTGCATTTTGATTCTTTTGGGTTTCTTTAATTGGACTCTGAAGGGCAAAAAAACAGACTTACTAACTTTTGGAAACAGTGCAACTCATATTGAATACTAAATAAACTGTAAAATGAAATAATAATAATATGTCTAAGTAAACGTAGCCTCATAAAACACGAGCCGGAGCTGCCTCGGTGATGAAGCGTTGAGGCAAAACCAATTGTGAGCGATTCCCTCGGGGTCAGAGTTCAAAGGTCAGTGAGAGAGTCAGGGGTATGCTTCTGTGAAACTCAAAACACAAAAAGAGTTGAGTAAATTAACACCTGGCAATGACATTAAGAGCAATGACTGTTTTATTAAGAACTCAAACTTTCATCGAGTGTCGTCAACTTTATGAACGAGACACAGCTTAAAGTAAAAACATTATTATTGTTTTGATTTGATATTGATTTATTCTTTACAACATCACAGCACTGACTTAGGTTTTGATAACAATCATATAGTAGATGATAGACAGCTGTGTAATAATAAACAAACAAATAAACAGTCCTCCCTCTTTTTACAGGTTTGTTTTGAGCCTTGGTTTTTACAACAGTTCAGTTTTCTGGACCAAACATGTAGATAATTGCTTTTCTGACGGTGAAGCTGGAGATAAAAGTTTACGTCGAGCTCTAAACTTCAGTTTGGTGAAATGTATTAGTGTTCTGTGGAGGAAAAACTAAAATGTTTTACTTTTTTATTAAAAGAAAAGCAGGAAATGTCCTTTTGCTGCTGTCGGGGAAGAGTGAGTCTGAGACAGGGACAAAAAAAGAAAATAGATAGAGCCACTTTATTGTTCTTTAGTTTTATTGTTGTTTTGAATCTATTCTACGATGAAAATCAATGTCTTTATTTGACTTCGGAAACATCAACCATCCCATACAAATCCAACAATTCCCTCGCCGTTGAGACATCGTGACAGACGACTGGCCGGGCTTCCGCAAACAAACCGTAACGACTTGTGTGTTTGGCAAATATTCCTCCGAACGACAACAGTAAGTGTGCAATGTGCATGAATAAAACGGTTTCTAAAGCCATTCGGTGATCCTCCCGAATCAGACTCAGCCCGTTGCCATAGAAACCCTCTGGTTCTTTGGCACGGCGACCGTCTGGACAACTGACCCAAAGACAGAAGCACACACAACCATATGGCCTGTCGTCGAGCGGCGTGCACCGACAGCGGGCCGCCGGGAAATAACTGTCAACAACAACAGCAAACAGAGCGTCGGCCGTAGATGTTTACAAGACGACTCTGGCAGGAAGAAGCAGATGGAGGTTAACGTCTAATGGGCCGCTTTTGGTGAGAGTTGTTCGTCTTCGCGGTGACAATGTGAAGTCCTGGCACAGATGGAGGAGACGGGAAGTTTAGAGGAGCCTGAAGATGGATGGATAGAGGCTTGTAAGATTAACAAGTCTGATTGTAACACTGAAACATTTGTGGGGTTTTTTTTTATGTTTGACTTTTGAGATGTTGAGATTTGTCTTTTGCTGCTGATATGTCACAAACCAAAGGGGCTCGGGGAATGGACAAAGACAAAGAAAAGTATAAAAAGGCTTTGTTTTATTGGGTTGGAGACATAAAAAAACACTATATTGTTTTCTAAAAGGTGGGAAAACCTTTGAAAAATGATAGCAAAACAAGAACTTTGCTGAGTGTGAAACTAATACAGTTTAATTGAGGTTGACACTCACAATATGGTGCTATAAGCAGAGGGCTATGGATTTATGCCAAAGTTTACACATTTAATATCCCATAAAGCCATCGTGTATCGTGTAAAATATCTTAAATGATTGTGTTCTCTATATTTGACAGCAGCACAAACAGTTTCTATCATTAAAACTTGTTTTGTTCGTCTGGATTTAACATAAAGAGACATAAAGAGCGTTTTCCCATCATGCACCGACCTCAGATTACGTTACTGGCACACAGATTACGTCAGAGCAAGTCGATATCACGTCAGACACAGATCTTACCGGTGTGCAATGAGCTCTGATTGTGTGTATTTGTCTTTAAAAATCCCAGAATAACACAAGGGAATCAAAAATATATATAATGGGTCCAGTCAGACACAAGACCTAAACATTTTTCAAGCAAAAACAAGTGATTAAAATGAAAATTCTCAACTTCCCTCTCTGTTTGATAATTGTTTGTCCTGGTCTAACTCCTGATGATCCCAGTTCCTGTTGCATGGCTTTGGTGGGCCCCGTGGGGCAGAGCGGTGGTCCTCGGGCCAGCGTGGGTGAGGGGCCCTGAGCTGCCCCCACCGTGGCAAATGAGGCGCGTGACTCATCAGACCAAACACAGGATTAGCTGCTAATGATCAGGCAAATGGTTTTGAAATTGTAATTATGTGTCACAGAGCTGTCTCTGCAGGGACAGGGAGGAAATGGGGTAAAAACAGAGCCAAGACATATAGATGGGAATGGTTTTAAAAAATATACGTATATGTAATGTTTTCAAATTGTCTTATAGATTGACATTAAATAAAAAATTGACATAATTTAGGGCATAATAGCTTTACTCTATTTACAGACTGATGAGACCAATGAAATCAGAACAAATGCAACAAACATGATCAGGCTGACTTTTATTAAACTGAGCTGTGCTGCCACCTGTTGGAGACTGTGTTAAAAAGCACAGTTTAGGATCCCAGGAAGAATAGCTAACAAAATTATATGGATTATTATGGACCCACGTGAGTTTGCAACAAAGTCCTTAAGCTTTGACTTTTTGTTGGATTACTAACTTGCAGGAATATCCTCTGTAAAGTGAATCTGTAGCTTAAAACTCAAAAACCAATATGTTTACATGGCTAATGCTAACTTATACAAGTGTTTGAAGCATGAACAAAGTTTAATTTAGACAATCCAGATCTGTTTTTGAGCGCAGACTAGCTTTGTTTGTCAGTATTCCAATCACAATGATATTTTGCTGCTGCCACACAGCACAGAGCTACATAAAACAAGTTTATCTATCAGGCTTCTACTTTTGAGGTAATTTGACTTCATCTACTGCCCCTACTGGCGATAAATGACATTATATTTCAATGTCAAATTAAATATTCTACCTGAAGTAAAAGAAGATCCTCAATATACTTGCATGTGCAGTTAATTCTCCCATTGTAATTTTAAATAATGTTTCCAAAAGTTTATGGTGCAGCAATTTGCAAAAAAACAACAACAAAAAAACAAAACAAAAAACAAAACAAACAAACCAAAAAAAACCCCATAGCAATATACAATAATATATACAGTCCACAACATATGCAAACCCTCCAAAAGCTTTGTATTTTTAAATTTACTCAATGGCTTTAGCAGTTTGCCTTGACTAGGCACTGGGGCTTTTATTTTGAAATGAGGGGAGCCTGAATCCTCTTAGCAGATTAAACTGAGAGAAGCAGGCCTTGAGCTGCCACGCTGAAGGCACACTGTAAATAAACATAAACAGAGACTATGTTAAATAATGTCAGACAGAAACCAGAGTGACTCAGAGGAAGAAGAAGACAGTGAGAGTGAATCAACTGAGCGACAGGGTTCATCTGTCACGACTTTCCTCAACAGCTTAATATCAGGTTAGTACTGACATTATCTGTAACATTATTTTACTTATGCTGCTACGACATTAGCAACAGTTGCATACACAAAATCATAACGGTGAATAATAGGGTGAAGTGGTTGTCTGTAAAGCCTGAAAAAGACAGATGTGTTTAAAAATATCAGCATTGTACTTCATCTACAGTCTCTTATCGAACTATTGGAGTCATGTAAACAAATGTGGTCTAGGCACGTGTTAGATACATGATACAGGAATAAAATTCTTTTATTTTAAATCCTGACAAACCCTGAAGTAGCTTTTTAGTAGCCTATGTTTGGGGTATTATTCGTGCTCTTAACATTTAAACATTTGTATAAATTAAATGGTACAGCTAAAATACTTTTGTTCAGAAGATAAATAATTGTTGGATTACAATTTACCAGATCTATTAAGGCTGACGTCTCAAGTTACCTGACTTCACCCTATAAAGTTAATGTTATGAAAAAGTATGTTGCCAGATTGCACTGAAACCTTGTCTGTGCGTTGACAGCGTTTCATTGAACGTTTTATCTATGTATTATACCCAGACATTAATAGTTTTATATTTATGAAGTGTTTTCTTCGTATGCGTCATGTGGTTATACTTTTACGAAGGTTTTTAAAAGCTTTGAAGAACACTGTTTAGTTTAATTTTTACTGGGCTGGAAAATGCCACTCTAACCTGGCAACCCATTACGTAAACACATGTGACTAATGTTGTAGTTTTTCCGCAGCGGTGGACGCACTAATGCCGTATTTAGACCTCAAACCAGAAACACCAGACAATATTGAAGCTATACACCGCTATTATTAATATTTAACTACTATGGCACTTTGTAATTTAACTCATAATTCCGCCTGACTGTGTATAATATGATGTTAATTTAAGAAGAAGGTAGTTCGCGTGATGTCTTGTTAGCTTAGCCTAGCCTCGGAGCTAACAGCATTGCTCAACACAGTTTTGACAGAAATGTGTCACAAAGCAACAACAAAAAGGCAAGGACTTGAACCAGGAAAACCCAGCGGCTGCGGAGACTTTTCATGAGGTTTAGTGGTAAATTCAGTTTTGTTTGACAGGTTTTCTTCGGAACTGGAGCTGCTTTAGAAACATCCACAACATGTTGAACATTCCGACTCAGTCTTTCCCGGCTCCGAGCTCCCAGCAGCGGGTCTCTCCGGGAGGACCGTCCGGTACCGGCAGGAACAAGGTACCAGTCCAGATACACTCACTGTTCATACTGTTAGAGAGGAAAATAACCAAAGAAAGTGACCAGAGACAAGGACAAATGATGCTACAGAAGGTTAATATGTTCTACTGTTTCCACTGTAATCGAGGTGTGAGAATCAGTGACATTTTTACAACCACAAAGATCATATAAGACTATATCTGAATTGATTCTGAGGAGCTCTTTCATCTGTTTTTATGTACATTTTATAATTTAGGACTAAAATCATTACACAAACACAAATCAAATGTGGTTATTGTTTTGGTTCCTGAAAAAGTAAGTGAAAAGTTGTCAGCCCTCACAATATAAACAAAATAACAATGCTAAAGGAGAAGTGACATTAGGACATCATAAAGCATATTGTTCCTTCATTATATTTAGCAGTAAGCTACTATTTTCCAGTCTACACAGGTATAAGCAACACAAAACTAAGCATGGAATGATTTCAAGGTATATCACGATCTCAAAATGTCACAGAATAAAACCTTTATACATCATGACTCATTATTTACACTGTAATATGAACTGATGACAAAACGAGGAAGTAAGACATGACAAAACTTTAAAGGAATCTGACCAAACAGAGCCTAGTAAAGAGATAAAATGAATTTTGAATGAGTATTGTACAGCCCTAATTTCCAGTCAATGCAGGTAGGTTTTTTTTTATGTTAGAAAATGTAAAAGTTTAGTGACTGGACATTTATTTTTGTATAGTCTTATAACAAACTTCTTAATAATCATCCGTATTAATGAGTTTAGTTGAGCTTATATGAAGTTTCAGTTCAAGCAACGCTGCCTCTGGTTTTCCATTTTTCACAAACAAACAGCACAACATCATGACTACACTTTATGTTTTTCCAAATAACGATAATGTTCTTGTGTATATTGTCAATTACTGTGCATTATTGCATCTTTAGCTTGTTTATCCCACATTTAATGCTGAAAAATGGTGGCTATTTTACCCGTTGCTTGATTTTGGACACTACATTTAATAGTATGTGGATTAATTTATCTGAAGTAGACTTAACAAACATATGAACTGGTGTAATCTCACTTCCTCAACAGCATATTGTATAAAAGTAGGGGAATTATAACATGCTTTTTGACCTTTTCGTGTCAGGTTGCTCTAAAGCCGGGTCACAGTTTGATGGACTGGATCCGTTTTGCGAAGAGCGGTAAAGATCTGACGGGTTTGAGAGGACGGCTCATTGAAGTCACGCCGGAGGAGCTGCAGAAACACAACAAAAGAGACGACTGCTGGACGTGCATCAGAGGTCGGGCTGCTTCTGCTGATGATGACGTTTATCTCTGAAAATTAGAAGTGGTTATTTATGGGAAACAGCAGAGAGAGGATGTAGTCAAACAGGTTGCAGCATTTCAAAAAAATTAAGTGGAGTTCTGCGATACATTTATATTTATCTACAGCCATTTAAAAGTCAGAATATTAAAACAGTGTTGGATGATATATTATATTACGACATTACATAATACATGTCCTATAATATTATGACTAATTTTTCCATATGGTTTGACACTGTTGTCGTTTTCTGACCGTATTTATTTTAAGAATGCTGCCATTTTGTTTAACAGCATCAATTCAATGTAAATCAGGTCAAAGTTTTTAATTTTTGTAATTTCTTATTCAGAAAACGATATAAATGTGGTGATGAAATCTTGAATCATGTAAAATCAGCATCTAGTTGTTGTTTTTTTTGCCAGTTGAGGACAGTGGACAGTTAACTTCACCCTAAAGCATTTTTCTCTCTTTTATTTTTGCTTTAGGACTGGTTTATAACGTGACCCCGTACATGGACTACCATCCCGGAGGAGAGGATGAGCTGATGAAGGCGGCCGGCATCGATGGCACCGACCTCTTCGATCAGGTAAAGCTCTCACGATCACAAAAAATAAAATACTAAACACACACTAAAATATATCAGCTTATCTTGACTGTATTATTCAGAAAAGACGTTTATACTGATGAGATAAATGTGTCTCTGTGATCAGGTCCATCGTTGGGTGAACTACGAGTCCATGTTGAAGGAGTGTCTTGTGGGAAGGATGTCTACGAAACCTGTCATATCCAATAACGGTATTGAAATAAATACATTTCAGATTGTAAAAATGATGCAAAGTTGTGGTCACAATAAAAGCCAGTTGAGTTACATCATTTATAACAATATTCAGTCTAATCTAATGCTTTTATGTTTAAATGAATTGTATTGATCTTTTTTCTCAGCGATCCTCCCTCCTCCTGCACCGACAAGCCTTGCCCCGCCTACCTCAGTAGCTCCGCCTCCAGAAAAAGATGGACGACCACGGTATTAAAACAAATACTAGACAACCTTTAACGTCATTTTACTGCTAATTTTACACAATAATTGGTGTTTATCTGCCTTTTTTGTGTTTGTTTTAGGTTCGACTGGTTCCAAACTGATTCCACTGTTCATCTTGTCGTTTACGCCAAAAGAAAGGTATAAATCTTCAAATAAAAAAGTGATGTTATATGAAATTATAGGCTATTGGAAGTATTTATTATGGTGTTCCTGCTGCAGATCCCCAGCTCAGGTTGTACAGTTGTCGATCTTCATGAAGGCGTTTTACGAATTGAAGTGCTTCTCCAGAAAATGTCCTACATGATTCATTTGCGTGAGTATCACTGCTTTTTATTTGAAGTAACACTACATAACTTATCAGGCTGTATATCCACCACAAGAAGACTAACTCATATAGGACTTTTTATGAACACCCTAGTTCTAATGTAAATTGGTGCATATGGGGCACGTTCTGGAGGTTAGTCTCTTTGTTTTACCACCAAGATTAACTTAATGCTGTTCTCATTATGATTTTCAGGCTTATATTCTTAAATAAAAAGTTACATACAGTTGCTGTAAGTGACTAAATAAACTCTAAAGTAAATAAGATATTGTTTTTTTGTTTTTATACTTTAAAATTCTACAAACAATACACAGGATTTCAAGCAGGAAATTTAGAGGGTAATGTTCTGATTAAAATTAGCGGCGTAAATCTTTCAATTTCAGGCGATTAGATTCTGATTCAATTCTTGGAGGTTCCGATTCGATTCAGAAACGATTTTTGAATTACACCAAATTTTGAATCAGAACCATTCTTTTAATTTGATTTAGATATTTGTGACACGGCAAAAATAATCAAAATACACATAAAAAAGTCTTGTTCCAAACATGTGTCTCAGTTGTCCTTGAGCTGAATTGTTAGTTATCCTTAAAAATTCCATTAATTTCGCTGACAAAAAGCAGTGAGGGACAAGTCAATTTTTAAAGACCACGATTCAATTCGATCTGATTCACCCCAAGAACCTTGATTTTCCGATTTTTTTGAGAGTTAATGAAAAGAATGGATGGATAAAAGTGTATATTGTTAATAAATTATGCTCCTGAAGTGTCCTAGGATATTATTTTCCAAAACAAGTGTCAATCTACACACCGTGAGCTGGTATTTGACGTCATGTTGTAAAAATATCTTTCTGATAAAACCTCATTATTGTCTGACCTTTTCTTAAATGTCACATTTGCATCGTGTGGTGTCATTACAGTGTTATATAAAGGAGATCATCACAGTTGTTGTTATGCAAATGAAGCAGGACACACTCATGTCTGACCCTTGTGTTTAATTTAATTTCTGTTGTCTCTGTCAGGCCTCGCTGATGAAGTTGAGGAGAATGTTTCAGGTACGACATGATACTAAATAAAGCGTTGTCATTAAGAGGCATGAGTAGAAGATGAGGAGTAATTTTAATCAAGTAAATCTATATTATCTGCTTAAAAAAGAGCTTGGACAGTCGCTTTAGTTCAGCTTCAGTTACTTCCTTTAATTTTTTGATGTTTTAAATGCTGTATCAGTCAGATTTCTTGCTCAATTAATATATTTAGGCTTTTAGAAATGTTAGATCTATGTTTTTGTTGTTTTAAGTTCGTCTTTTTTCCACAAATTTGTCCTCAGTGCACACGGCCTTCGCAGTGGGAAAGATTCAGGTCACGATTCGCAAACAGACGAAAGGAAAGTGGCCAAGTCTCGGTCAATCACTGGAGTCTCACAACACATTTCTACGCAAACAGGACAGAGGTGAGATTTAAATCACGAAAGATATACCTTTAATATGTAAAAATGAACAAAAGCTGTTGTTTATTACAGATGTGCACTATCGAGAGTGTGTGTTAGTGTCTAAGACTGAGGTGAACCACAACACGCACCTGTTCAGGCTGCAGCTGCCTCGAGGAACGGTGATGCACGTACCTGTGGGAAAACACGTCTACCTCAAAGCCCTCGTTCAAGGTGAGGCCAAAACAAATACATTTTCTGTGTTCAGGTTGGATTTGATCAGGTTTTAGACGGACTTGATCAAGTTTTAGATGGATTTGATCAGGTTTCAGATGGATTTGATCAGGTTTTAGAAGGATTTGATCAGGTTTTAGATGGACTTGATCAAGTTTTAAATGGATTTGATCAGGTTTTAGATGGATTTGAACAGGTTTTAGATGGATTTGATCAGGTTTTAGGTGGGTTTGATCAAGTTTTAGATGGATTTGATTAAGTTTTAGATGGATTTGATCAGGTTTTAGATGGACTTGATCAAGTTTTTGATGGATTTGATCAGGTTTTAGGTGGATTTGATCATGTTTTAGAAGAATTTGATCAGGTTTTAGATGGATTTCAACAGGTTTTAGATAAATTTATTTTACGTGTTCATGACTTTGTATAGGTTAAGCCACTTTTTGGCACAAAGATTAATAAAGCCTGTTTAAATCCATCTAAAACCTGTTTAAATCCAGCTAAATCCTGTTCAAGTGCAACTAAAACCTGTTCAAATCCAACTCAAATCAGTTTCCATATCTTAAATCTTAATGTTAAAGATAACTTTTGTAAAACTCAAATGAAGATGAAACCTTATATTCAAAATTTAATAAAACTTGCAAATGTCATAGTCTTCGGTGTTTACATGCACAAGAAAAATCAGATTTCTCAGGCAAATGCTGCATTTATGTGCCCTTGGTATTTAACAGCTTTAAGCTTTTGTTAAAAATAGAAAACAAGCTAATGTTAAACTTGACTCGTTATGTGTTAAATGCTAATATACTCGTCCGATTTGCTCAAATATAAACGATAATTTACCGACTCTACGAGTTAAAAATACATAAACACAACAAAGTAAGAGCAACACGTTCCTTACTCAACAACTGCACTGTCCGAAAGCACTTGAACACATCATAAACTAGTTAATAGCTTGTTCTAAACTGTTTTAGACATGACAGAGCAAAAAAACAAAAAAACAATCTAAAGGAGCCAGTGTCAGTGTAATCCGACCCACATTATCCAGCTGTGTTACTCAGATTTAGTGAAATTCAAACAATTGTACCCTCAATCTGAGTAAGGTGCTTAAATACAGTTAATACAGGCAATAATTCGGATTCTCTACTTGCATGTAAACGTATTAATTGACTTAATATGACCCTTTTAGCTGTTCTCTCATTACCTTTCAAGCTCTTCAGAAAACATAAAGTGAGTATTCATTAAACAAAGTTGTAAAGCCAGTATTTATAATATTAACAATGTTCACTTATATTATCTGTATATATTATATTACCTCCAATTTCTAATGAAAAAATGAAATCTAGAGTCTGGTTTTGACAGGTTTTCTTATAAATATGTTAAAAAGAACATGAGGTACTGTTCAGAAATGTATCGTCGAAAGACAACAATCTCTCATGTCTCGTCCTGACAGCTTCTCGCTCTAAGTGTGAACATCTCTGCAGGGTTTCTTTGACACTATCTTGTCCAAGTGGCATGTGTTAACAGGGTTCACACATCTCCTGAAAAATCAAGAAATACAGCTGAGCGTTCGATCTTGTCGTGAGAAATGGAAGTCAAAAGAAAATCCAAAAGGTTACAGTCTGTTTGTAGCTTTTTTTAAACCTCAGTTGTCCTTTATTTTGACATTTTGCAGTTTCAGTGCTGTTTTCAAGGTTTACACTGATGGAGCTGTTAGCCCAAATGCTAATAAGGCATGTTACCATTGCATTTTACCTTCTCAGTGCTTCACATTTGCACTTTTCTCATTTTATTTAGTTTGAACAATATCATTTTGGTTTGTTTTTTCCGCTCTGGCGAAAAACAACACGTTAAGTGATATTTTCGTCACTGATTTATGACACTCTTCCAGTTTGGGCTCGTCTATGGTTCACTGGAGGTTCACACTTTTATCGAACTGTACCAGAGTTCAGTAGGAAGCGCTCCCAGACCTTTGTTTTCATTTGGGTCTCATTTGTCCCTTTATAGTTGCATTTTGTTCCTTTGAATGTCGTTTCCAGGGTTTCTCAGTGTATACAATTCACCAGAAAAGCGTGTAAGCCAGGTTTTAGTGGATTGTGTGGATGTGTTTTCTCCAGACGCTGAGGTGGTGCGGCCGTACACTCCTGTAGACCAGACTCTCCAGACTCCACTGGACTCATCCCAGGACCCCGACCTCTACCTCATGATTAAAGTCTACCCCGATGGACTGCTCACCCCTCACCTCCACAGCCTCAGCCCCGGTACGTCCACGTTTCTTTTTATTTAAATATACGGCTTTTAAAATGCTGCAAAAAAAGTGTTTTTTCTTACCTGCTGAGAAGTAACTCTGTGTGATGTTAGAAACTGGAGGTTACAGTTGCGTTTTGGTCTGTTTTATGGAGAAACCTTACTAATTGATCTCTTACTTAAATAAAAAAGCATTGGTTTTGATGCTGGCAGAAAGAGCCATACCACAGCAGCAGGACTTGTTTATCTTAAAATAGGAATGTCACTTTTTTACCGTTTATTAAATTAACTCCAATCATCACCAAAAGAAGGAGTCAGACTAAAAAATGTCCATAAAATATTACATTGTACTTTTTGCAACTGGAGTTTATCATTGTGTGTGGGGTTTTTTTTCAATCCTGTCTGTTTTTTAGCCAGTTTTCTGAAAATGGAGAGGACAGCAGCACACTTTTCTCCTCAAACATTGGGCATTATTTATATTGGAGCTAACACTTTATATTTCAGCTCAGTAATAATAATAATAACAAATAGGTTGTATTATAGATATTATGGTTATTTTGTTATTTTCCGATTAAATCAGCCATGTTCTACCTTTTAAAACATTTTCTATTTTCTATTTTAAGTGCAATATGGCTTAATTTTTAGTCTTTTTTAGGATTAAGCCTGATTAGATTCACTGTTATTAAGTTTTAAATATTCATGATGGCCTTTTTATAAGACACAATGTGAGTTTAATGTGTGCTTTATACTTTTTATAGAAAGTTTGCCCATCATTTGATCCCCTCTCATCAAATATTACTGATGTTTAACTCTTTTTTTCCATCAGGTGACTGTATCTCTGTGAGCGGTCCTGAGGGCTCCTTCAGTCTCCGCCCCCTCCGTGATGTCACAGACCTCTACCTAATAGCAGCCGGTACAGGTTTTACACCGATGGCCCGCCTCGTTCAGACGGTGCTGCGGGACATAGAAACGATCAGGTGAGACGTCTAAAGATCAAAATCAGTGCGTATTCAGTGGAGTTTAATGTGCTTATAATGTAAAAAAAAAAGGCTGCTAACATTGATTTCCATTGAAAAAAAATCTAAACAAATGAATACAACATTTATTCTAACTCTAGTCACTCTTTGATATTTCCAGAGGTTCATATAATTGCTATAATTAACATTTTTTAGATGGATAACATGAAAATCAGTTGTGATTATTGTCATGTGACCCAGTGTCATTCTAAATATAGTGTTAAAAATAATTATCTTACAGCAAACCCTCTTATTGTAACTGTTTCTCAGACCCTTTAAATTTTCCACTAATGCCTTATACATTTCTTAATCATTATTATTATGAGCAGCCAAATAAGCTAAAGTCCGGACTGACTTTTTGAACATTATTTTGTGTGTTTTCTGAACTCTTTTTAAATAAATAAGGATTTCCTCAGGTGCTTTAAAGGGGCATTGTGCGAAATTGTGTAGGATATAATACAAGCAAATGTAAAATAAGAGTATAATGACCTCACAATAACTACCTTTTAACTTCATAAAAAATAGGCTTAATGTCTTTGAAAACACATTAAATTGCTAAAGAAACTAAGCAAATAAAAGAACACTCTTTTATGTAGCTATTTTTGAGGAAAACTTCATGAAAAAGTGCTGCTTTAACATTTTCCTTATTTTAATTTAGAGCTGCCAGTCATTAAATATTAACAAATACTTCCTGTTTCCTACAACTGCCCATTCATGTTTCTTTTTGAACACACAATGTTGCACAAATGATTGGATTTACCTGTGTTTTGACCTATTTTGACTGGTTTTGTTCATAGATAATGACATGTCCTTGCAGGGTTTCCGTAGCTGTTCATACAATCGTTAAAAAGCACTTACAGGTGTAGATTTACGTTATATCACACACCTCACCTAAACCCTTGAAAAAGCTTGATTATTTTGTTTTTAATGTTTTAAAACAGCTTGAAATTTGCATCCAGGGCCCTAGAAAGTTATTTTTTTCCACAACAAATCATTATGTGACTAAATTCTTGGCTTAAAATGAATAAATAAAAGAGGGGCTAATCATGCTAATCATCTGAGATTCTGAAAAAGTGTGAAAATAGATAAATTGCTTTAGCGTGGCCATGAAAAAGGTGTGTTTCTGCTTTCTGTTTGCTTCTGTTTGAGGAGTCGTTCCATTAGTAATAGCAGTAATGTTCTTCTCTTAAGCTTTTCTTTTTGCAGCACTCAATGTTCTTGCAGCGTCATTAACAGTGGTATTCCAAGGCTCTGTTGTGATGCGTGCTACGTTCACAGGAAAACCAAGATGCTGTTTTTCAATCGGAGCGAAGAAGACATTCTGTGGCGCAGTGAATTGGATGAACTGGCAGCGAATAACGAGAGGTATGTAATCTGTGTGGTTTGTGAATGTAAGGCCTTGGTGTGTTTTTCTCAGGTACAAGTCGTTCATTTTCTCAAACATATACGACACAAGATTGTAGTCTGTTTGAGCAAAAGAAATAAAACCCGTTTACTTCTTTTGCTTTACTTGAAATACCATGAGACTGACTTTTTAACAAATTCTGTGTAATACTTTTACTCAAAATATTGATGCTATAGACAGTCTACTGTACTTTCAGCTTATTCACAGCGTCATAAACTTAACATTTATATAGTTTTCTACAATTTAGATGCTCAGTATTTAGGTTCTGCTTTCGTTTAGTTCAGTGTAGACAGTGAACACAATGATTTTAATTCGAAAAACAAAAGGTGTAAGACTCACAAACAGCTAATGCTAATAAAATTGAGCATTTCTTCTTGTAATATAGCTGTTTATAACAAGACAAGACGTCACTGTTTTGTAACCGTACATCACTGTTGAAGGGTTAACAAAGTTGCAACCTTTTTGACAATAAAAAGACTTATAAAAGTGAGCCAGCGCCCTACCATTCCAGTGGGAACATTATTATTGTATTGTATTATAGATATATCCAAAGAGATATCCACAGATGAATAGAAAATTACATTACATAAGCCTGTTAAATAATTTTTTTGAAGATTAGGTGGTCACGATGTCCTGTGTCAGAATAGGAGACAAATCTGAATCCAGTCCTAGTCTTTTTATCTTTGTTAGTGTTTTTTTGCAGTTAACATTGCTTTTGATCATTAACCAAACAAGCAACTGATTTAAAACAAACACATTATAAAAATAAATCAAACACTGACAGTAAACGTAACCTCTTTCTGGTTTCAGTTTAATGCAGATAGTTTTCTCCTGCTCCACTATTGTTCAAAACCAGTGAATGTAGCACAAAAAAAGGGTGGGAAACCAAAAAATGTAACTTATTTTTGTTTGTCCCTGTTTTCTATTTGTCTGTGATGATCTGGAACAAGGTGAAGAACTAGTTTAGCTCTGGTCTAGCTCTGGTCTAACCCAGGTCTAACCCGGTCTAACCCAGGTCTAACTCAGGTCTAACCCTGGTCTAACCCTGGTCTAACTCTGGTCTAACTCTGGTCTAACCCAGGTCTAACCCAGGTCTAACCCAGGTCTAACTCAGGTCTAACCCTAGTCTAACCAGATCTAACCCGGTTTAACCCAGGACTAACCCAGGTCTAACCCAGGTCTAACTCAGGTCTAACCCCGGTCTAACCCTGGTCTAACCCCGGTCTAACCCACGTCTAACCCAGGTCTAACCCCGGACTAACCCAGGTCTAACTCGGTCTAGTCCAAGTCTAACCCGGTCTAGTCCAGGTCTAACTCGGTCTAGTCCAGGTCTAACCAGATCTAACCCGGTCTAGTCTAGGTCTAACTCGGTCTAGTACAGGTCTAACTCGGTCTAGTCCAGGTCTAACTCGGTCTAGTCCAGGTCTAACTCGGTCTAGTCCAGGTCTAACTCG
The DNA here is from genome assembly GCA_036850595.1 of Rhyacichthys aspro. Classification (NCBI taxonomy): domain Eukaryota; kingdom Metazoa; phylum Chordata; class Actinopteri; order Gobiiformes; family Rhyacichthyidae; genus Rhyacichthys; species Rhyacichthys aspro. The sequence continues at coordinate 3,343,359 of CM072163.1, forward strand.
GTCTAGTCCAGGTCTAACTCGGTCTAGTCCAGGTCTAACTCGGTCTAGTCCAGGTCTAACCCAGTCTAGTCCAGGTCTAACCCGGTCTAACCAGGTCTAGTCCAGGTCTAACCCGGTCTAGTCCATGTCTAACCAGGTCTAACCAGATCTAACCCGGTCTAGTCTAGGTCTAACCCGGTCTAGTCCATGTCTAACCAGGTCTAGTCCATGTCTAACTCCGTCTAGTCCAGGGCTAACCCGGTCTAGTCCAGGTCTAACCAGATCTAACCCGGTCTAGTCCATGTCTAACTCCGTCTAGTCCAGGGCTAACCCGGTCTAACTCGGTCTAGTCCAGGTCTAACCCGGTCTAATGACCCTAAACCAGTGTGAGTAATGCTGTGTTCCCGGTGGTGCTCTCTCAGGTTCGAGGTGGACTACGTCCTGTCAGAACCCTGTGAGACCTGGACCGGGAGGACGGGACGAGTGAACGAGGCTCTGCTCCAGGAGACGGTCCTGAGACGGGACGGGTCCAAGTGTTACGCCTGTGTTTGTGGTCCTGATGCGTTCACGGAGCTCACAACGGGGTGAGTATAAACGCTTGTTTTATATAATCAGGGCTCGTACGGGCGCTTGAAATCCTTGAAAGTGCTTGGATTTTAATCTAGTGTTTTCAAGTTTGTAAAAGTCCTTGAAAGTGCTTGGATTTTAATCTAGTGTTTTCAAGTTTGTAAAAGTCCTTGAAAGTGCTTGGATTTTAATCTAGTGTTTTCAAGTTTGTAAAAGTGCTTGAAGGTGCTTGAAATTCTGATTGTGTTGCTTTAATAATTCACAATCATCAGAGTCATTTTGTTCTTAGAAAAGCTCAAAGATTATGATTCTGAATCCAAACAAAATCTGACTGTAACCCGGTCTAGTCCAGGTCTAACCCGGTCTAGTCCAAGTCTAACCCGTTCTAGTCCAAGTCTAACCCGGTCTAGTCCAGGTCTAACCCGGTCTAGTCCAAGTCTAACCCGGCCTAGTTCAGGTCTAACCCGTTCTAGTCCAGGTCTAACCCGTTCTAGTCCAAGTCTAACCCGTTCTAGTCCAGGTCTAACCCGTTCTAGTCCAAGTCTAACCCGTTCTAGTCCAAGTCTAACACGGTTAAGTCCAGGTCTAACCAGATCAAACCCGTTCTAGTCCAGGTCTAACCCGTTCTAGTCCAGGTCTAACCCGGTCTAGTCCAAGTCTAACCCGGTCTAGTCCAGGTCTAACGCGGTCTAACCCAGTCAAGTCCAGATCTAACCAGGTCTAACCTGGTCTAACCCGGTCTCACTGAGTAATTTTCTTCTTAGAAAAGCTCAAAGATTTGGTTCTGAACCCAAACTAAATCTAACTGCTCATTTTTCAGATCAGTCTTCTGTAAAAAGAGACCAAACTTAAATAAAGGGACACTTCATCCAATAAATGAACATCTTTTTGATCAAACAAGTTTCATTTTTGAAGTATACAGTATATATCATTATCGTTGTCATACACGGCCGCTGACGTGACTTAAATCTTGTCTACTCTGGTGTTGATTCGCTGCTCGTGCATAAGGAGTTGTTTTGGTCCGATTCTTTCCCCGCTGTGACCGAGCGCCTTCCCTTTTGTGTTACAGGTTGTTGAAGCAGCAGGGATTCGTGGAACAGGAGCTGCACGCCTTCCAGGGCTGAACAACAGACGTGCCTCGGACCAGCTGAGGTTCATTTAAAGACTGACATAAAGAGACGTTATATTTCTATGCAATGAGGAGACTAAATAATGCGGTTTGGCCAGTGTTTTATAAACTCTTTTCAGATGAATATGGGTACTTATGGAAAAAGCTGGGATTCTATGACAATATTTAATATATGCAAGAAACAAGATGTCTGCCCTGAACTTTTAAATGTTGTTTTGTGAATGCATTTAAACTGGTGATCACTGCTGTCAAATAAAAAGCATTATGGGAAATGGGATAAAACAAAAAGCTTTGTGTTTGTTTGGTATTTAGTATAATTACAGAATAAATAAACAGTGGCATTACCCATTTAAACTAGTAATAATCTTGGACTGAGGTCCTTTAGATTTCTGTAGCAAATGAGGCTCTAGGTTTGATTCATTGAATTTGAACAGGTTTAAGATGGATTTGATTTTGCTACAAAGATAAATAAAAACGGTTCAAATCTGACTAAAACCTGTCCAAATCCATCTAAAATCTTTTCAAATTCAACTAAAATCTGTTCAAAATTCAACTAAAACCAGTTGAAATCCATCTAAAACCAGTTGAAATCCATCTAAAATCAGTTGAAATCTGACTAAAACCTGTTCAAATCCATCTAAAACCTGTTCAAATTCAACTAAAACCTGTTGAAATCCATCTAAAATTAATTGAAATCTGACTAAAACTTGTTTAAATCTGACTAAAACCTGTTGAAATCCATCTAAAACCTGTCCAAATCCATCTAAAACCTGTTCAAATTCAACTAAAACCTGTTGAAATCCATCTAAAATAAGTTGAAATCTGACTAAAACTTGTTTAAATCTGACTAAAACCTGTTGAAATCCATCTAAAACCTGTTCAAATTCAACTAAAACCTGTTGAAATCCATCTAAAATCAGTTGAAATCTGACTAAAACTTGTTTAAATCTGACTAAAACCTGTTGAAATCCATCTAAAACCTGTTCAAATTCAACTAAAACTTGTTGAAATCCATCTAAAACCCTGTTCAAATATGACTAAAACCTGTTCAAATCCAACTAGAACCAGTTTCCATAAAAGAAGGAAATGATTATTTGTGTGATAACTTTTGTAAAACTCAAATGAAGATAAAATTTCACATTCAAAATTGAATAAAAGCTTTCAAAAGTCACCATCTTCGGCCCCTGAAAGGATTATTATTAATTTAAGTTTGACACCACTGTATTAGATTATTTTATGTAAAGTCTTGTGAGAAATGTGTCTGGGGCTTTCACTGCGGCTACAGCTGCAATTACAAACCTCTCAGACTCATTTAAAACATTCAAAAGAAGAACAGTCTATTCAAATAAAGTGTAAATTCATCCTGAAAGACTCTCCTTCGTCTCCTGTCTGTCTCAGTCCCAGTTATATTTACTCTTCTGTCAGCTGTTCAGCGTCTCTCCTCCAGCCCATCACCACCTCAGCTGTGAAGCATTCCTCCTCATTATCACCACCTCATCTCATCATCATCAGGAAAGACTTTCCACAATCTGCTTTTCTCTGATCATCGCACGACGTCTAAGCGCTAAGTTTTACCCTCAACAAATATTATTAATGCTTTCTTTATCTGTTGAAATACAGTCTCGTCATGGAAAAATAGGGCTCACCAGATTAATATATAATTGATATTTGAATAAAAGTAGGAACAAAGAGGAGATCTTAATTGTCACAAAATACAGCTAGTGATAGTGGTCAATCTGTTTTCAATAGATATAGATTTTAGTTGAAAAGATCACTGTTTCTTTATGAATGAAACAGATTTTTGGTTGCTCTTCTACTGCTTATCCCATTAGGAGTCACAAAATTACACATTCATTTACAGCTGATTGGTGACATCTCACTCCTGCTTTAAAGGGCATTTAATTGGTCAGATTATCGTCTCAAAATCTATAATCTACAGATAGAGTTCCAGCTAAAGTACAATTTGTTTCAAATCCTTGAGACTTTGAACAATAAATTTAATCAAGCCTCGAAGTCTTAATGACTCAAGAGTCTGGGCTTGTTGAACGTTCTTGTCAAGGTCTACCTTTACCTTTACCTTTTGTGAAGCCACTTTTTTCCTCATTTGCGACATGAATAGAGTAGATTCAATAGATTAAATACAAAACATTATCATTTATTGTACTTCCATTTATGAGAAATCACATTCAAACCATACAATAACATGGCTTTCAGGGTTATTTATTCAGAGGAAGAAATCAATTATAATATTAATCAGCGAAAGGGTGACATGCATTTGAATGGTGCCATTATTTTACTATTGTCAGTTTATTAGTTCATAATAACCAGTGGATATGGACTGACATGAGAGTGATATACTGTTATATATATATATACTGTATAGCACTTGAGACTAGTCTTTTTCTCACCAGGTAAGTATCAAGTATTTAGCTGCTGTTTTTTCTGCAATGCTATCATACTTTTTGTTATTTTAAACTTATATTACCAACTATTTTAATTAAAATTGTTGTTATACCTGAAAGAGCGATGTTTATTGAATTAAATGATTAAACACCACTTACAATACTCCCTCCACGCTCTTTTAAAAGTCAATTGAAGCTCTTTTTTTGTTGTTATTTGCCTCCAAATCAGTGTCTGGGCTGATTAAATGCAGAAAAAAAGACAATAAATGTTAGCCTTTATTTAGCGACCTGCATCAGCAAAAGACAGCCGTATTATAGACTTATTAACAGAGATTAATGGCTACAGTCTATGTATAATACTACACGCCACACAAAAACCAAAAGACACATGGATAATTCGCATAAATCATTACAGCAAACACAATGCACACACTATTATTGCTAAACTTAAAGCTAAAAAGGGTAATATCTTTGACTCCTGTGACACTGTAGATAGTTGTTGTGCAGTAGACTCCAGAAGAAGAGCAGAGAAGTAAAAAACAGAGTATTTTGAGTGATTGGATCCTCCTGTAACTCATAAAAACACAACTCTTTTTGTTCATATCTCTTTATTTTGCATTTATAAACCTACACTTCAGACTTTTTTGTGTTCATCTATGCTCTTTAATGAGTAGGTGTCCACTCTCGACCTTTGCCTCTGGGCGGTTTCTATCCGTCACACTTCAGAAGCTAATCTTGTTTGTTGTTTTTCCATAAACAGCCCTTTTCTAAGAACAGACACAATCGATGGTGATTTTCTTTGTTGAAACCTAATTAGTGGCTTGTATCAACAGCTGTTTGCTTTCTTTGTGAAGTAAAAACCACTGTATTCAATATTTTCTGTCTCTTTATCTCTTTATTTTACATTTAACTAAGGCCCGCCAAGCATTTACAAAAAAAATACATTAAGACAGTATATATTTCAGCCTTTTCCTTCAATATTCTGCACTTTTGGTAAAGCTACCATCTCTTCATTTAGAGAATAATTCTTTACATCCACCATTGTATTGACCTTAACAAAAAGGTTTAAAGTGAGTACAAACATTTACATTTATTTATTTATTTTTGCTGAAGTCCAATCAGTGTCCATATGTCTTATTTGAAGAACAAAAAATACAATATCAGTTCCCACTTTTCCACAAACATAAGACTAACCAGTCAGAACAATCAAAAACAAACTTAGTGTGGCCCTTGAGCCAAAACCCAACCCTGGTCTAGATATTGATTTTAATTCAGTTTAGTGCTTATTAAAATCCTTCCATCTGAGATCTCCACTGACGCTGATGATGTCTTATTCTCTTTTTCCTGCCAACATGGCCGACAGAACACTCAAAGTCACATTACGTCCAGAGTTTTATTATATTTAAAGCTATAATACATTATTAAAGTGGTCTAAATGGCAGGAGGAAATGAGGGGATACGGCCCTTTTACTGTATATCCTCTGTCCTTGGATGCGTCTATAGGAAGCTGGTGCTGATAATAACCAGTAAAGTACAATAAAGTACGGTGGCCTTGATGGTGAATGTCCACTGTAGCTCATTTCTGTGCATCTGAACTCAATCTAATCCAACGAAAGGCTGGTGCTCTGTCGGAGGGAGTGACAAAGAGATGGAGAGATAGGCTCAGGCTGCAGCTCAGATTCAGACTCGGTTTCCTCTTCGAGCAGAGACATGGTGAGCTGTGGTGGGAGCTGCTGAAGCCTCCGTTTCTCTGAGATGTGCGCAGGTTTAAACGGCACCGGCGCGTCCCCGGTCCCTTTCTACGAGTGGAGATACGAGTACTACGACGACGAGGAGCCAGTGTCTTACGAGGGGCTCAAGGCGCACCGCTGTGAGTACATCCAGTGGCACTTTAGTTCAGCAAGAAAAACAAAAAGTAAAGGAAAAAACACAGAAAACGTATGTCATTTAGGAGTAATTCATTATAAAGAGCATTACTGTAGTGTAAAAGTACAGGATTTTTTTCTATTTGGTCTTGTTTTGTGAGCATTTTAAATGATTAAGTTAATTATATGTATGGATTGAACTGCAATAAAAGTATTTAATTGCAAGTTATAAATGATAAATGTATTTGGCCAAACTCAATTGAGAAAATTAAAAACATAGCCACAATTTTTTACACATTTTTTACAGCAAGCACCTGTAGCTCTATTGGGGCTTTATTATTATTATTATTATTATTATTATTATTATTATTATTATTATTATTATTATTTATGTATTTTTTTTCCACTGTTTATTTTATTTTATTTTTTATGCTATTACTTTTGGTAATTCTGCCATTTATTGTTGCAAAATTCTGCTTTTTCTGCCTTTTCTTCTGCTTTTTCTGTCCTGCCAATGACCAAAGACCTGACCAGTACTGAACCAGGACTAAACCAAGACCAGAAGCAAGACTAAACCTAAACCAGGACCAGACCAGGACCAAGGACAAGGTTTCGGTCATTGCAAAGATTTCCTCTGTAAACTTTGGTGCCCATTTTGTTTGGGAACGACAGACATTTGGAACAATGCAGTATTATTCTCTTTCTAAACCCATTTATAATCCTACATTTGAGTTTTGACCCTCTGAGGCTGCTGTAGTTTAAAGGAGCAGAGTTAAAATCAAAGAGAAATGAACAGTCAAAACTATTTTAAGCTGATAGTTACACATTTCTCCTGCAAAATAAAGAATTGAGGAATAAAAGTGATCTGTCGGAAATTATACGACCATTAAAAACGTTGCAGTAATGTCCAAGAAAACAATGACATTATAATTGCAAAACACGAATATATTGTGTGACACATACTCGATGAAGCACAGGATTATATTCTCAATTATAATTTAAAATAAGCCCTTTGTTGAGTTGATGTGAGGGCTCTCTTTACTACAGCCTCTTGTCGCTTGTTGAGCCTTTGAAATGAAAACTGCAGGATCTGATTGTGCTGCAGGAAATTATAGCTTTTCATCTGAGACTTGGACAGTATCTCTTCATGAACTCTCAATAAGACAGTCAGCACTAAACACACTGCAGTTCATTGATTATAGTCAAAAGATATAATGATAAATTGCTTACTTACTGCTAGAGTACAAATAAACGGTCAAATTTAGGGTAAAAAACTTCGTCACTATTTTATTTTCTACATTAAATTAAAGATGCAATGTGTAAAATGTTGTAAATATTTGCTTTTTAGGGATAAACTTCATGAAATGGTGCTGGATTTGACCTTGTTTGGATTAAATTATCAGCTGGTGGTAGCTACAACATCAGCCTGACAGACCAGCACAATCTGAAATCTGAAATCTGAAATCTGAGAGCGTCAGGAGCCATTAGTTCCATTAGTTCTTGTTCTTCTTTCTGTACAACTTTGCTGCAAGGACAAACTGATCCTGCCCCAAACTGCACTTTCAAACAAAACACTGGAACAAGTGAAAATGTGAAAAAAATGTAATTGTGAGACAAGATTGGTCTCAAGGACACTCATTAAAAACTCCAAACTACAGTTTTTAATTTGGGACAAGGACGATATCTTTTCAGCTACAAAATGAAACAGTTGAATGATGCTGTAAACGTTCACGATGTTATCAGGTCGTCTCTAATGTCACTTGTTTCTATTTTGTTTTTGAATAGACTCCATCGTGATTGGATTCTGGGTCGGCCTGGCTGTGTTTGTCATCTTTATGTTTTTCCTCCTCACTCTGCTGTCCAAGACCGGAGCGCCTCATCCCGAGTGAGTCACTGTCATTCACCTCAGCTCCATTAAAAATATGACAAATATCTCTGAAAGCAGGATAATGAAACAAAATGAAAGTCTTTTGGATGTGAGTAAGAGGGAGCACAACTTGAGTAAGGGACAATTTGTGATAAAATATAGACCAAGACTATTAGGGTCTGCGCTCAAACTCCAAAACTTTCTTTCACTGATAATTTAACAATAGCTGTTTCAATCCAGTCACAGTGATACTTTTTATGTTTATTTAATATGGGACAGTGCATATTAATCAACACAAGTACATGAGTCCATTGTAAATATTCCAGATTTAAGGGCTAATTTTCTTCTGTAAAGAGAAAAGACAAATGAAAGGCACATGGACAAACAACAAGACGGTTACAAAAGTTAGTCAGTATTAGCAGGTTAGCAAATATAGAAAACATACTATAAAAAAACACAACATCAAGGCACAAATTTTAAGACAAAACACAGACACAGTGAAGCACAAAGACGCAATATAAATAATTTGGTTAAAACATCTTAGTTAGTTTATGTTCAACTGCTTCTGTTTAATGGATTTACTGAAGGTGTTGAGTGATGTAATGTTATTTGCATTTTTAATTTGTATTTTATTTGATAAACCCGAGACAGTGTTGTGTTAAAAAGCTGAAAAAAACACATTCAGAAATACAGATGGAACAATATTTACCATTTGCTTTTCCTCCAGAGCAGAGTAGTTCGTAAACAGCAACGAACTAAGCAGAAATAAAACTAATACTCCTATATGTCCTCTGCCCTATCAAAGAGGACGATCTATTAAACCATAACATCCATGTCCCTTGAACGCCCCTTCAATCTTCGAAGGTTATTGTGACATGAAAATATCTGCTGCTCCACTGGGAATTGTTTTTTTTCACATTCAATTTCCCTTCAAATATCTCTTTTTTGAATTCATTTAAAGACATGGCTGCCTTGAGCGAATATCTCAATGACGTATTTCCATTTATACCTCCATTCATCCACCACAACAGCGTCATTGGTTCTTTGAAGGCATCGTGAAGTACGTGAAAGTGACACTCTTGCTCTTGCAGAGAAATGGACCGAGATGCTTTGTCTCTTCTGATCTGCTCTACATCTCCATTTCTACTTTTCTTTCTTGTGCTGCTTTTCAGTGTAAGCAGATGTATCCAGCTTGTCCATTATTTAAATAGGAGCAGATCCGTTTGTATAAGAATAATGGAGCCACCAGAAAAGCAAGGCCAGGTCTTTGATCACATTTCAGATCTCAGATTACGAAATGTAAATATGAGTGTATAGGTGCATCATGGCAGAGATGAAAGATGCAGGAAGCTATAATATAACTATATGATGTTAAGGTCATATCATTGAAGCTTTGAATATGATTTTAATCTATGCAATGGTCTACACAGCTATTCTCACTACTTTACTGCAATATATATCATGTTTCCTGTTGTTGTTTGCAGCAGCAGCCAACAGTTGGAGAAAGAGCAGCGCCTCATCGGTTACATGGACACTAACCTCAGCATCGACGCCCCTCCGCCTCCTTCTCACGGCCTGGACACATCTTGCTCTGTTTTCCACTGTTACAACTCAGAGCGTTGGCCCACAGCTGCAGCCGAGGAGTCCCACAGCAGCGCTCTGGAGGTAGGGGGCGCTGTGCTGCTGCAGGAGCTGGCTGTGAACGACACCTTGACTGTGAAAGACACCATCCTGCTGACAGATTTCACTCTCCCTAACTTTGTGGGCTCTGAGCAGAGTTTGAGCGTAGGAGACGACGATCTGTTACTGGGGGGGCCCGAGCTGCCGATCATCCTGGAGGGGCGGGACCAGAGCCACGAGGACAGCAAAAAGCACAGTGACTTTGGCGAGATACAGTCAGCTTTACGTTAACTCAGGTTTGATCTACCTTAAAAACCGGCAGTGATAATGAATGGACATGAACAATGTAACCAGTACTATGTGTATTTTTAATGTAAGTATTATTTTACACACTCCATGAAATTGAAAAAAATGACTTTCCTGTTTAATGTGTAATATATTCCACTGTAATGTGAAGACTACACAGTATAAGGGCTAATGTTCCTCCATAAACTGGTTTAGGGCTCTTTAATTATCAGTCATCCAAGTCTTTACACTTGGAGGATGATGTATTTGGACATTTTCATTTATCCAGGTAATCATATAATAAAATGGAAGTCATCCAGTCAGATTTAAAAGTAGTAGACGTTTCTCCTTTCATTCAAAATCTACATTCAAAACTATGATGGTTTTTTTAAGACTGTTTTTTGAACTTTTAGTAGTTACTTGTGAATGTGTAGGATAATTGTATGTTTTCTATTATCTACACTTTGTATTAAATGTTGTGTTTTTATTGTGTGGCTCCAGGAAGAATAGTTGTGTCAATGCAATGGCTAATGTGGATCCTAATAAACGAAACCAAACTAGATTTACAAATGGGATTAACACACAAAGAAACAAAAAGGCACATTACATGACAATCTAATACATTTACTGTTAATTAAAATTTTCTAAATACATACAGTAATCAAAGCTTACACACGCTGATTTAAAACACGCACTTCACATGAAACATTGAGGTTTTTGACCAAGTGCACCTAAAAATAGGAAATTTAGCCTTTACTTTTTTTGTCCAGCAGCCGGCGACAAACCACACGGATTCTGTGTAATGTAATATTTTGATGTGAAAAACGAAGAAGAAGAAGAAGCGCCGTAGAAGAAGAAGTCGCCCAAAAATGGAAGCGGCAGTGTTCATTCTGTCACTTGTCGACTGCTGTGCACTGATTTTTCTCTCAGTCTATTTTGTATCCTTTTCTAATGATCGTAGTTATTCGTGTCAAACATTTTAGCTTGGTTTTTATCTCAGGAACAGCTCATATCCGTTTGTTTTTAACATAGTTAGCATTCCGATGCTAACTGCTCAGAGCTAGCCGCCGGGTTTAGCCGCAGTGTTAACACGGGTTTAAACTGCAGCAAGTTATGACAAGGCGTGGTCAAACTGTGTCAAACTCTGGCTAAAAACTGAACAAAACAAGCGTATAGATCAACGAAAAGTTTTTAAAATGGACAGAAATAATGAGAGAAGAGGTAAACATTCCCTTATTGTGTCTTTAGCTGATTGTCAGTCACTTCTGTGTCATATGATGTTATTATTGACTTGTTGGTTTAAAGTCACACGCTATTTTTAATAATGAACGTTTTTCAGGTGAAACTATGGGTCAGTCTGATCTAAATGTGGACAAACTTTTATATGGCAGTGTTTTGTTTGTGCCTTATGTGTTTAAAAAGTATGAATAAATTACATGCAGTTGACAGCTGGTAATAAATATCTCTTTAGGGTCACCAAGTGCTGTTATAGTTGGGACTACAATGCAATTTTTACACTCTCATAATACTGCAGATGTAAGGAGATCTTCTAATAGTATAAATGTTTTTATTTTACTTAGCCATGAGAACCACTTTGTCACATATCTGTATCTTGTAATTTTTCATCTGGTGTTTTTATGTGTTTGTCTTAACCCGTGGTTCAGATTATAACTTTGTCTGATCTCGAATGTGACTACATCAACGCCAGAGCCTGCTGCTCCAAACTAAACAAAGTCAGTCAAACCTTACTGAATACTTTAAATGAGCTGCTACTTTAAACTTACGTATTTCCTTTGGTCCTCGGTGTGTGTTTGTGCAGTGGGTGATCCCAGAGATGATCGGTCAGTGTCTGTCCACGATGCTGATGTTGGTGTCCATGCACTGGTTCATCTTTCTGCTCAACTTTCCCGTCGCAGCCTGGAACATTTACAGGTCACTATTCTTTGAACCCATCCAATCCAATTGTGCAGGAATATGTTAAATCAGTGGTGTCAACTCAAAGTAGTGAGGGGCAACGATAGTGAATAAGAATCCTTTCAGGGGCCGAAGATGGTGACATTTGGAAGCTTTTATTAAATTTTGAACGTGAGATTTTATTTTCATTTGGGTCTTACAAAAGTTATCTCTTACAATTTCCTCCTTTTATGGAAACTGGTTTTAGTTTTTAGGATTTGAGATGGATTTAAACCGGATTTAGATTCATTTGAACAGGTTTTAGTGAATCTGAACAGGTTTTAATTGGATTTGAACAGGATTTTGATGGATTTTAACAAGTTTTAGATGGATTTGAACAGGTTTTATCTTCGTAAATAAAATCTATCTAAAACCTTTTCAAATCCAACTAAAACCTGTTCAAATCCATGTAAAACATCAGCCACTCAATGTGTTCAAGGGCCACATAAAACATTGCAAAGGGCCGCATTTGGCCCCCGGGCCTTGAGTTTGTTAAAGCATTGTGTTTGTACTACACATTAGTACTACAGAATGAAAAGTTTTTAGTATATTTTAAACGAATAACCATTATATATCAGTCAATCTACACAAATGTTTGATCTGTTTACAAAATTCTCTTTGTGACAGTGACATCCTCTATTTTTTATTGTCCTATACACCTTTGTTGAGTGTTTTAATGCAGGTTTAGAAAATTGGCTTGAAATACAACCTGAAGTGTAGAGTATTACATAATGACTCAGGCAGAGCAGTTCTTCCGGTTTCTGTGGCAGTTCTGAGTATTTCCAAATACCTCGGAACATGTCATCTTCCTGTAACCTTGACTGCTTATTAGCTTTTAAAGTTATGGTGTCATGATCAAAATCCTCAATTTGAACAATTAGGGTCACAATTTGATTTGATCGTCAATTTTTTTTCACCTGTTATGTCAGTGCCTTCACAAATTATCTACTCAGTTTGTTTTTTCGTAAGTATATTCTAAATTGTGTAAGGACTGATTATTTATATATATTTATTTATCAGACCACCATTGAAAGTCTTTTACTTCATCAATAGGATGTTCCACTGCTTTAAATCTTCTTTCTTGGCCTAAGTTTTCTGATGGATTACTCAGATCCATCTTTTTCTTCTGTTGGAAGTTGAGTGTTGTGTGCCAGTTTATGTTAGACCTTACGTTAGATCTGCTTCACTTTTGATGCTTCTTCTACACAATCGCTCATTGAGTTTTTCTGTGTTGCGACCACTTTTGATTTATTGATAATCCCCTCTTTGATTTAATTGAATGGGGACGAGACGTTATTGTTTTCATTTTCAATTTTGGCTTGAGGTTGTGACATCCCTAGCTGGCCATTTCACTCAAAAATATAAACCGTTTTCTCTCTATGAAGGTTAAACTGATTGTAATATTTAGTGTTATTGCTTGCATTCTTGGACATTTAAGTTTAAGAGAGGTGTTAACTCACTTTGACACTTGATTTATTTATAAAGTTGGCGTTAAATTTAATTGGTTTGTGTCTCATAGATATGTGAAGGTGCCGATGGGCAACATGGGCGTGTTTGACCCGACGGAAATCCACAACCGCGGTCAGCTCAAGTCCCACATGAAAGAAGCCATGATCAAACTGGGATATCACCTGCTCTGCTTCTTTATTTACTTATACAGGTAGGACTTTCACTCGTAAGGCTTTAAAACACTGAAGTCACATGTTTTTTCTCACTGTTTATCTCTGTTTGCAGCATGATCCTCGCTCTCATCAACGACTGAGCTGCTCGAGCTCCGAGTCCAAATGCCAAATTCCTGGGTTTGCTGTTTTTCTCTTCCCTTAAAAGTTGAACTGCTGAGCTGAGCAGAGTTCATTTTAGACACAATCATTTCAGTGACCACAAAATCAATTCATTCATTGACTGTGCAGTGGACTAAGAAGTAACCAGAGGCAGTGAAGGAAGGCTAAAACACTACTCTTGGAAAAAATATCCACAAAATACTCATTTTTACTGTTTCACTTTACTTTAGCTCCATGTTAAGATTCATAACAGATAAATTGTCGCATTACCTGTAGGTTTGCTCAATTTAACCGTGGCCTTTTGTGATTAAAAAGCAAAAAAACTTATTAAAAACTTATTGGAACAGGACAGCGACTAAAACAGAAAAGAGGAAATAAATGCAAAAGCCATAGATTTAATCTTAATTTAAAAATCTACAGCAGCCATAATTGGTCTTATAATAAATTAGAACAAATAGATTGTCATAAATATGGAATACTTTTTCAAGCTAGATCCTTAACAATATCTGCCTCTAAATTCAATACTTTCTTGGCCCATAGCATCACAAGATACATAAACTTTTTTAAAATGTGGCTGTCAAGCTTTTCGTCTTGCCTTTTAACCAGACTTCTACGGTTTATTATTCTACATATTCTACTGTTTATGATTCAAAATACAGCTTCAATACCTTCACAGAAAACAGGACGACTTCCATTAAGTGACCTAGAGATAAACCTGAAAACACGCTTCATTACATGGCTTAAACGTGTTTTCCGAGCTGTTAAAGGACCATTGTGTGTGAGAGAGACTGAGAGACAGTGCAAAGAAACTAAATGAAGGCAATATGAAGCATTTGAACTGGTCCTTTGTGTCTTACAAAAGCAGAAAAAACAATTATCCAGTGTTTTTACTTAATTATAGTCATAATGAAAGTGTCTTAACATTTGTTGTGGCAGCTCTAAAAGGATGGCAATGAATAGACTAACATTCAAAATCCTGTTATATCTCGTAAAAGAAAATATATTCAGAAAACAAAAGGTGCTAAGGAAACATACTAAATGAAAAAAGGCTATTTTCACATTAAAGCAGATTAAAACAGGTAATAGACAGGGCTGCATGATTAACTGGGGGTCTTCTTACGCTAAGCATTATATGACAACGTTTCATTTAGTTTTTCTTTTCTTCTTTGTCATGTTTGGGTTTATTTTTTTCCATAATTTTTAGCTCTAAGTTACACTCGTGGTCTTGGCAGAGGACCAACAGTCTTCTCTAGCACTGATGCCTTTCTGTTCTATTGTTTTTATTAAAGTGCTTGTGTTTTGTGATGGTCTTAAAGTGAAAAAATTAATCAAAAGTCCTTCTCTTCTGACACACACTCCACTGCAAAGCTCAAATCGTTAAATATATGCAGTTAAGTGATACAGAGTGGTCACAAATAAATAGGAAAACTACATTGGGATAGTGTTTCTTTAACGGTTTTGGTTTATTGTAATTTTTTTTTTTTTAATTTGAGGCAATGACAATCCCAAACTGATGATGTTGGCTGTGACTTTGTATTACATGAAGCTGATTTTCTTGAACGAGTGGCCACACTGACTGTTTGGGTTTATATTTTCAGCAAAAAAACATCATAGACTTTATATAAAGATGGTTAATATCCATGTTTGACCTGTACTTACATAGATTTTCCAATATTTTTTCTGAAAGGAGGTATTGTTATTGTACAGGACAAGCTTAATACTTGTACTACTCATATATTTTACATGGTTAAAGTGGACTTAGTTGCCATTTGAACCAGTTTACAGTATTTTGACTGATGGTGATCTGTAAATTGTCATATGGGAACAGAAACCAGCCAGCAGTTTGACGTTTTGTGTCACAAATTTCCTTCTTTGGGCTCTCATTTAGGTTATGCTTGAATATGGTGATGGAAAGAGGCAGGATTGATCAAATAACAGAACAAAACCTATACAAAGTATTTTTTTAAACATGTTTTTCAGCCTTGATTAGACTGGAGAACAGTAGTGGGGATAGAGAGAAGTGGATGACTTGGAGCCCGATTCAAACTCGGGTCACTCTGATTTATTTAGAGTTATTTGCACTCTATCAGAACCACTGAGGCACTCATAAAATAACAGCACAGTTTTTAAGATATAGCTTGTTTCATAGAGAAGAGCATGACAAGGTATGACAGAAAAGGAGTCTCTTGGTCCATCTTTATATACAGTCTATGGTAAACACATGGGACTTATTGCATCCAACCTTAACATTCCTCATTCGTCTCAGCAGCATTTCTCTGACGACTTGTTCTTCCTCTTTAATTCACCGACACATCTCAGCTCTGTATTATCATCAAAATGTGAATTCATATTCTCTCTTCAGTGTGGGGTGAACTGTCTTATGCAGTATTGTTTTAATTTTGGAAAGGTTTCATAAATAAAAAGTGAAAGTCAAAAGTTTCATGTTTTTTTTTTCAGTAGAAATATGAAAGAAATGTGCGTGTGTAATGAATTTATTACTGTTTCTTGTGTTATAGATTTTATTATATAAATATTTATTTTTATATAGTACCCAAAACCCTTTTAATACTTGCTACTTAAAAAAAGATACACTTCCAGTGCAGTGACAAAAGCAGTATTTTTATTCCCGTTTTCTTATAAGAGTTAAATAAGTTACAGATATTAAATTTGACAAATCAGAGGTTAAAAAAAAGCCAATAATATACTAGTGGACTTTAGTATGGTGGCTGCTTTATTCTTTAGCATTAGCAGATAAAGCAAACATGCTAAAATCTAACCTTTAATGTCACACATTTTACTTATTTTATTTATTTTCCATGTCCCTTAAGCCACGTGTGTGTTACTTTAACGAATGTATTTGTATAATGTCTAAAACAGGACTAAAATTAACCTTGATGTAGGTTTGGCCTTTAGCATGGCGGATGCTAATCTTGTAGCTTATAGCCTGAGGTTTAGCCTTTAGCAAATGTAGTCTAAATGCTTGTATACGCAACACAGCTCGATTTCAGACCACTTATTAATGTTTTCTACACACTCACTGGCAGCACACAAATCATTCATTGGTCATTTGAGAAAAAAAAAACTTCATGTAGTTCGTTACTTTTGCTGGATAATGCTAATGCTAATTGTTGCTAAAGTTCGGTAGCTAAAATGCTAACGCAGCTCATGTTGTTACAAATGGTGAAAGATTCTGTACAGTTAAGACTTTTATATGTTTAATATGTATTTTATATTTAAAAATCTGTATAAAGTCCAAATATATTGAGTTTAACTTGTTGAAAATAATGTTTAATTTAAAATGGATAAAACAAAGGACATTTGGACGCCTTTGAAACCCTGAATACTTTATTTAAAATCTGTTTACATGACACTTCTCCTACAGAACAATACAGAACAGTACAATCACTTTTGTAATAACACAGTTAAAATGTAAAATGGTTTCGTGTCAAACAATCCGTCTGCAAGCCAAACAATAGTTCCTACTTTTAGCTTCTGTCGACGAGAAGCTACAAAAGCAAGAGAAGCCAGAAACACACGAAAAAAAGGGAGAGAAACACCAGAAAAACGTGAGAGCGATGGGTTCAGTGTGTGACATCTATTCTGTGTTTAACACTAGTGTTTTTGAGGAAGCTGAAGCTGGTGATGCTGAAAAACAGGGCTCCCACTGATCTGCAACAGGTTTCAGACAAATTAAACATCTTTTATTCGAGGAGAAAAATATCAGCGCTTTAAAGGTCCTCTACATATTTATAACATGCTTTTTTGATGTCTGCTATAGTATGTTCACATTATTTCCTTTTCACTGGTTAAATATCTGGAGGCACTTTGTAATTTACTCACAAGACTCACTTTATCAGTCTCATTATAACAATACACAACCTGCACTTTGGACATTTGCACTATTGCACCTCATATAAACATATTAACTCATCTAATATTTATCCAGTTCCTTAAATGACGACTTGGGACTAATGCCACTCACCATAGACCATTATTTCCCTAAGTTTTTTCACTGGACTTAAATTTCAAAAGAGTCTGGACACAACTTCCTGGGATTAACACATTTTTTATCAACCCAAATCAAATCCCACTTTTGGGTCCCGGCCCAGAGTTTAGGAACCACTGCTATAGACCTTCATCTTCTTTATTTATTTAGTGTTAATCTCCACAGTTTTTAGACTACTTATGTCTATTTATGTATAAGGAGATGTATTTTTATTGCACTTTTTCATTAGGTTAATTAAATCATGTATAATTATTCATATTATTAGACATTAGTGGATTGATATATTTGTGTTTTGGCATCTACTAAAATATGTATTTAAGTTAAATTTTTCCTTTATATAGTTTTGAAAAGCAAGAAACCCCCCCATTGTAAACGTTTTATTTTAGTGTCACTGTCTTTAAGCCTTGTCTTCTCTGATTGGGCAAAAAAAAACTATTTTTGGCAAAAGTTTAGCTAAAGCAGTCAAACTTTAGTAGAACCTTGGCTTATATTGAAGTGTCTGAAATGTAACAGACTAAACTATGTCTCCCTTGAGTGAGATCTTGATGTTTTTTAGTCATTGTTTCAGTCATTGTTATTTATCTACCTCACTATTCAACCAAAGGCCCATTTTAAAATCAAGAGAGCCATTTTAGAGGCTTAGGGAAATATAATAGTGGAGTAATCACCCATCTGACTGTGGCTTTGAGCTCGTACAGACCTTTTATATCAACAAACACCTCAATATTAACCAGAAACATCGAATAGGGCACCTTTAAAACTTACCTAAATTGTTATTACTGCTGTTAAATTCAGTCCTGAGACAGAAGTGGGAGCCCCAAACACAAACCCGACTCTGTCCACAGCCTCATAATACATGCCATAACAGAGAAAAATACAGCACATATTACACACGACGTCATATCAGGCATTGTTCTTTAGACTCTGAAGGAAACTCTTTGTACAAGTCCATATGTTTCTCTATGATACACTTGTGTACAAATGTTTACACCGCACTGACGGCAGGCGACACACTCCCTCGTTTTGTTGGGGTCTCAGAAACTGATATTTCTTTGTGAGGAATCCCATGAGCGACCAAAGCCAACAGTGACTATAGTATTCATCTGACATATTCTTATAAAGTATTTGTTTTTATTCAAGTCCTAAGCACACAGACCAGCTGCATGAATACATTGTACATTATTCATTAGAAGGCTTAAGTTTTCCACTGAAATGTTCATTAATTTGTCTCAGTTGTGGTTATTTGCATCAGTAATACCCGACAAGTATGTTTTCTTTACACATTTGGATGATTTTAATCACCTTAGAAGGCCTTTTATGTGCATTTTTTCTTCCATGTGTCCCATTGATGTTCTTTGACAGAGACTAAAACTGTATTTTGTACATTTTCACATTTCATCTTTATTCAAGTTAGTAAGTAGACTTTTAAACCGGGAGTGGACTGAAAATAAAGATAGCTTTTTGGGTTAAACCTCTTTCTATGGATCTAAATATGTGCTTTTAAACAGAATAATTATAGTATAATGATTGCTAAAGGACAAAAACTATATTATTTACAAATAAGTCGATGACAGTGCAACTAAATAAAAATATTTTGGAGGAAATTTATTAGGATCCAGTGAAATTTGTCCAGATTTAGACAAACTAGCAAAATAAATCCATTCATCCAAGACTCCATGTAGCGTCTGCTCAACAACTTCCTTTTTTTGCTTGCTTTAGTCCCATTTTTTCCATATTCACTTTGGATGATAGGGATCTAAATGGAGCATATGGCCATGTTTGTATAAATATATGTCTCTCTCTCTATATATATATATTTCATGATTTCTTGTATTTTTTGCTCAAGAAATGCTACAAGGCCACAAAAAAATTCAATTTTCTTTTTGAGTAATAAATGTAATACAATCTTCATACTGCTAAGTACTGTGAGAAATGTTAATTACAGTTAATTTTTATGACTCACAATCCTTTTTAGTTTGGGTTCAGAGATTATTTTCAGGGGTAATATGTTTTTGTGTTGTCTTAATTGTCATTGGTAAAGAGTATTGATGTTTTCTTAATGCCTAAAATGATCCTAAGTGTCACCAAATTCAATTCAATGTGTCACGTTATTGGCTTTGGACATTGGATTTGGGAATAGGATGTAAAAACAGGTTGAAAACTATGGATAAGTTGTAGTTGAACAAAACCAGAGAGAGTGTCGTCACATTATTAGCTCCACTTGTGTTGAAAAAGTAAAACACAGTTAAAAATAAAACTCTTAACATAAAGCTAAAGCAAACCAAGAAAAAAATATAATATGAACCCAATGTTTATATCTGAGCAGAAAGATGCTACACTGAAAACATAGATTCGAAAAGAAAAAAATATATATAGAAAGTCAAAGTAAAGATGTAACAGCAAAAAATAAGCAGTAAATCCACATCGAAGGCAAAAAGGAAACTACTCTCAGTGAGCTTTTCATGTTTTGATGTTCATTCAAAGGCAGCTACCTCAGAATAAAACAGAGCACGGACGTACTTTGAGATCACACGACATCTTTATGTGCAACGTTCAGATGGAGGCAGGAAGTTTACATAAAGGTATAATCTATAAACAGGTTTAAGGTGTTGTGGAAAAGCACCGATTTGTGTTGAGACTAAGAGACAGTTATATACACTTCTTTGAAATAAAGTTAATGGCTGAATAAATTCTGTTCAATGGAACTGTAACTATATATAAATGGACAGGAGTCAAATTAGAAAGATTTGGTGTTTCTTTTGCCAACATGGCCGACCAACCGGTGTTCCTTGCTTATTTTTCAACAGGGAACCAATCAGATTGTTAATGTTAAGGCATTTATGACATTTCTGCAAACACTGGTGGAAAAACTGCCTTAAAAGTGGTTTGGCATGTTTTATAAGCTCAATATAATATGAGTCTGTCTGTTAAGTATATTTTGTAATTGTCACAAAATAAACTGTAGCTAGCTAAAGATGCTAACTGTATAGCCTGCAGAAAAAAGCCTTCAAAACAAATCTTAAAGGTGAAGTTTGGTATTTTTAGTAAACATCCTTTTGCTAAATACTTTTGGATTGCTAATTTTTTTTCTTAAAGTTGACAGTAGTCGACTCAATCTCAGTTTGGAGAATGAGACAGGAGACTAAACCACGTACTGCAGTAAATGGGACAAGTAAAATCTGATATTTACAATAATCATACACATTAAGTTCTTTGTGCAAATTGATGGTAAGCTTTGGGACTGTGAAAAAAGCAGCCATTTGTTAAATAAAGGCCTGAACGTAACACACTCTCACTCAAGGAGACTGAAATTACACCTTACTGTCACTTGTTTTGAATGGGAGTCAACAGAAATTGAGCTGAAGTCTAACGTCGGAACCTTTACCGTCAATAACTTCCACATCCCTGATCAAACTTTAATGAAACATAACAAGGCAGCCCCTAATGTAAACATTATTCGCTCTTAAAGAGGTCCATAAGTTTATACTAAAAGAAGAGAAAATGGTAAAGCTATTTAAAAGTGGTTTGAATTACCGGTTCATTCATTGTGTAATCTCAGGCAAACTGTCACAATTCGTAAAACTGCTTTAAAACTGCTTGATTGTGTCAGTTGTTTTCACTTCTTGGCCTCCATCTGAACTCAAAGCTCCAAAGCAAAGCGGAAAAAAGTGACGTCACATGAAGAAAAAGCTATTTGTCTAGGCAACATGCTCATTCATTGCACCATACTTTTGAAACCAAAAAACTGGGGCAAAAGCAAACAATAAAAAAAGAGACAAGGTTTTAAAAGTGTTTCTTCAAGTGGGCGTTACATCCTTCAAATATTCTTCAGGTAAAATCTCTTGTTCGTGAAGTTTGAAACCTTTTCTCGGGATCCAAAGGTCCTCCACTGCGGAGAATAAATAACGTTGGTAATAAATAAGGATATAGGGAGAGGCTGGGTGGTCCGGGACGGAGGGATCGGGCTCAGAAAATCGAGTCTGACATCAGTGTTTGGTTTGCGGTGACTCCCTTTTGGCCCCGCCTCCGCACAAGCCGCTGTCCAATGGCTGTCCGGAGTGTTTCGTCCCTTCGTCCATTCAAGTGTGAACAGTCCAGTCGCAGCCGATTATCAGCTGTCCATGCTGCAACACTCTGACACAAGAACACACACACAGCTGTTTACCCCAGCACCGAGTACCAACAACACGAGTACTTGAGTATTTACACTAAATATTTCGTACTACTCCTCAGTCGTTAGATCCTTCAACCTCTACTCATCATGTTGTTACAAAATATAAATACAGTAATAAATAAAGATGTATTACCTCATGATTCATTTATATACAGTATATACAGTAATTACAATGAGTGCCTCTTGCTTTAGCATTAACTTATGTTTGTTTAAATGTCTTGTTTCAAGTTTCAAAGGGACTATATGCTATTTTTACTTCATTATTTCAAATTATCACATAGAAACTGCTATTTCAAGGTATCTTAAGGATGCTCTGTATTAAAGAGACAGGCATTAAAAAGGGCCTTATGTTAAAGTAAATTGTAATTAAGAGTTCTGATAGCTTTCTTGCACAATGCTGCCATCTGGTGCTTAAATATATACATACATATCTTTTCATTTAAGACATAATATGCAGGATTTCTTGGTTAATGTTAAACATCCTCACTTTTAAAGCTTATAACTGAGTAAATGTCAAATCCAGGTTTACTCTTTAAGGGTGTGTTCACACTTTTCATGTTTGGTGAGATTAAAACAAACTCTGGTGCATTTGCTCTGTTTGTGCTTTTTATTTGGTTAAGGTGGGTCCGGGTCTACTTCGAACTGAACTCTGGTCCGGTTCGATCTAAATGTGAACCCCACACAGACCACAGCCGTCTATATGGACCGAAAACAGTTGTGTGACAAGATGCAACACTAAAATCACATGGTGTGCTAGTTTTCTCCAAACTATTCATGTCTTTTGGAGTAAAACTAAAAGAGCACAGGCCAAAAGTGGAGCAGTGAAGAGGTAAAAGTTCTAGAAGTGAAACTAGTCTTGTTGTCTCATAGTTGTTCGTTTCTCTGATTGGTTTAATCTGCATCCATTTGTCCCGCCTCCTGGAAATAAAACTCGGATCAAGAGGGACCAGACTAATTCTTTGTATGGAATAAAAAGTTTTTAAAAAAGTGTTTACTGCAGGTTTCTGTCAGGTTTCAAGAAAAAAAATCATCAAAAATCATGAAAAACTCAGTCTATTTGGTCCAATTATTGTTTTATCTTTTGGTCCAATCTAAAATAAGCAGAATCCAAGTGTAAACACACCCTTAGTAAATGTTAATATCTGAGGATTACCCACACAACTCTTCCGTGTACAAACCGTGAACAAAGATGCAAGATACATTTACCTTGACGCTGTTTCAGAGGGACATAGGTGTGTAATAAAGGGATTTCCATTGTGTTAGGATACATTTATTTTGTCATAAAAATCCTGCATATTACATCTTAAAAGTGAAATTAACGATTTAGAAGCAAGAAAAAATGGCCCATAATCTATATTCATATTAAGGCAAACAATATCTTATTTACTTATAATTGTGCAAGGCTTTACTAAAGAATACATAAATAAATAACAGACTGTTCTTTTCACTTTGAGAAAACTGTCTCTAAAATAATAATAACTCAGATTACAAATTATAAAACATAGCCACTTTAACCTCACTCGCTGGTTTGTTATCTATGGGCCTTTTTCCATTTTGGTCTTGTCTGGAGCCAGAAGGGACCACAAAAAGGTGGAGCTGGACAAGATTAGAGTTATCTTAAAAAGCCAGGTTATCACTTACTCACTAGGAGGAGTATAAAATTTACAAAACTTTTAAATGCTGCCTGCAATTTTCTTTCGCAATAATAAGCAGCTGGGTATAATAAAACTTTCTTTGAGGTGCTTAATCATAACTGTGGCATGCTAACTTACATAATAATCATTGACATCATAAAAAACAATTGTTGTAAAAAATAATTTGACAAATAAACAGAGACGCCTGTTGCAGCAGTCCTCACAGCTCTCACAGACAGCTCAGCACAGTTTTCATGTTCATACCATTGATGCCCTCCGCGTCCTGGACGTCCAGGAAGGGGGCGGGTCCCCAGATTCGGACGGTGCCGTCGTCGGAGGCGCTGGCCAAAAGCCCGGGCAGGACGGGGTTCCAGCTCACGCAGTTCACTGTCCGAGTGTGACCGGTCAGCTCGGCGATGGGCAGCTCACTGCGTCGGTGCCAGATGTAAACTTTGTGGTCTGGAACGGGACACGGGACAGGACAGAGAGCGTTAATGAAGGACGCTACGGGTAAAAGTAAACAGCTACGTAGTAAAAAACGACGAAAAACTATTTGTGATTCATTCTATTTATAATAATTGTAAATGGATCTTTTATTTTAGAGACATTTCATGGGTATAAAATAGTTCTAGCTGCTGCAACACAAGATTTCTGACACAATGCCACTAAAAAATTATCAATAAATTCAGTGGAGCTGCCACTTTGCTTCTGGAGCCATCAGATTAAAAACATATGGATGATTGGTAACATATATCATTGCTTCCTGAGAGCAGAAAAAGCAACAGAGTGGAGGAAAAACCTGAAAGAATTAGAAGGTTCAATGCCTTAATAACGTTTGGTGCAGGCATTTGTTGAGTTTACAGAAAATAAAAAACAACAACAAATAAACTAATAAAACAAGTCCATTCTGCATCGCTGACATTCTTGTTTTGATTCTGTCACAAAGTTAACGTCATTTTCTTTTTAGACTGAGCGCTTAGCCACATACTTTCTTTTGGCATCTCCATCTAATAGCTCAGTCTGTTGTGTTTTTTGACCTTGTGCTGAAATGCCATGAATGCTAAGCTAACCAGAAGCTACATGAACTAGGATTGTTTTCTGTTTTGGTCTCGACTAAAAGATGTTGACAAGAAGAGTGAACACAACCTTTTCTAAATCCTCTCTAACTACATTTGCAAAAAAGGCATTCTTTCCCACTGTAATATAAACTTGAGTCACATATATTTCCGTCTAAATGCCTCTCCGGTCTTGCCTTCACTGCCGCTGGCGATGAAGTCTTCGTTGTGTCCCCCGAAGCAGGAGTGGATGGTGTAGAAGCCCTGGGTCACGCCCTGATACTTTCTCACTAAAACACGGTCCTGCAGGTCCCAAAGGTGTACTCCCTGCAAACACACAACATCAACCCTTGTTCTTGTTGCTATTGTAAATACTTTTGTGAATAAAAAGTCTTGTGAACATGGAAATGTGGGTTAACTAAATAAAAATATGATTTAGTAGAGATGAGATTTGATGTGTAGGTGTTGAAATGTAGAAGCAGTATTTTCTCACCTGAGTAGCAACATTGAGCAGCGCTAATCTTCCGTTTTTAGAAACTGTGAAAGACATGATGGGATGGTCCTCCTGCACTCTGAAACAACAGCCAGTACCCGCCATAAATAACCCACGCAGGACGAGGCACGTCCGAGAGCCTATTAAACAGCTATAAAAACTGCTCTGATGATTTAGCTGCTTTATGATTGATTACAGACACATGGCGCTTACATATTCCTGTCGGTCAGGTCCTCGAAGTTGTACCCCCGGATCCGCTGGTGGGTATCCGAGGCCAGGACGGTCCGGCCGTCACTCAGACACCACAGGCACTGCACTCGGACGCCCTCCCACGAGTCCAGCAGGTTTCCATCCAGGTCCTGAGAGACACAAAGGAAAATTATTATGTTATGTTATTTTACTCGATGAAATATTACTTATGATGACTTTGATGAGTATTTTTTTGGTCTTCCTTTTTTATTTGATTTAGGAAAGATAACTGTTTATACAAATGTTGTTAGTTGTGGGATAATTCATTTTTTGGAGCAATTTAAGAGGAATAATTCAACCATATTCCATGTTATGTATCTATTTATGGTTAAGGAAAGGGCATACAAAAAGTGACTGATTTTGTTTTAACTCTCGAAACTGTCAGACTTCCAAAAAAAAAGTCAGGCCCTCTTATCTTCTCCAATTTATTCAGAGATTATTACAACTACTCTCAGCAGATACAAAAGATCTACATGAGTTTCTTGCTCATTATATTTTACTGACAGCATTCTAATAAGGTCAGAATAAATTAATAATAAAAAATGCTTTAATTGAACTGAGAAACTAAATGTACAGCTTGATTTGTTGTGACTTGTTGTTCACAGGCAACATCCAGTGGGGTTTATTCGAGGCTATTTTAATCCCTTCTGTATCAAGGACACATCGAGGCATCTCCACTATGTGTGAAGTGTGTGTTGGTCGCAGCAGCTGAGTTTATCTCTGAAAACAATACTCACACACTGGTAAAACTGGCCGCGCTGGCCGCCGGTGACGAAGCGCTTGCCATCTGGATTCCAGGACACGCTGGTCAGACTGTCCTCGTGGGACTGGCTCATTTTCGTCCGTAACTCCCCCGTCTGCGAAGCACAGAGGCACAGCTGAACACAAGGCTGCGCAGGACACTCAATGGATAATATCATGCAAACGTTAAAGGCTTGTTTTGTTGTTTAAATTATTTCTAAAGGAAGCATCATCAATAGAGTCTTGAATTTTGACAAACACCTGAAAAAATGACGCAATTTCAATATAAAGCTGGGTCAAAAGCTAGTCAAAACACACTGTATGAGAAACCAGAGCAGTCTCCAGGAATAAGAAAGACCTACATTTTCCATATTTTGTCAAGGAGCAGTTTTAAATTACGTTTAACAAAAGCCTGACTGGAATAACTGGTTTGGCTGAAATGTAATGTTTCTGTGAAAAATGCTTTTGTTGCTCTTTAGCCCTTGTTTTTCTATGTTGTGTCCTTTATAAGCATCAACGTGACAAAAGTACAACAAAACAATGATATGATAATTATAATAAACGTTCTGTAACAATAGGAACATATTATATAAATGAAGTGAAAGAGAGGGACAGCAATGAGCATTTCAAAAGCAGAAAAACAGTCTTTAGAAATGTAAAGTAGGGCTGCATGACATAAGGATAACATATTTCCATAGATTTTATGCTCCCATTGCTAAGTCTAAGTTTGATTGAATTAAAAAATATAAAGAAATTGAAGCTTCTGAGCTAATACCATTAGTTTCCATTAGTACCATTGATCATTTTTGTTTAAGGCTCCACTTACCTCGACTTAAAACAATTGAATTTCTGCACAATAGGAGAGTATAGTATGACAAAGTTAAATCTAAAGTAAATGTTTTTGAAGAGATACTCTACACTTATCTTTCACTTTGAGTAACACTTTCACACGAAACTATAACATATTACAGTATATTATGTACAGTGAGGTCACAGTTTTTCTTTAATGTATAATTCATTGTTATCCCCTTCAAGTGAATAGTGTAATGCATTTAGATGGCTTAAGGACTTAAACCAGGACTAGGAAATAATGGTTCGAACACATAACACCTCATTTCCTATTTATATTTGTAAATTTAAAGCATACAAAGTGCAAGGACTACAATTTGAGATCCATTGCCCTGGAAGAATCAGTGAAGACTACAATGATGCTTTCACCAGAAGATGGCTTTATAATATGTCAATTAAAGTGGATGTATCCCTAGATTATTAGTTTTGAGATGGCGGATATAAATTATGCGGAAATGGATGATACTGAGGCTCTGAGATAAGCTTTGTATTGTAACTGAGAGGCATTTAGGTTCAGAAAATGAAACAGAAGAACAGCGTTGAGCATTTTAAAAGCAAATTAGCGCTACTTCCTGGTCTGGCAAGCTCAGAGACGCACACAAAAGCATAATCTGGAGCATTTAAATGAAATATACAAGCCAAGAATGATGGTAATAACAGCAAAAGAAAAGCTAATGAGCTTGAATACTTTGAATCTGTAAAAAATAGAGTGTGGACAGATGGACGGCTGTTGTCAGATACGTGACAGCTGGTCGTCATGGAGACTTTCTTTGAGAGGTGTTTACAAAGCTTTTGTTTCTGATAATCAGGAATAATCAACTCTGAGTAGCATCCTAAGACGTGAGCAGTGAGATTTGGAGCATTTAGTTTTAGCTTTGTGATAGTTTTAAGGGAATATAGGGATATTTTTGTTGTTAAACTGTGCAAAAATGTAAGAAAAAGGGTAAATCAAATCAATTAAAACTGATTATTGTATATATTAGCTTATCTGAGTAGCTTTATAAGACGTGAGCAGTGAGATTTGGAGCATTTAATTTAAGCATTGTGATATTTTAAAGGAATATAGTAAGTAATTGGGCCATTTTTGTTGCTAAACTGTGCAAAAATGTAAGAAAACGGGTCAATAAAATCAATTAATGATGATTACTAAATACAAAAAGCTGTCAAACTCAAGGCTATTTTTTTCAGTGGTCATTTTTTTGGACAATAATAAAAAAAAGACAAAAGGCACTAAACCGTAATAAAGATAATGTTGGTAATAGGGAACAATACCACTCCAAAAAGAGACAAAATGACACTAAACAGGAGTAATCATTTTAAAGAGGCCAAAATAGGGTTTAAATTGAGGACAAAGTGGCATAAATTGAAGTGAATTCACAAAATGATGTGTGAAAATTAGGCATAAAAGGATAAAATTAATGTTAAAAACAAACTGATGAGATAAAGAATCAAAGTTGTGTTGTTCAGTTAAACATGAAGTCATATCCAAGGACACTGTGACTGTAAATAATGCTTTTGTGGTGATAATAGCGGGTTTAACAACACATTAATACCTGTACGTTCCACAGCCACAGCTCGGAGCAGTCGTCGGGCCCACAGGCGATCAGGTAGGCGTCGTCCGGGCTCCACGCCAGGTACGAAACCCCGTACGCATGACCCTCCAGAGTCTTCATCAGCTTCAGAGAGTGGGTTTCCTGTCAGAAGAGAACCGACAATAAATATACTCACAGACAAACATCTCTCCACCGGTTCTTTTCATTTATTTCATTTTAACAAGTGTCTGGGCTTCGCTCCCAATGCTCATTTCAAATCATTTTCCATTCACTGGTAGCACTTTATATTCCAGCTCAGTGATAGCGTGGTGAGAAATAAGATGGTAACAAATACGAAATAACATACAGCATTTAATAACCTCTATTTTGAGTCAGTGTGGTTTTAAAATTATATGTATTTATGGAAAGTACTGAATAATTAACTATATTCAAGTGTTTCTCACATAGGTTTTGTAATTTCTAATTGATATAATGTTGGAAAAAACAAAGCAAAATAGGTATATTATGCAAAAATACGGATTGACTTCAAATAAACTGAATTAAAATGATGTTTTTACTCCAATAAATCATACTTCCAGTACGCCTGAACTCCACATTCACAATAGGACACCATTACTCCATTACTGCCGTGCTATTACTGAGCTGGAATGTAAAACTCAATCCATTTATTTAATTAAAATAAATAAAACTGAAGTGAAATGTCGTGTCAAACTGTCCTGGCAGCATTTATTCCTACACTGTCACTTTGTCCTGGAACTGGATCCCTCCTTAAATCATTCTCCCTTCCTCTTTTTTCTCCGTAGCTGTTTTTCTTCACACTTAATAAGGATATAAAAACAGAAGTGTGTGTTCTTGAACAGTCTGTCAAGCTTTTTGAGGCAAGAGTGTAAAAAAAAATGAATAGAAAACATATGATCATGGCTCTGTGTGGTATTAATCTTTTATTAAGTGCCTTGAAGATTTGTTTTATCTGCCCTTTACATGCATTTTTACCTTTTTTTTTCCTAGACAGACAATATTTTTCATGTGTTACCAAGTTAAAAAGTACCCACATGGCGTTTTCCACAATAATGTTTTTAAATTTTTATATTTTGAAATTGAATTTAAAGATTTGAATGAAAACCTTTCTTGGTTTTCTAAATGTTCAAAACAAAAGCTCACTATTTAATAAAGAAACGAGTTCTGGATAGTACTAACAAAGACAAAATGAACGTTGTTGGTTTAACTAAAAGCTCTCTATGTCTTTTTTGTTAAAGCCAGAAGAAATGACCAAGAATCAAACATAAAAGTCAGCATTAATTTATAAAAGTATTTGGTTTTAAACAACATAATACAGACAAGTCACTAAAAGATTAATTTTTATATTAGCCTGTTCCCATCCTTAATGGCTTGGTACTATTTTTGCTTCTAGGTATTTTAAGCTGAATTATCCCTGTCTGCTTCCTTTTAAAGTGTTTTCTAATGATAGTCTTTTATGAAGTTATTATTATCCGTCTGCTGTGGCCTGAGGTTTACGAATACTCAACAGCGGCTCACCAAGTCGACGTGCCACACGATGACGGTAGTGTCTTTGGATCCCGTGGCCAGTTTGGTGCCGTCGTTGGAGAATTTACAAAACCAGACCTCGTTACAGTGTTCGGTGAGAATCTGCTGAGTGTAACACGGGAACTGTTTCCTGTAAAAAAAACAAAAAAATGAAAAAACACACACTTATTATTCAAGTCTTGGGCTAAAAACACACAAAAAAAGATGAAGAATGATAGAAAATGGGTGTGTTTTGTCACCGGCTGCAGGCGTGGTCCAGCAGCAGAGACACAGAGTCCAGGCCGCTGTCCAGTTTGGTGTTGTGGTAAAGACAGCGCTCCCTCTGAAGCTCCACGGCCTGTTTCAGCAGCGTCTGGAGCCGACGAGGAGGCAGCATCACGGACGGAGGCAGGTACGCTGTCAACAAACGGAGGGACAGTCTTCATCTTTACTTGGATTTAGCGCAAAAAAATACCATTTCGTCAACAAACTGGGCTTACACCTTTTCTAAGTTCAAATTCCATCACTTTTCAAGCACTTTCAAGGTGTGTTTTCATGTTTTCCAAGCAACTGCGGCATATACCGTATGTAATTTTTCTGATTTAAATCCATTGTGGCATAAAAAAGACTTAAATTGTTTAAATTGTTGAATTCTTTGGAGCACAGACAAGGAAAAATTAATACGCTGTCAACAAACGGAGGGACAGTCTTCATTTTTACTTGGATTTAGCGCAAAAAAATATAATTTCATCAACAAACTGGGCTTACACCTTTTCTAAGTTCAAATTCCATCACTTTTCAAGCACTTTCAAGGTGTGTTTTCATGTTTTCCAAGCAACTTACAACTGTTGACAGACATATATTGTATGTAATTTTTCAGATTTAAATCCATTGTGGCATTAAAAAGACTTAAATTGTTTACATTGTTGAATTCTTTGGAGCACAGACAAAGAAAAATTAAACTTTTTGATCAAAAAGATGTTAATTTATTCGATTAATTATCCCTTTTAAGTTTGGTTTCTTTTTACAGAAGGCTTTTTTTTTTAAAGAGCAACACAATCAAGCATTTTCAAGGATTTAAAGCACCGATACGAACCCTGAATTTCTCTTTTCGTGCATCAAAACATGACTCAGTTGCATCATTTGTAAATTTACTTTTGAATATCTATAATAGACATCATTCACAGTTTGGAGGAGGAGTATAACGGAGAGTAAACAGAGTGTGTACTTGTTTAATGAGGCCGTACTCACTCTGCAGTTTGTCCAGGAGCTTGGTTCGGGACGCGGTGCCCTTTCCCTCCCATTCAGCCTTGGCCCGAAGGTCGTCTGCGTGGCTGCACATCAAGTACCTACAAAACACAGCGCCGTAATCAGACAAGTATTCAAACTGAGGAAAGACTTGCACAGAAATGAATTCGGTGCATTTTATTTATTGGCTTGTTTGCGCGGAAGGTCACAATAAGAGGTGAAGAAAAAAAGAAAACATCAAGAGAACAGATTAACAATCAATACAATCATTATGTGTAAAAAAAAAACGGGAAATAACATAATTTATACTTTTCTGTAAGAGATAAATCCAAACTCATTTATTCCACCTTATTTTTATTTACAATTTTTATTTTTTCTTACCATATATTTATTTCTATCTATGTCAGATCTCACATTTCAGATTTGGTACTATTATATTGTATTTATTCTTATTTAATTCAATTGTTTTTGTCTTATTGTTACTGTTTTTTTTAAGACTGTGTGTAATTGAGCTCCAGTGACAATATACTTTCTCTTGTTGATTAATAGTCAAATCAAAGTTATTAGGCCATGATTCTCATTTTTTGCACTTAAAAAACTCTCTGAGTGTTTATCCAAGAGTAGTACATCTATATCTATTGAATAAAGGCAAAAAGAAAAAGAAAATGTGTTCATCCAGGACTAAAGCTTAACCTTATGTTTAAAAAAACTTTCTATCTTCAAACTAAATCCCTCAGACTCCCTCAGTACCATTCAAGAAAGCCAGAAAACCACCAGTGTTACTCATACATTTGAAAAAAACCACATTAGGATGTTTTAAAAAGAAGAGTTTTGCGTTTAAATATCAGTTTTTAAGCTGAATTCAGTTTTAAGTGAGTGAAACGTTTTGTATAAAAGGTCATCGAAGCCAAATGGAGCAAAGAGGCAGCAGTTTTCTCAGGAAGAAGTTTGTCTTTCTAATAATAAACATGTCTTTAAGGAAGGACAGACCCTGTTTTCCACTTTACTAAATGTATAAATAAATACTACTGTTGAAGCAGGCTTTTACAACCAAACAGTGCAGTCTCAGCCAATTCTCTGTTCTTTTCTCTCGACATTACTCACTGTTGCAGCTAAAGGTGACTCATATCATCCACACTTTATTACTTTTACTACTATTTTCTGCAGGATTCCTCCAATAACTCGCCCCCACTGCACCAGCGCTGTGCTCTAAGAGACGCTAGCCTTTTATTTATAATGCTACTGCAAGATACACTATCAGCATTTTAAAGAAAAAAGAACGTTTTAAAAGTAAATGCAGTTGTTAGGGATTAGTTTCTGTAATATTCAGTAATAATAGGGCTGCAAGAATATGGAAAAAATCATAATGACAATGAAATCATGATTATTTTACACGATTCTTCATTGACTTTGGAAATATGTTGGATTTATTGAACAAAACAGTGAATTCTCCTCAAAGTAAATAATATATTCAAAGGTATAAATAAATAGCGCAAAAAATAAACAAATAATAATTCAGATAAATAAGCTCAACTAAATAATATATTCAAAGGTAAAAATAAATAGCGTAAAAATAAACAGAAATAATAATTCAGATAAATAAGATCAACTAAATAATATATTCAAAGGAATAAATAAATAGCGTAAAAAATAAACAGAAATAATAATTCAGATAAATAAGATCAACTAAATAATATATTCAAAGGTATAAATAAATAGCGTAAAAAATAAACAAAAATAATAATTCAGATAAATAAGATCAACAATGCAGTGCACTTCCACAATCTAGTGGAAAACAAGTAACAAGTAATAAATAAAAACAAGTAATAAATAATTGTTTTTCGTTGGGAGCCGAATTGAAATTGAAAATTCGATTAATTGCACAGCCCTAAGTAATAATAAGATAATTTTTATTGCAATATTGCTTACATATAGTTATAAAATGGTATTTTTCTTGTAATATTCAACAGATTTATTAGAAGTACACAGTATCTTACTTTAACTCCTCATTTTAAACTAAAACTTAAAGTGTTCCAATATAAACACGGCGCTGTATAAAAGATGTTAAACTGAATTAGAGTAAAACTGACCCGCTGAGGACGTGGATGCGCTCCGTGTTGTATTTGAGCGGCGTGAGTTCGGCTCGAAGCACCTGCAGAGCCTCCAGGACTTTACCGTCCTCCAGATACTCCAGGTACTTCTGCTGCAGCAACAGGAACTTCATCCGCTGCGAAGGACGAGACCACCATTAGAGTTTAAAAACGATTGTGTTTTCTGTCACGACGTGGCTCAGTTAAACAGCAGGAGACGTAGAAGTTGTTTTTAAGTTGCTGCACTCACCACGACGGCGCTCGGAGAATGCATCAGTGCCTTCAGTTCGTTCAGATCGCTCTCGGCCTAAAAAGAATAAAGAGAAAATGCATTAATATGAGATGGGATCGATTCCACTGCGGGTCAGGCACTCACCAGATGAGATTACAGTGAGTTTGCTTTTTTGTTTTCTTGTACATTGTGTTTAAACAAAACAAAACAAACAAAAAGACAAATGTTTTATGGAGCCCTCTCTTTTTGTCTCTCACTCAGAGGATGAAAATTAAAAATGTTATGAAAGGACAAAGCTGTTTATTCAAAACCAGATGAGTTTTAAACTTAATGCCTACATCTTTTAAAACAGAAGGGGCTTAAATGTAATTGTTTTTAAGCAAATGGCACCTCTAAAATCCTAAAAAAGCTGTTTTTTACGATTACATTTGGAGTGAATTATGATTATTAACCTATATATATATTATAAGTTTATTATTTAGTGTTATGAGGCGATTATGTGCTGTTTTTCTGAGCTTTTCCATCTGTACATTTGACGTTGTTGCTGCTGCTTCTAGTTATTCCATATTAATAATGACATCTTTCTGCTCTTTCCCAATTTATTTACCATTTTCCCATCTAAACTGAATTTTTTCCAGTTTTGTAACACACTCTCTAAGATCACAGTCAGTTAAACTCTGTAAAAAGTAAACAGCTGCTTAATTTGGAGACTTTTGTTACAAAGGTTTAGGCTAATTTCTCTTAATGAACATTTTATGGCTCTGTTTTATGCAATTAAACCCTTTTATGTTAATTGAGTTATCCTGTGAGAACACTTTAAGATCATTTTGTGCGCACAAGATAACATTTTCTTCATTTTTGAGGCTCCATATGAGGTTTTTCTCTCATCTCTACCTTCTCCTCTGGCTGTGGATAACTGTAATTCACAAATATTGGCACCTTTGGTCACAGCAATATATATATCGTCCTCAGTTTTCATCAGAAAGAGCTGTCTGACGGCAAGGTGAGGCAGAAAATCTAAAAATAACAGCACCTGACATTGACCTACGAGGCTGAGGCGGGGCTTTTTTTTTCTCTCCGAGTGGCTATAATATGATTTGCTTCACTTAAATACAGCCTCATTTGAAATCTGCCGACGAAGGGCTTCTGGAGAGAGAGTGTGTGTGTTCACCTTGTCCCATTCTCCTTCCATGACGTGGTTTCGAAACTTGGTGGCGGACGGGTGCTCGAGTCGGCAGCCGGACTCCTGCATCAAGAGGTCCACCGTCTGACTGGAAAAAAACGAGAAAAAGCATTAATTTCATTAATTTTTTGCAGGACATTTGAATCTCAAGGTGCTATACTTTGCACTGGGATTAATTTTTTTGGAGGGAATATGTGTTTCAGATGAGATTAAGTTGAATACAAAAGCATCACAATTAAGGCCTGTGCAATTAATCGAATTTTCAATTTCAATTTCTTCTCCTAATGTTCACACAACCTTTGTAATCGAGAAAAAACTATTATTTATTACTTGTTTTCCATGAAATTGTGGAAGTGCACTACATTGTTGGTCTTATTTATTTATTTTAATCATTATTTCTGTTTATTTTTCAAGCTGTGTATTTATACGTTTGAATATTTTATTTATTTTAAGGAGAATTTGCAGTTTTGTTCAATAAATCCAACATATTTCCAAAGCCAATGATTACAATCAAATAATCGTGATTTCAATAATGACCATAATCGAGCAGCAAGTTTATCACCACTGCCTTTTTCAGTTTAAATACAAATGCATATAAGATCAGTGATGAAATATAGCTTTGGTTGCATTATTACATAAAGGAGATACTGACAGAGAAAGAGGTTATATTTTAATCTCCAGTGAACTCTTAAATATTAATGTTTAACACGCTTTTTGGAAATAAATGACAATAAGACAAAATAGCTTATTATGAAAAATAACAGAGAGTCAATGCAGTCAATAATTAAGGATGTCTAAATGGTTGTATATTGACAGAAG
Organism: Rhyacichthys aspro; assembly: GCA_036850595.1. Lineage (NCBI taxonomy): Eukaryota > Metazoa > Chordata > Actinopteri > Gobiiformes > Rhyacichthyidae > Rhyacichthys > Rhyacichthys aspro. The sequence continues at coordinate 3,378,657 of CM072163.1, forward strand.
ACTTTTATAATTATAATTTACTGCGTTTTAATGGATGTTGTATTGTGTGGTGCTGAATGGATGGAAACTAATTTATCTTTTGGGGAAAGTAAACATATTTTAATCAAAATCGTCCAAGTTTTTGAATATGCAGCACTAATCCCATGAAAAGAGCCTCATGTGTTCCTTTATTTATTATTCCTAATTACACAAAGATTATATCCTAGTCCTAAGTCCTTTACAATTTATAACAACAACATATTTTCAAACATATAACAATAAATAAAAAAAGAATTGAGTTTAATCAGTGAACTATGAAGGCAAAAAAATCCATTATCCATGATTGAGGAACAACTAAATGAATTGTGATTAATTTTAGGTCGTATTATTCTGTCTTAAAGGAGTATAGTCCAGTCATCAGTCGTAACCTTTGAGCAGTATCCTCTGCAGAATGGCCTCTGCTTCCTTTTCCACTTTATGTAATGTAATTTGCCACGGTGTGAAAATAAAGGCACTGCGGAAAAAAGCGCTGACTTTGTTCTCCAAAGTTTCGCCTTCGTGCTGACATTTAGAAGGTTAAAACTGGATTCATTAAAAAAAAAAACAATGAAAATATTACACTGAATTACTTCTATGGCTGTGATTATGGCTTTCTACAGTGTATTCACTTAGCTTCATTTGGGTAATGAGGGGTGGGTAATCTGAGTTCAGTCAGGACTCAATTAGCTGAATTACTTTAAGTGCTACATCATTATGGTGCAGTTAGGGGCTGGATATCACTGAGGGTGGTTAGCTGTGATCGCGGCGGCATGTTAGCGCTCTGTTTAGCCTTGAAATAAACAGATGTGGCAGGAAAAAGACTGACTGTTTAAATGGAACTGGCTAAAAATAGAAATTGCAGGGAAAAGTTTACATGTTTGATGCACTGTGTTTATTATTTCGGACTGATATTAATGTGTTACTGATGCAGAGTGCTTGGTTTTCCTTGAAGCCAGGTCTAAATGAGTCTGGAAAAGGGTTAGATGTTTAAAAAAGTGTTTAATTAATGCAATTACTTCATTAAAGCCCTTTATATGAATATACTATTGTTACTTCAATGTTTATTGTTTAATTTGACTTTTTAAACCAATAAAAAATCTAATTGTGAACGTGAAAACTGCAATTTAACACCTCACACTCCTCCTTTTTAAAGCACATGAACAGCTATGGTGGCCCTTTAGGGACATGCTATAGTCTATAAACATAAATATCTATAATAGGAAATAGCTCTGATGTGGATTTTGTATAAAAAATAAAACAAAATCAATCAAGTTCATAAATGTCCCGGAACTTTATGCAAGAATGTGTGCTCAGAAAAACTAAACATGAGTGTGCTCCTCCAGCTGTGTTCAGTTTGTCCGCTATGGGCACCTGTAGTTAACAAAGACAGGAAGTAATAGAAAAAAAATTATATGTAGTGCCACAATCGGAAAAACAACACAAAAAGTACAAAAGCAAAGAGGAACACCATCAAATTAAGCCCGAAAGTTATTTTAAAATACAACACTACTTAAATATTAAATATTATGAATAATTACAAATTGGTTTGATTTATTTTATGTTAATTAAGCTACATTTAAGCCAATCAGAATCTAGAAGGCAAATTTGCAGATCACAGCAACTTTATTGAGGTAATCTACCTTTTTTATTTTATTTTTGTATGAAATTTACTGCTCATTTGTGTGTTTTTAGCTCAAAATGGCTTTAAAAACATTCATGACGGAGAGAATTCCTTGCTATTAGTTTATATAAGGACCACATTCTTCCTCCACAAAGCCACAAACTTATGAATACAGCTGATGTGGTGTTTTTGTTTCATTACACCACCCTCTGCACTGGAAAAACATAAATACAACCTCCTCAGTGAAAACTAATTGCGTCTTTAAATTGCTCCCAAACATGATTCTCTACATTTAATTAGGTCTAGTAATAAATAAACACACTCGGTCCCGGTGCTTTCGCCGATATAACGTCTTAATTCACCCTCAAGTGTAGTTTTGAAATGATTAACGTCACCGAACGAGCCACAAGTTTAATCTGACATCATAAATAAAAGGAGCAGGCAGAAGGCATCAGGCCCAAGTGAGATGAATGTGAGTGATATAACTCATGTGACAGCTGCTGAGTAAGATCACACTGAGACAGCCAATCAACAGAGCCATGACTGGGTCTGAATCAGGACTAAAGCAGGACCAGACAAGGACTTAAGCCCAGATTAAAACACATTAAACAAGGACTAATGACAGGAGTAACATAGGATTAATATAGGAACTAAACACAGGCCTAAAGCAAGACCAGATCAGGACTAACTCTTGATGGATCCAGGATTAAACTGTATAATCAAAGGTTAACCCAGGACTAAAATGAGACCGAACCAGGACTAAACCCAGGACTAAAACAAGATCAAACCAAAACTAATGCAGGGCTATTCTAGGACAAAACTCAAGAGCATTAAACCAGAGAGAAAAACCAAACAAACCAGGACTAAACCAAAAGTAAGACCCAACCAAAGCTAAACTATGACAGGACCCAGGACTATGTCAAATCTGAGGATAAACCTGGACTAAAAACAAGCAAGAAGGACCTAGGAAATCTTCTGAGGTTTAAACAGAACGATTAATAAACCGTGGACTAAACCCAAGGCTAAAGCAAGACCAAGTCCTAATGCAACACTAGGAAGGACTAAACTTATTGAGGGCTCAACAAAGACTTAGTCCATGACAGCACCAGGACTAATCCCAGGACTAGACTCAAGACGGAACTAGGACTCACCTAAAGACTTTCTCTAGAATTAAACCCAAGACTAAATAAAGACTAAACCACACCTATAACTTCCAAAACTAATCCCCAAACACATCCTAGGCCTAAACCAACACTAAACCAAAGACTAAAGCAATCCTCAGACTAAATAAAAGACTTACTGCATGAGGACTTATCCAAGAATAATGTGGACTAAACCCAGAATTAATTTTAATTCGGGGTAAACCAATGAACTATTCAAGAAACCAAAACAAAACCTGGAGAAAAGCCAATACAAGGCTTACAAAGACAGGACTAAGACAGGACTTTTCTATGATTAAACCTAGATTAAATGTATAATGTAGAGGATTATCAAGAAAAACAGTCACTATTTACCCCCCCAAAAAAACATTTTCCACAATGTATGCCCCTCTAACAATGTAAAAGACCCAACCAGGGGTAAACGCCATCTGTATTTCATAATTTTCCTCTTTTGTTTCTATGGGAGGGACATCCTTTTGAATGAACAGCTGTCAGCCAATCACAGCTCAGGAAAACACAAAACTACATATCAACCCAGAATAAACCTTGATTTAACTGTTTTTCACTAATATACACCAAAAAAAGACCAGTTTTGATTACCAACATTTGTTTGAAAATTCTCCATTTAATGCCTTTAATAACAAGACTAACCAAGACCAGATCAGAACCTGGGACCGAGGACAAAATCAAGACTAAAGCTTAACTATTCGAAGGCAAAACCGAAAAGAAAACTCGACAAAACCTACACAGAAAAATCACACATTACATTCACTAAAGGTCTCCTCAGTCCAATGTCAACCCAATGACCCCAGCCCTGCACTTAAATCCCCCCTCGCCGGAGACTTACTTCAGCCCTAAATCGTGTAAATGCTGTCCGATGAGCCTGATGACATCCTCCTCGGACTGGGACAGCCTCTTCTTCTTCTTCACGCCGGTGCTGACCTCCTGCTGAGGGCTGTTGCTGTTGCTGGTCGCGGTCTGCGGTGACACTCCATTGTTGTTGTTGTTGCTCACAGTGTTGCCATTGTTGGTGGTGACTGGCAGGAGTCCATTGGTCACCTCTGCCGCCGCGGACGAGTCGCCGTTTTGGGCTCCGTTCCGACATGACAGCTCGGTCTCCTGCTCCTCTCCGGCCCCATTAGCCTGCATTTTATCCCGACACTTTCAGTGGTTTCACCGCTTTAGAGAACGAAGGGCCCACTGACCCAGATGCAGCCGAACTACCGTGTCGTTTCCTCTGCGGCCGAGTCTCGCCGTGTTTATCCCGCTTTTCGACTCGGACGACGAAGAAACGGAGGCCTCAGTTATTCCGAAAGCCACATTTTGACAAATTTCGAGGTTTGAGGCGCTGTCAAGTACCGTTTGAAGCGTAGAAGTTGCTGGATAGCGCTTGTTATTGTTGCTCTCAGACAGCTGCAGCCCTGTTATGGACATACGCACTGACGTCAGCGGAAATTCCTTCACGTACGTGCAGCGCGCTGCGTCACCTCCAGGGGGCGCCCGCGGACAGTTTGACGGTTTTTACAGCTGCAGTTTTATAGTTGTTAAACTGTTTATTATAGTGTTTTGTCCTAATAATTATGCTTTAAGAGTAGGACGTTTGATTTATCCTTTTTTTTAGAGTGTTTTACAGTAATTAACAGTAAAAAAAGTACTTACAATCCAGTTCTTTTATGGGAACTATTTTCTTTATGTGGAATCTGTAGCTGTATTTTTATTGTGATCATTTGTATTAACATTACCCTATTTTATTACAGTGTTTTGTCCTAATAATTATAGACTAATAATTATTAAGTTGAAAGACCCTTTTATGTTGATTAGTACCACTACTATTGTGTCTAAATAGAAGGTAAACAGGACGATGATGAGAGCAGTGATGAGAGAATCTGGAGGGAGCAGAGCTGAAGATGTTGAGGTTCTCTTTGGGGGTGACGAGGATAGATAGGATTAAGATAAAATGATAATGAGTCCCTCAGAGGTTCAGCTCAGGTCAGATGTTTAGGACATAAAGTTAAAGAGATTGAGAAGGTTTGGACATCAGAGAAGTTCAGGATGATGAGGTTAGAGCTGCCAGACAGGAGACTGAGAAGGTAGTTGGTGTAAAAAAAAAAAAAAGAGGGGATCAATGAAGGCAGATGATTCACTGTGGAGACCCCTGAAGAAAACAGCCCAAAGGAAAGAAGATATCTAATGAGATCTTTATTATTTAGAATATGTCTTTTATAATTCAGGCAAATGGAAATCCTTCTGCCCCACTCTCGGGCTCTTTAGAATTATTTAGAAATGAATGTCTCTGTAAAGCACCTTTTGTTTTTGTAATAAAATACTATATGACATGAGGTTGAGTTCATTTAAAACTAGTATAAATCTGTGTTTTTGGCTTTTACTCAGTGATTAGTGCTAAGAAAGGATTGGGCTAACGCACACATTTAAAATTACAACAGAATAAAGACAACACTCTTTTATTGTACTTTTATTTAACTCACCTTATGATGACAAAGAACTGAAATCAAAGAGGGTACACAAACAGAGAATCTCTTCAACTTAAAGACCAACATTAATCTTTTCTAAATCAGGCCACACAAACTCCGAAGAGGAATCAAAACTGGGAATAAAACTCATATCGACACGAGTCTCTCTACAGAGGGGTTTTGGTCTTTTGCCACCGTCAGAGCTTAAAAACCTGCCCAGACTAAAACTAGAATCAAATACAGAGCTGTCACATTATTCAAAGTGCTATTTTGTTCCCAAGCCTGAGATTTTTCTTTAAAAATACAAATCAGGAAACAGCTGTGGTCCACGCTTTGGCATCAACGCCGTTCTTTATCATTGGCACTTTTCACACATTGTTATTGTGTAAGAAAAACAAAAACAATGCCCCTGTCGTCTTTTTTTAATAAATAAATCTGACCCATAAACACTCTGTAAGCTCTATTTACACCGGGGCGATTCGGTCCGCCATAACTCTCCATAAATACAACAAAACGTTTACATTACATTATAAAAATATGGATTAAAGGGGAAGAGATGATTCGTTAAGAGAGAGGAGTGTCAAGTTTGTAGAAGAGGAGACTATTGCACTTTCATCCCATTTGACACAGACCACAATGGGCTTTACAATCAGCAGAGACCTCCAAAGGCTTCCTCACACATTCCTACTGTTTCAAATGAGATCTAGTCCAAAATATATCGTCTAAATCTGAGAGTCATTTAGTTTTTTTCATATTATAAAACTTCTTGTCTCGACTCTTGTCCTATTTGTCTATTCCTTGCTGTGGAAGGACAACAAAACCAATATTTAAGGCTGTTTTTCTGGCATTTGGAGAAAAAACTGGTGCATTTACAAGTTAACAACATGGCAGGTTCAATAACAGTGTGCTTTATAAATTTCATTAAAAATAATATCATATGGCATTGTGGCTGTGTGTTAAAAAGGTAAAACTTGTACGGGAAGATCTGGGTCTTTTCACTTCCTTATCAATTCATTAAAAATGTATATTATAATTTATGTTTAAAGGGATTTTTGTACAAATAACATTCTTCCAACTCATAATTTCTTTCACTTTCTTTTCACGTTTGCAAAAGACTTCTCTTGCCAGATTATCTAAACACAAAACATGTCTAATTTAATTGAGTCCTCAGGTCTACGATGACATTTATATTATAATGTTGATATTTTATATTACAGTCCCAAAATTAGAGCTTTATTCATTCAGTATTATCTTCCGCTTTGTCCCATTACGAGTCAAAATCATCGTCCAAACAGAGCCTTTAATCCAAATGTGTTGTGTCTAAGTAAAAAAGTCCTAGTTTAGACTTGATTTGTCTTGAATTAGTCCAGATTCTGTCTGCTCCTGTTGGAAGTCACTCAATAGTCTTGTATTTCTTTGTATTTTCTGAATCAAACTTAATAAATTTAACATCTTTTACTTTGTCACAGAGCATTCAAATATAGCAGCGCATATGGTTATTGCAATATTCAAAATATAGCATATGTTTTTCTAATATTGTGCAGCGAGAAAACTGCTTTACACTGTGGCTTTGGGCGTGTAAATAGTATAAAATCACAAGAATAAACACACAAAGGGGACTTATTTATGGTAAAAATATCATTGTTACTGGTTGTAGTTTGAATTTTAAGGTAATGTTATCCTTCCACTTCAGTAAAACCATGATCCTAGCTGTGAGAGGCACTTCCATCTGTCCACAATCCCTCTGAAAGTTACAGTACCTTCCATTTATCGCTTACATTCGTTCACATTCACAGAGGACATACATCTATAATCCTTCACGTTGGTTAAAAATGTCCCGAAGCTGATGTCCGCAGAGAAGAGCGCTGACCTGTTCTCAGATCAGCTTCAAAAAGGTGAAAAAGGCTCGTGTTAAAAGAGCCGCCCACTCGCACATGGGCCGCAGCGGGAGGCCAGTCTGTACGGTCACTCACAGTCCCGACTGAAAACCCTCCAGGTCCTGCCTTCTGCGAACAGGAACATCAAGTAACAAATGCCTTTTAATCATCCTTTCATCTATTTGTGGAAAGACTACCGATCTCGAAACATTACCGAGCGATTTGTCACTATTTTTAAATGTCAAACGCAACATCACTTCTCTTTTGATGATAAAGTAATTACATCTGTGATTAAATCTGCCTTTTGTAACGAGATTAAGAGTGGGTTTGACTGTAAACTCTCCTCCCACGAAGTCTGGTCTTGGATACTGCAACTGGCTTTTTATGCACTGCCCATTTCATAAATACATTCACTCAGTTCAATTTACTTGCACTTTTCTGTGTGTCTGCACTGGCCAAAATAGACAATTAACACTTTTATTTTGCCATAAGTGCATTTAGGACAAAAGGACCAAAGCAAATGTGGAGTTTTTGAGTTTGCTTGACTAAAACAAAGAACCTATTATGAATCTAAGTGATGGCTTTTGAAGAGAATGAATAAAAAGTATTATGCTTCTAGGGTGAGATCAAGAGCCTTTTACGTCCAGGGTACTTTCTCATAACTTTTTTTTCCATATAACATAACGTAACAAGGGTCCTCCCATGTTACTGTAGGTTTTTTCCAGCTCTCACGGCCAAAATCAGGCACGTAGAGCACATCTGGAGAATCTAAATTGAGTGAATTATGTGAACATATTGTTAGTCATCTCTAAGGGTGTGTTTGCACTTTCCACGTTTGGTGTAAATGATAAAATGTGAATCTGAAAAGGTGACGATTGGGTTTGGGTTTAATTAAACTACACAGGTTTAAATGAGTGTGAGAAGCTGCAATGCTAAAATAATAGAACTTGATAGCTTCCCATAAGTAGAAATGTCCAATGGGATAAAACAAACGAGCAGAGGCCGAACATGAAGCAATGAGGATGTTAAATGCTTTTTAAATGTTTGGTTCAAGCTCATGTGGAGTTTATGGCTTAAAGTAATAAAACTAGTGCCAGTGTCATCATCGTTTTGATTCTAAAGGTAATGTCAGTCCAGTCAGATTCAGCCCTTATCCAGTCACTCTCTGACAGCTTCAACAAGTCTGTCACTTAATAAAAGCTCAGTCTGGTGTGTCATTTGGTCCAGCGCTCAGAATGACAGTTTAAAAGCTAAGCTAAAACCAGACGCTAATCAAACTAGAGGGAATGTTTTGTTCCGAAGTATAAACACACCCCAAAATCCGATATAATAATATATGGTACTGCTACTGCCTCACCTTCAAGTAAATTACTACCTTTTCTTTAAAGAGTACAGGACAGGTGTGTACTGTAAAATCATGTGGCCCTATTGTTTTTAATTTAAACATAGGATAATAAGCAGCTCATCCTTTCCTCCTCACAACCAACGCCTTGACAATTATCTGAGTGTCGCAATATAAACCTGAACTATTGCAGCGAAGCCATTAAAGTTGAGTGTTCCGGTTAGAAATAGCACATGGCAGTGACTTCATGATGTAAAATTAGACATTTAACTCCAATCTTTCCACAAATAGAGAGAAAAGCATTTGAAAACTTCCACTATGGGACTTGGATTGTTTGTAAAAAATCTCCACTTTGCATTTTTTCATCTCTAAAGTGTGGACCGTGAAGACATTTCTGCTGGTCCTCGTTTGCAGGGCCTCAAAAAATGACCCGAATGTTTAAGGAAACAGTGGCCGATGTTACAATTAGGGTTCAGTTTAGGTCAAGGGCCTTCAGGAAATCAGGAAATAAGTCACTGTAGCGTCTGTTAGTTGCATGAAAACCCAGCGAGTGTCTGTGGGTGGTGTCGTAGTCCTTAGCTGTCCACCACCTGGTGCGGCAAAGTCACGGAGGAGCCGTTAATGAAGGAGCCTTGTTTGTCCCGTCCCTTTAAGAAATAAGTGAGCAGTTCGCCTTTGCCCTTCACAAAGATGGGGCCCCGTCTCACGAAGCGGAAACCGTACTCCTTTAGGATGTTGTAGCAGTCCTCCACCACCTGGGGGCAACACACCAACACAGACAACTTAACACAGAGGGATAAAAGAGTCTCCTATTCTGCTTATAGTGTTGTTTGTGTTGGATATAGATAAATTAAATGCCTGATGATGAAATTATTAAAGTGTATAACCCAAAAAACAATGACATATAAGTTATTAGGTCACATTTGACATTAATTTAATATAAGCAAAGCACGAATACAAGATTTTAAGCTTAACTCTGCTCTTTTTCACTGTAAAGGCATTATTTCAGTTTCTTTTGATTTCTTGGCTCATTGTCATGCACATTATCATGCACTGAAAGAAGTCATCCCATTTCTGCACAAACCATGAGGAAATGTCATAATGATTGAATTAGTAGCACAATAATTAGTAGCATTGGATCAAACCAAATCCGACAGTGTTTGTTTTTATTCTCCCCAAAATGGCCGCCTCGTTACAACTACATCCAAAGACTAATGAGAGAGTTTTTATTAAAAGAGAGGCCTGTGTGGTACCTGGATGTTCCCCATGACTCCAGTGGACTCCATGCGACTGGCCACGTTCACAGTGTTTCCCCAAATGTCGTAGTGAGGTTTTCGGGCTCCGATGACTCCCGCCAAAACTCCACCTTTATTTAGACCTGGAAAAGATTCAAGACGAACAGAGAAAATATTCAATCATTCTAACAAAGTAAAAGTAAGGATAATAGTAGGGACCAAAATAGCTATTTATGGTATTTTTGTAAATGTCGATATTGAATATATTAATTATTATGATTACTGGCTCTTTCAAAATACTGTACCTTGGTTCAGAAATTATAAAATCACACACATTGACATTGGTATATGGCAAACAATAGGCTTTAAGAAATTATGTGTAAAAAAAAGCCCAACAGCAACAGTTTTATGCTTAAAAAATATACTATCCTGTGTTTATGCTCCAATAAAAAACTGATAATAACAAAAACATTGCTACTCTTACAATGCTTAACATAACCCCAAACTAAAAGATGAATGATTAGGTCCAGAATCTTACTAAGGTCCAAAAAAAACAAAAAACTAAAAAAACAAAGACAAGCGTTTGTGGATCTAATATAAATACATCTATTTAGACTTAATAATTGTATAACGGCAGCCTTTAAGGAGTCTGAAGTCTGAAGAAAATGTCAATAAACAACTAGAATCTGGAGCAAACTGGAAAGAATCCAATAGGATCCACATAATAAATCTTCCTAACTTTCTTTAAAGTTTTAATGAGTAAGGCCAAAGAGGAAGTCACACCACCCCACAAGGAAGCGGTAGAAGATGAATGAATATAAACACAGTGTCTGCTTAGCCCTTATTTTGACAGCAACTAAAAATAAGACTGATTTCCGTCCACTTTTTTAAACCAATTTGGTAAAAAAAAAGAATACTGAGGTCACCGTATGGCCACGTTTAGGTCGTACCGATTCGTAACATGAAGTTGTTGAAGGACTGGTAGTTGATGTTCATGAGCGTGACCTTCATGGCCAGAGCGAAGTCTGCGAGGTCGGCCAAGTGCTGCCAGCGCTCTCTGTCCGACAGCTCCTCCTTCTGATAAAAAAACCATACAGTAATCAGACTCTTACAAATGTATCAGTGTGATTAGTTATAAATACGACTCTTTAGCCTAGTGCTGACCTTCATACAGGTGTAACCGTTGCTGACGTCAGGAGTGACCCCTGATGCAGCCATGTACGTGCTGCCGATGGTCTTGATTTTTGTGATGCATCGAAACTGAGGCTCATCCAGCAGCTGAGAAAGAGAAATGATCACGTTATGGTGGTTAAAGTAAACAGGAAGTGACAGTATAGGTAGTTAGAGGTACAAATGTAAAATAGTTTGAAGATATGAGACTAAGTGACCAAAAACACCTGTGAAATGTACTGAACGTCTATTCTGAGGTTTTTAGACAGGTTTAAGTTGGATTTGAACAGGTTTAAGTTGAATTTAAACAGGTTTAAGTTGAATATGAACAGGTTTTAGTTGGATATGAACAGGTTTAAGTTGGATATGAACAGGTTTAAGTTGGATTTGAACAGGTTTTAGTTGGATTTGAACAGGTTTAAGTTGGATACGAACAGGTTTAAGTTGGATTTGAACAGGTTTTAGTTGGATATGAACGAGTTTCAGTTGGATTTGAACAGGTTTTAGTTGGGTTTTAGCAGGTTTTAGTTGGGGTTTAACAGGTTTTAGTTGGGTTTTAACAGGTTTTAGTTGGATATGAACAGGTTTAAGTTGGATATGAACAGGTTTAAGTTGGATTTGAACAGGTTGAAGTTGGATATGAACAGGTTTAAGTTGGATTTGAACAGGTTTAAGTTGGATTTGAACAGGTTTAAGTTGGATTTAAACAGGTTTAAGTTGGATATGAACAGGTTTAAGTTGGATTTTAACAGGTTTAAGTTGGATATGAACAGGTTTTAGTTGGATTTGAACAGGTTTAAGTTGGATATGAACAGGTTTAAGTTGGATATGAACAGGTTTAAGTTGGGTTTTAACAGGTTTTAGTTGGATTTGAACAGGTTTAAGTTGGATATGAACAGGTTTTAGTTGGATTTGAACAGGTTTAAGTTGGATATGAACAGGTTTAAGTTGGATTTGAACAGGTTTAAGTTGGATTTGAACAGGTTTTAGTTGGATTTGAACAGGTTTAAGTTGGATATGAACAGGTTTTAGTTGGATTTGAACAGATTTAAGTTGGATATGAACAGGTTTAAGTTGGATTTGAACAGGTTTAAGTTGGATTTGAACAGGTTTAAGTTGGGTTTTAACAGGTTTAAGTTGGATTTGAACAGGTTTCAGTTGGATTTGAACAGGTTTAAGTTGGATATGAACAGGTTTTAGTTGGATTTGAACAGATTTAAGTTGGATTTGAACAGGTTTAAGTTGAATTTGACCAGGTTTAGTTGGATATGAACAGGTTTAAGTTGGATTTTAACTGGATTTTTTCAAGAAAACACACCACAGAAGAAGAAAGTAAAGGCTTACACTGTCAAAATCTGAGATGATCTCATTGAGGAACCGTAAACACTCGATTCCTCCGTTGTTAATGCTCTCCTCTGTGTAAAAGTCAGAGAAGTTTGGTATCGAGGCAAACATGACGCCGATCTCGTCGTACGACTGGCTGTACAGCTCCTGGAGGGTAAAAAGAGAAGGTGACTCATATGAAAAACAAATAGTATTGTTTTATTGCACAAACTGAAACGCTTGTATGTACCTCGTCTCTCTTCTTGGAGCCGAGGAAGTGTCGAGCGACGTGTTCAGGCAACATGTTGGTCACCAGAGCCTCGTTCCAGCGCCTCATCTCATACACTTTCTCCTTTTGCTCGTGGACCTCGATCTTCCACAGAAACAGTGTTCGGGCCAGTTTCTCCACCTGCATTTGCAAAAAAAATACCATTATCCTTCTTAAAAAGACAGAGAGCTCAAGTGGAACATCTACTTTCTTTTCTGGATTGATTGTTGTGAGGTTTAGTTTTTGTGTTTGTTTTCAAAACACACTATTTATAAAAGTAGGAAGCTGCTGTTATTTCTAGATTTGAGCCTTTGTGTTGTTTGGATAAAACCCCTCTCCAAACCATCCAAACCATCATTTCCATGTAAATTAAGGATTGTTGAAACACAGGAAGAGGGCAGTCCAAGCTTATCTTCATATTCTGTGAGTGATTATTGCATATTTAATAAGAAAGCATTTTAAATTAATTATGTGTATAACAAATACAGCTTTCTTTATCTTATATTAGCTTATTTTACCTTAATTATTTGTACATTAAGTGCATTATATACCACAAACAACTTGATATTATATGCCTTAGGATAAAATGCTGCATATTATAGCTTTAAACGGTTAACTGAACTGAAGTTTTAATTTATATACATTTATTTTTAACTTTACTCTTACAAAAACATTAGAAAATAATCTCATTAACTCATTATTTATATTAAGGTTAATACTATAATAACATACAGCATCTTTCTAGCCCCTCTGGATTTCAGAAAGTGAATAAAAATGTTATTTAAGTCAAAACCAGCTTCAATGCAGCATTCTTAACTCACATGTCTGGAGAAATAGTAGAAGCTGACCATCATAATGAAGATCATGATGGTCATGGTGAATTTGGAGGGAACCAAATATGGCCTGGAAACAAAAAACAGTTAATCCAACATCCACATTGCAGCTAAAGTTAATAATGTGAAGGGGGCATCGTCCTCCTCACCTGTAGTCCTGGAAACGGGCCATGTCGTAGCGGTCGAAGATGTCCCTCCAGCTGTAGATGTTGACGATGCCGGTCGCCACGGTGATGAGCAGCATCAGCGTGAGTTTGACCATGTGACTGACCTGGACCAGCATCGTGGTGGCCATCAGGGCTAACACCGCGATGTAGCTGTAGTATTTGGGGTTTTCAGGACAACCCCCGGAACCGGACAAAGAGGAGGAAGGGGCCACAGTGCTCGTTGGGTCGGGGACTCGAGGCAGACAACTCAACTGGACGAGAGAAACAAGGCAGAAGGACAGGGATTAAGGGTTTGTTTGTTCTCAGATTTGGTTGTTTTAGTCATTGTGCTTCTTAGTCTTTTTTGAGAGGACAGTGAGTTAAAAATTCTCTTGGTCAGACAGGTTTTCTTAAATGTTAGGGCCTTTTTTCAGCCTGGGCTTGATCTCAGATGGAGATGACCCCTCACGCCCCATAACCCAAGGGCAGACAGATTTACAAACAGGATGTTTCCAAAAATTGACTCTAATCTAAACTAAAGAGGCTGTTTATCTGTTGCTTTTTCCGTTTGCCTTTTGTTAAAGCCTAGTCTACTCTGATTGGTCAGACGAACCTGACATGATTTGGTCTTTTCTTGTATGTAAATGGACTTTAAACAGTTAGTTATAGGACTGCCTTCAAAACTACAGTGGACCCAACTGGTTGCTTTACTCTGATTGTTGTCTTTTTCATTTCAGCGTAAACCTCAACATCTTCAGCTCTGCTACATTTCTAATCCAAGGCTCTTATTCTCATTTAAATACGTTTACATCTAAGTTCTACTGTACATTAGTGAGGCCTTGGGTTTTCATAAAAAGCACTACACCCTTCTTTCAGTCCCATTGTGTTACTTTTCTACCTCACTATGTAACAGAAAGCCACTCTGAACACACAATAAAGAAGAAGAAGCTTACCATATCTACGATATCCGCCATGGTGAGAATAAAGATGGCCGCCATGGCCCAGGTGTTTCTTGCCCAGCGAGTGTGGTCGATCCAGGTGGAGAACGACACCAGCTTCTTGGGAAAAACCTGGAAAAATAACACTTAAATTAGACAATGAAGTGTACAAAGTAGTAGTTCTTATTGTCCACATTTAATAACCTTTAAATTCCAGCCTTTTCCCAAATGGATCCAAGCATCTCTTATCTTGAAGTAATTATAAATTTTTACATTGCTGAATGCATATACTGCTAATTAAGGTTTGACTAAGAGAGTATTTGCATTGCTATTTGCTAGTCGGAGTCATTTAGCTTAAATATAAAGAACAAACACTGTATTTTAAGTCATTGATTAAGGCCTTTAGCTGTTTGTTTCAATGCACAAGTTATTTCTGTGGAGTTTGTGAGGACAGTGTACAGTAAACGTGACCATCTCGCGCCTGAGTGGTTAATGCACAGTGAGTGGGCTGTGAAACTGCTGCTGTGTGGGTTTGACATTGTGAAATTTGTTGCGGTATCGACGTGGAGCGAAACCCCCGGAGCTTTATTAACAGTGACTCTGCATTTTCACAGTTCATGTCACCGGCCGTATGTGTCCGCTCTGGGGCGCTGCGTTTGTGAATGTCGGCCGCTAAAGGTCGATATGGGACTGTCTCCTGCCGGACCTATCAATATATCTGAATTTCCATGAAGAGGGTGAAGCCAAAAGCGCAGACTAGGTGCCAAAAAGATAACGAGTAGCCTGAAAACTTTCCATTACTGGGTTGAACTAGATCACAAATCAACAGGGGTCACTTTTGGAAACAGGTATTAGGGTGTTACCACAATATTATACACCTTTTACAGCATAATAAAAGTGAAAAATGTTAATTGCAATAAAAAAGGTTGAAGAAAATGGTATTTGGACATTTTTGAAGTTTCAAAACAGTGACAAAAGACCAAAGTCCAGTCTGTGATAAGGGCAAAAAGACTCCTTTAGCTCCAAAAGCTATGCAAAAATGCCTTCTTAGTAATAATTTCTTATTAAATGATGACATGGATGACTGAGAATATCCATAAACAAATGCAGACAAGCTCGATCCTTTTTAAACCAACATTTAATGCATCATCAATCAAAGGAGAAATAGTAAAATTTTAAATATATGTAGTTTATCTTTGTTTTAGGGATTTGTTTTTCAATATGGAATCATAATATGGCCAAAAAGATGAATAATAAACAAAATAAATGCTAATAAATTGGTCTTTTGCTTGTTAAACGTACACTCAAACAAGGGTCCACTCACCAAAATAATTAAATAATACAAATTTGATTATAATTTGCATGTTTTGCTTTTGTGATCAAGCCTGTTTCAGTCAAGAGGTTTTGTTTGATCTTTTTTTGGCACAAATAAAAACTCCAAGTATTTACTGCCGTTTAAAATAAATAAATAAATAAATAAGATGGGGGTGTACTGACTCTGGGGAAGATGGCGGCCAGGGAGCAGATTGTCAGGATGAGCAGCAGAACTTCTCCAACCGCGAACGTGATGTAGTTTGCGATCAACCTGTCGCACAAACGCAAAGAAGACATGAGATCAGGCAAAAACGATAAAGGAGTATTAGAAGGGAACTCACCAGGGGTCGATGAGGGCCTCCATGGCTGCAGTGAAGAACAGGACGGCACAGGAACAACAAAAGGCCGCTCCGCTCTGCTTCTCCTTCTCAACAGAGTAACGAGTCTCCAGCTCAGGGTCCACGAACCTCAGGGACAGACGGTTGGTGTGTTTCCCCTTCAAACTGATCACACAGACTGAGTTATAGCTATGTTTTATTTTCCACTCTCCTCCAAAAGCAGCTTAGGGACCTCTCCTGCTTCTCTTTTATTAAAAAAATAGAACCAATTTTTCCTCCAAAATACTAATCCATTTGACCAAACTGAAGTTTAGCGTTTAGCGTTAGCTTAGCTGTGACTTCAGCGTCAGGACGACAATTATCTCCTCCTCGTTAAACATTACGTGATTGAATTGACAGTATTTATCTGTGTTTTACGTTGCCTCCCTTTTCTCTGTTGATGCTTTTCTTTTTTCAGCTGTTTCTCTGTTAAAAGACATATTCAGCTGAAAATACACTTTATCTGCAGCTATTAAACTTCCTGGAACGTCATGTGACAAGTGTCGACCAATGGGAGCGCTCCTTTTTCGAGCAAGGTTTTCTGTTCCTGAATAGAGGTTCTCATCTATTACAATCACTAATAATAAACAGTAGATGGATCATGAAGACTGTTTTTTTCACAAATGGTTGCTTTTACAATAAACAATAAGACAAGCCCAAACGTAGACCAAAGAGGAAGTAAAATACCACATTAGGGTTTGGCTCACGTTAATTTTAGAGAACTAATAAAACAAGCTCATTAACCACAGCAGCAATCATTCATTCATTAGTCACGCTTTTTTATTAGCTGTCTCTTAAGAAAAGCTCAGTTTGTTTGTTCCAGAGCTGACAATGACACAATGAAAGCTAGTTGGACCAGGAGCTACGTGTAATTAATGTGCTGACTTTTTTTTATTGTAGTTCAAGAAGCAGACTATGAGTCAATTTGTTTGTGTATTGAATCAGTCTGAATCATTATGTAATAGGGAAATATATATGAATTTAGATGAAACAATGATATCCACTCCAAAAAAATTGCCCAAATCCGCCAAAACATTGAAACAGGACAATACAAAGATCTGTAGCTTACACCTTAAAGTCATATCCCAAACAACATTCATTGATTTATTTTCTAATTTTGTGTCAAAGGTCAGGACTCATGAGGGACTAGAGCCTACTCCACCCTCTTTTGTGTTATGTAACAGCATCAGTAATTTACTTAATGGTGGTTCCAATGCCTTTTAAAAGCAACACTTACGCCTGGACAGTCTCCCTCTCGAGCAGAGCCTCGTTGAGCAGTTTGTTCAGCTCCTGTTCGTTTTCCTGAGCGTCGATCACTCGTTCTGCCAGGTCTCGCAGACGCAGCCTTCTCCGCGGGTTCGGGAACGACGGGTTCACCACCTGACGATAAAAAAAAAGCAATCACCCACACGCTCCTGTGATATATTTGATATTTAAAGACACTCTCGAGACAAGCCGCGTGATTTAAAGAGCCGCAAAGCCTCTCTCAATTAATCAAATAGCTTTCTACAGTTGGATTGAAACTGTAAAGTACGTCATTGCATGTGGCGATTTATTTTTAAGGTTGAGCTACTAAAACAGACAAGGTTTAACTTCCACAGAGCAAACAGTGAGACTTTTCTGCAGGAAAACGTCTGTTCCATCCTGTTTTTTTAGCCAGTCATGCATGCATCTTTAAATAGTACACAACATTAATAACGTTCAACTATCTGCCAAGTCTAACCGACCAATACTGATTACACAACAGTAATTACATAACTACCTACTCCCCGTCACTGAATCGTATCCAGCAACACTGCATTCGGCAAAACTCCTGCAGCAATATTAGCTTAAATCAACTAAAGGCAACACGTGTCAAACTCAAGGCCAAATGAAGCCCCTTGTAATGTTTTATATGGCCCTTCAATACATTTTGTAGGTAATATTTATGGGACTTTACAAAAGGCATTAAACTATTCTAAAGATATGTATGTATGTAATAATAGGTTTTAACTGGACTGGAACAGGCTTTAGGTGCATTTGAACAGGTTTTATATGGACTTAAATGGGTTTTTGTTGGACTTGAACAGGTTTTATACGGACTTGAACAGGTTTTAGTCGGATATGAACAGGTTTTAGATGAATTTGAACAGGTTTTAGTTGCATTTGAACAGGTTATAGTTAGATTTGAACGGCTTTAGTTGGATTGGAACAGGTTTTATATGGACATAAATAGGTTTTTGTTGGACTTCAACAGGTTTTACATGAATTTGAACAGGTTTTAGTTGCATTTGAACAGGTTGTAGCTAGATTTAAACGGCTTTTGTTGGATTGGAACAGGTTTTATATGGACATAAATAGGTTTTTGTTGGATTTGAACAGGTTTTAGATGAATTTAAGCAGGTTTTAGTTGCATTTGAACAGGTTTCAGTTGGATTTGAACAGGTTTTATATGGACTTAAACAGGTTTTTGTTGGACTTGAAGAGGTTTTAGATGAATTTGAACAGGTTTTAGTTGCATTTGAACAGGTTGTAACAGCCTTAATAACCAGTGTACAAACCAATCTAATTTCACTCAATGTGAAAAGTGATTTTTTTAAATGAAAAAATAACTCATCTTACATACAAAAAGTAACTCTCTTTGAATTTGTTTATTTTATAAAAAGAAAGACATTAGATCTGTCCCAATACACCTTCTTGTGTTCTTGTGCAATTCACGTTCGTGACACTAAGGGGTGAAAGGTCGTAACCAGGCTCACCAGATGGTCTGTGTTTGTTACGCTGAACAATCCGAGAGGGCTTCCACAGAAAACGTTTGCAAAGAGAACGTACTTTAACTGAATAATTGATGTGATTGGATTTATCATCTGTGAGTGACTGTAGTTTTATTCTATTGTGTCCCCATTCTCCTCCTCCACCTCCACCTTTTAGTCACTATTAATTATCTGAACACGATTATATTAGCCACCATCCCTTTCCTTGTGATGTTTTTTATGCAACAAAGAACAAAACCTGATAAAATAAACAACCAGCAAACATAGGGAAGAATCTAAACCAGAAAGAGAAGTCAGATAATCAGTTCATTTTCAGATAATTCGATGTCGAGGTGTGTTTACCCTGGTGTCCAGCTCCTCCGGTTCCTCGGGCGTCGTGCAGGCGGTGTTCACGCTGCCGTTACACTCTGTGGTGTTGATTAACAGCGGAGAGTTCCCGTTGGACGAGGTCACGGACAGCTTCTAAACTCAGAACAGAAACAGGAAGAAACCGGAGCTGTAGATAAACATTTTTGTAATAAATGTACAAATGTTGAGGTTGTTTTCAAATGCACCGTCACAGTTACGCTCAGATTTTGAATAAGCAAATTTCAGCTTTGAGTACGGCTACACACTCCTTGATTTTGTAGTAAATGACTCAGCTTTTTGTTTGTTTTAATGTTCATATTGATTATAATATTGCAATGGTAACATGTTTATTCAACCAAATCAGGAAGAGAAGTCAGGAGGAGTAAAAAGGACATGAAATAAATAAATTATTCTCCTCATGTAAGACATCCTTATATTGTTGAGCAAATTTACCCAATTTAAACCTGGTGCTGAAATATTATTACAAAAGGCTGGCACAAAAATATAGAAGTGCATAGTTAGGAATGAGCATTTAACGAAAGGTTCCTCAGTTTGTAGAGACTCAAATTAGATATTTATATATATTAATACATCTGGGATTGCACTGTTTTATCTTTTTTTAGACAATTTTGGACATTTTTCCTCATTTACCATCACTTGATTTGCAAAGGATCCAGTTTTATTCCTCCTTTCGTAAAAAGTGTGTTTACTGCTAAAACTTGCAATGAGTTTACAAACTGGTTTACAAGTTCTGTGGATAAATAAACACAATACAAAACAACATTTACAGATGCACTGTTTAAAATGTGGTGTTAAAACAGTGGGTAAAACACACATCTCCAGGACATAATATTTATATTCTATTTAGGACAGTGATTGTTAAACTTTAATCACCAAGTACCATTTCATAATATATTTCTCTAAGTAACATGATTCTGGATAAAAACAGGTCTAAAGTGAGTTTAACTTCAATTTAAATACAGTTTAAGTTCTTCTTGTTGGACTTGAACTGGTCTAGGGTGGTTTTAGTTTGATTTAAACAAGCTTTATGTTGTTTAAGTTGGTCTTTGAAAGGTTTTCATTGATTTTAGTTGGACTTTAACAGGTTCTAAATGGTTTCAGTTTGACATTTATAAACTTTAACCGATTTTAGCTGGACTTTAATTGCCTCAAGTAGTTGTCGTGCTGCATTAAAAAAAAAAAAAGAAGTGGTTAAAGGGGTTATCATTTCTAATTTCAGTCTAAAAAATAAAACTTCGGAGGGTCCCTGAGTACCAGCTAAAGAACTACAGTTTGAAAACCACTGATCTAGGACATTTGAATCATTTTTCTGATCAAAACTGGATTTTAATTTCCAGGTTTTCCAGATCATGTGAAAGCCCTTAAACAACAGCAGTAAAAAGAGCGTGGTGTAAGAGAACAGTCAAAGTGTGAACTCACGACTCCGTTGATGCCGTTCTTTCCCACTGGGCCTTTGGGAACCACCACCAGGTACGTCTCGATGCCCCGCTCCCTCAGATAATCGCAGCGCTCGCCTCCGTTTCCCGGCTCCACGTCGAACTCTCCGTGAAGACACTCCAAAGTGCTCTGAGAGA
This sequence comes from Rhyacichthys aspro, assembly GCA_036850595.1. NCBI lineage: Eukaryota > Metazoa > Chordata > Actinopteri > Gobiiformes > Rhyacichthyidae > Rhyacichthys > Rhyacichthys aspro. The sequence continues at coordinate 3,399,446 of CM072163.1, forward strand.
TGTGCACGCGCCTGAAAACGCAGAGTTTATTACAAAGACGGGACGAGGGCTGTGTCTTTTGGGGCTAAAACTGGACACAGTCCGGACTCACCCCGGGATCCCTCCGGCCTCCATCTTGTTTGCCACGGTGACGTCGGTGGACCAGACGTCGTACTGCCAGCGTTTCTGTCCCAGGACGCCACCGAGGACCGTCCCGCTGTGGACCCCGACTCTCATGTCCACGTCTGTCTGTGTCTTCTCTCTCACGTAACTGAGGTGGATTCAAAATACAGCATTTGAGGAGACATTCGCTTGTTGTTTTTAACCAAAATCAAGAAGAAACACAGTCAACCGAAGGCTTTAAGTCTTGCTGTGGTCAAATGTGATTAATTCCACTCAATATTTTAAGAAATTCAAGTGCTGTATTAGTATCTGAGAGAGAACAATAAGATTCAAGGAGATAAATGCTAATGAAACAGCTTTATGATACACTAGTCCTTATAAATAGCGTTCTGAGATATTAACGATCTCCATCCACTACTTTTTAGCAATTTAAAAAGGATTTGTTAGGATTTTTTATGTGATAAGGATCCATTAAATTAAAGAAGACAACCTGGCAACTCAGAGTTTCTTGTTCACTCTGAGTTCAACTGAGGCAGGAAAGCTATTGCGCAATAAAGTCAAGAAAATGAACGGCAAATGGCAAGTGTAATCAATCTGAAACAACCCTGAACAAGTAAAAAACATGTAATTTATGTGGATATGGAGTCTGCTCAAATATTTAAAAGAAAAAACGTAATGTAGAAACCAAAAAGTGATGTAAAATGATAATAGAATGGTTGCTACACAGGCTAAAGATAGTAAACTAATACAGTAAAATGAAGATAAATAAACATGTATAGCCTAATATTTGTACTTTTTCACTCATCTAAATCTAAATTAACCATCTTGAATGAATCTGGGAGTGAATAGTACACTCAAAGTTTAGATAAACTCTCTAAAAACTCTTTATTTAAGGTTTAACGCGCTTAGTTGAAATAAAAGCACCTTCTTGAAGCAACAACAACTAAAACAGGATCCACTGCATTTCAAAACTCAACAGTTGTTCTTAGATGGTGAATACCAGCAGGGTGTGAAGTGTGGATTAAATTTAATTACCCTTACATAACACCAGTCTATTACAAAAGATGTCTCTATGCGAACAAGAAGAAGAAAAACAGGAAAATCTGATCCTGCAAGTGCATCGTGACAAAGAAGAAAGTTATGTCATTTAATAAAAAGCTGCAACGAGTGGATGTCTGCTTTGACTTTAAACTGACTTCACAACACTGATCGCTTTAATCCATCAGATTGATCAACGAGCAGCGTGTGACTAGCTCCAGACGATAAAACGAGAGGACACTCACGAGATGGCCTCCACCATGGCCAGCCCCATCATGATGGAGCAGGCGGCGTGGTCCTCTCTGTAGTCGGGCAGACCGCAGATACAGTAGTAACAGTCTCCCAGGATCTTGATCCGCAGCTGGTGGTATTTCTGACGCCAAGAGAAAAGAAGGATGTGTAATAATGGAAGACGGAGCAGTGACGGAGCAAGAGATGTTCAAATAAAGCTTATTAAAAAGACAGGATGTACATTAAAGTCAGAATATTATCTAATTTATTACAAATGTGATGTAATCCACTTAAAATGATCACAATGGGAATGAAATGTTAGAATTGAGCTCACATTATGCACCGACTTTGATGAGATGTTACCTAACGACAAAGTTAAACGTAAAAGTATAACATGCATTATTCTTTATCACATTATCTTAGCTTCACTGTGTCATATGAATAAGTGTAAAAGACAATAATACAAATGAAAAAATGATAAAAAAATGTTTAAGAAATTGGTTATAATGATGATTTTGATAAATGATGTATTATGGGTGATATGTTTAAAAATATGCAAATTTACACTGGTCACGTTGATATTATTTATATATTTAGAGTTGAGAGATTATAAAGTGACGCCATGTTGATGTTTTGCTTTGGATTTTAGAGTCAAAAGTGTTTAATAAAAAGAGAGAATGAATGACATCTTCATGAGATTCATTTCTTTTGTGAAACCAGTGCAACAATGACAAAAGCAAAGGCAATAAACACAAATTTCCTTAGATTCTTTTTCATTAGAGATTACTTTTTCATTTAATAAATTTATCCAATAAATATCACAGGTATCTTTGTCTATGTAAATGCTGATAAAACACCTATTATTTCACTATAATCCAAAGCTAATAGTACACACAGATTATAAACATATTGTGCAACTTATAACTCAGATTTTGATGTAATAAACAAATGTGAAAATGTACTCAAGGGGCTCAGTGTTCAGGTTAAAAAAACGTGCTCTCGACTTTGTCTGAGTCAGGTGCACAGCCCAGAGATGCAGCAGCTGTGCATTATTATTCACATAACGCCTCCAAAGAAGGATTTTTGTTGAGGACAAAGCTCGTAACAAGTCAAACGGCAAATACGTCACATCGTGGATGAGTTAAATCAACAGAAAAACTTGAAATACTGTGGAATAGAGAGATTACGCATAAACGATGTGAGTATTTGTGAGTTCCCAGACGACTCTACAGCCTTGAGGACTAAGCGGTCATTAGTTAAATGAGTTAGCCGCCAGCTTTGCCCAAAACTATGCAATCATCGAAGATCAACATCCAAATTAGCCACTCCCTGAAGCACAATCTGAAGAGTTTAGTCAATCTTTAGTGTTTTATCTAGTTTTGTAACGCTTCAGCTGCTCTAGGGGCGTGTCCAGTCTAAATTAGCACGAGAACAGCGCAGCGTAACGTAATCGCGATAAACTCACTGCAGCCAGTTTGTCGAAGCGAGCGAAGAGTTCGTTGAGCAGTTTGACGAGCTCCTGAGCGCTGCAGGACGACGACAGCTGAGTGAAGCCCACGATGTCTGCGAACAGAATACTGCAAGAGACAAGATACCAGTTCATATCCTGATAATACACACACATTTTGATTTTCTAAGTTCCAATTCCAGCACTTTTCAAGCACTTTTTATGTTTTTCAAGCACCTTACAACTGCAATGAATGTTTTTCTTATTTAAATCCATTGTGGGACAAAAAAAAGCTTTGTTTTAATTGCTAAATACTTAAAAATGAAATGAAATGAATCAAAAAGATGTCAATTTATTGGATGAAGTTTGTTTTTTTTTGTTTTTTTTTTTTTACAGACGACTGATTTCTCAAAAATGAGCTACAGTCAGATTTTGTTTGGGTTCAGAAACAGATCTTTAAGTTTTAAGTGAGATTGTAAATGATTAAAGCAAGGCAATCAGAATTTAAAGCTTGGAAATACTAGATTAAAATTCAAGCATTTAAATGATTTCAAGCACACGTAGGAACCCTGAATATTCTCTACAAAGACAACAAAAGTAGAGGGAAAATATCGTGTTTTTCCATTTCAATATTAAAACCTGACCCAGTGGAAAAGGAGGTGAATACGTACCTGACGTTTTCGTGCCTGTACATGTACATAGTGTTGAACTGCTGCATCTCCTTCTGACTCTGCTCCTTCTTCATGTCCTGCAGCATCTCGTCAGCGATGTGTTTTGGGAGAATGGACAACAGCAGACGCTCCTACAGCCCACAAACAAACACTCAGATTAATGCTTGATATCTCAGTTTATTTAGCTTAAATGAAATACAGTTTATATACAGCACTGTGAAGACGTTTTATGCAGGTGAGGATTTAAAAAGTAAACTAAAAAGGATGTTTATTTTTAGTTCTTTACAAAATGCAAAGTGAAAGAACAGAAGACAATTCTAAATCAAATCAATATTTGGCTCAAAACAGTAACAGTTTTAATTCATCTCTCTCAGTTTGTGAAGGATCTGAGCAGGTTTTGATCAAACATTTGTTGAATCCCAGACAAAACCAGGCAAAACAAGACTAAACCAGACCAGACCATGAAATGTTAGCAGGAACGTAGCTAAAACCAAACCTCTCAATATTGACGTTTTTCATCTATTTTTACAAACACCAAGAGAGTGAACAGACGAAATACACTTATTATTTATTAATATTGAACAAAGAGTCCAGGGATTACAAGGTCTGGTTTAACCTACCAGTACTGTATATATCTTGATTGATTTTTTTCCATAGTAATAAAAGAAGTGTCCTGAATTCACACTACAATAAAAATACAATAATCTGTTTACCTGACCTCTGAGCCCTGTGTTTTTATTGTGGTCACTCACGCTGCGCCTGGTATTTTTTATAGTTATTGTGCTTTAAAGGGTTATATTCTCTCCCTATTTTAGATAATAGTCTTTGAAGTTAACAATGACAAAGAAATGAATATTATAAAGTCTTTTTTGCTGGATTTATGTGTGTGTATTAGACCAGAAAGTGAGTAACAGGGAAACAGGCTTCTCTACAAGGCAATATCAATAAGAGTTAGAGTTTGAGCCCATGTTTTGAATGAACATATCTTGATTTATGCTGAAAACAAAAATCGAAAACTGTTTTTGACAACTGTGAACAGGACTGATTTGAGGTGATACATATTATAACAATTTCAGGAGCAACAGAATAAAAAACTAATTTGTTCGCTGTGCAACAACTGCTTTTAAATTAGCATCATGTGACTTTTGAGCCATTTAACCTTTAATTTATATTTTTAGTATGACGTTTTTTTGGTTTTAGTGTTAATTCAGATCCAAGACAGTGAAATGACTGAACTAAATACATGTTAGTATATTATGCTAGTAAAAGATTGAAATGTTTACGCTCATTTTAAACCAAAAATAACCATGGATATGAATTTGATCAATTTAAATGGCCTGAAATGTTTTGTACTGACATATTTTGCCTTTTCTTCATTTACAAAACTGATTTTTTGGCAAAAATGTTTAAATACATCCACATAAATAATGCTCTGGCTTAGCTTTTGCCCTGATTTATTAGTTACCACCAAATTATTACAAATTTCACACCTGTTTTCTTCTTCTCATCAAGCTGTGTCTCACAAAAAAATTGATTTCTCTTCTTGTTAATAAAAATGTTAATACCCCACATTGATTTTGCCGTGGAGCGTAACATTTCTTATTGAGCGTTGTTTAGAGACGACCTCAAACTGTCAGTGAGACGTCGTTCACGGTGACCCGCTCAAACAAACAAACAAACAAACAAAACGGGACAAAAATCCTCAAAAAAAAAAAAAAATCAAACCAGCTCCGCTCAGATCTGTTTAAAACTGAAAAAAGAGACAGAGAGAAGAAGCAGACATCTCCATATCCTCCTCCAGAGCTGACTGAGAGACAGACCGACGGTGATTACAGCTGACACCGCCGCCGTCTCACGAGGCCTGTTGCCACGGTAACGGCAGCGACCGAAGGGAGACGGCCGGATGCCTCTCGATTGGCTGTTCTCGGTTCGGCCCTTCGTCGTTAAGTCTCCCCGTCAAGACCCTTTTAGCATTCAGGGAGTCATTCCTCCGTTTTTTCAATTCAAATCAATGTAACTAGATTAGCACATAATATCGTTTGTATTCATGATAATCCATTTTTGAGTTGTTCCAGATGTAGATTCAGTCTCTAATCCAGTTTCTCTGTAACGTTTCCAAAAATGTGGTTAAGTAAAATGAAAATGTGTGTCTTGTTTACATTATAACTAAGGCACTGGATACTACTGACTCTTTTTTGCACTGGTCAATGATATTTTACCTTCAACTACTGCTAAAAAACAATTATGTGCACTACTTACACACGCCAGATATTCATTTAGTCTGCTGCAGTGTATTATAATTTATAATAACATTAATATATGCAGTCCCAGTGTTTTTAAATACTCACTAAAGACCTGTTGGTTGCACTGGCTTTTAAGATTCAAAGATTCAAAATGTTTTTTATCATGTGTACAGTATAGAAAAAGGTTGACATTATTATTTTTTTCCCTTTGCTGTCCACAATGAATGCCAGGCAATGTAAAAAAAATAGAAATAAAATAAAATCTTAATTATAAAATAGTTAAGTAGGTCTAAATTTAACACAAGTTGAGCTAGACTTTTTATCTATTTTATTAGTTTTATTTATTTATTTTCATCTATTTTGTTGTTTTTATGTCTTGTTTGAGTTGTTTTTTTTACTACCTTCCTATTTTAAATGTACTTTACTGAGCCTTTGGGCAGCAATGGTTGTTTTAAATGAGTGCTATTTAATATATATATAATGCATACAGTTTGTTCTGTATTTACTGTATATCTGAGGTATTCTGTTTAGTAGCAGTACTTTATTTTAAACTTTCTTTTCATGTTTCTAATTTCTTGATCTTAGATTTTTTTTTTTAATTTTGGTGGAAGTGCGAAGGACGAGCGAGTTGTCTTGTGTTTGTGTTTATTTTTGCATTTGCATTTTTGCGTGTGTAATGTTTATTATCTGTAATGTTTCTATGTTTTGTGTTTTTGGATCCCTCATCTCAGGGGGCAGTCCTTTAAAAAAACTCAAGTTCAACTCAAGTAGTCCGTCAAAAACTGGAGTGAAATATTATAAAATGTTATTAATTATGTTTAGGCAGGAACCATAACTATACTTAAGGTTCCAGCAGGGCTTTGTGTGTCAGATTTAACGTGCTGAACGCTTTCTAAACACGTGCTACTTGAGCAGCGGTTCATTTCGAGCGCCGGATGTGAGGCATGTTTTCTGCTCCGTCTCTCACCTGCTGCTGGCTCTGCTCCTCCAGGTTCAGCTTCACCTCCAGAGACTGTCTCGCCTCCAGAAAAGCCTTGCGGTGCTTGCGGTCGGCCATGTAATAGGACATGATGCCCACGGTGATGGCACAGATGTAGATGACCACATTGGCGAACAGCTGCAAGCAAATACAAGTGTTATTGATTTGATATTCTATAGCACTGGTGTCAAACTGAAAGTGGTGAGGGGTAGCAATAGTAAATAAATAATAAATAAAATGCATTTCAGGGGCCGAAGACTGTGAAAAATCCATCTAAAAACTGCTCAAATCCAACTAAAACTGCTCAAATCCAACTAAAAACTGCTCAAATCCAACTAAAAACTGCTCAAATCCAACTGAAATCTGTTCAAATCCAACTAAAAATTGCTCAAATCGAACTAAAAACTGCTCAAATCCAACTAAAAACTGCTCAAATCCAACTAAAACTGCTCAAATCCAACTAAAATCTGCTCAAATACAACTAAAATCTGTTCAAATCCAACTAAAACCTGATCGAATCCAACTGAAATCTGTTCAAATCCAACTAAAACTGCTAAAATCCAACTGAAATCTGTTCAAATTTAACTAAAAAGTGCTCAAATCCAACTAAAAACTGTTCAAATCCAACTAAAATTGCTCAAATACAACTGAAATCTGTTCAAATACAACTGAAATCTGTTCAAATCCAACAGAAACATCTTCAAGACCATATAAAACCTGTTCAAGACCATATAAAACATCTTCAAGACCATATAAAACCTGTTCAAGACCATATAAAACCTCTTCAAGACCATATAAAACCTGTTCAAGACCATATAAAACCTGTTCAAGACCATATAAAACATCTTCAAGACCATATAAAACCTGTTCAAGACCATATAAAACATCTTCAAGACCATATAAAACCTGTTCAAGACCATATAAAACATCTTCAAGACCATATAAAACCTGTTCAAGACCATATAAAACATCTTCAAGACCATATAAAACCTGTTCAAGACCATATAAAACATCTTCAAGACCATATAAAACCTGTTCAAGACCATATAAAACCTGTTCAAGACCATATAAAACATCTTCAAGACCATATAAAACCTGTTCAAGACCATATAAAACATCTTCAAGACCATATAAAACCTGTTCAAGACCATATAAAACATCTTCAAGACCATATAAAACCTGTTCAAGACCATATAAAACATCTTCAAGTCCATATAAAACCTCTTCAAGACCATATAAAACCTGTTCAAGACCATATAAAACCTGTTCAAGACCATATAAAACCTCTTCAAGACCATATAAAACCTGTTCAAGACCATATAAAACATCTTCAAGACCATATAAAACCTGTTCAAGACCATATAAAACCTGTTCAAGACCATATAAAACATCTTCAAGACCATATAAAACCTGTTCAAGACCATATAAAACCTGTTCAAGACCATATAAAACCTGTTCAAGACCATATAAAACCTGTTCAAGACCATATAAAACATCTTCAAGACCATATAAAACCTGTTCAAGACCATATAAAACCTGTTCAAGACCATAAAAAACCTGTTCAAATCCAACTGAAACATAAAAAATTCCAGTAAAAACCTGTTCAAATCCAACTACAACCTTGAACCCCAAAAGTATTGAAGAACCATATAAAACATTGCAAAGGGCCACATTTGGCCCCGGGGCCTTGAGTTGACATGTGTGCTGAATACTGTAAATGCTGCTCTGTATGGTGATAGTGAGGTGCATTGTGTAAAACGCTGCAGTAAAATAGATCACATTTGTCAAGACTGTGAATAAATATCTTAAAATAACAATCTTTTCACTCCATCCTGAGAAAAAAAAGACATTTGACGCTCCTTACAACCCAGAGATAGTTTCATTACTTCCTGTTTCTGATCCGACAGCAGAAAATAAAGGAATTTGTTCTCAACATTTTAAATAAACTCATCACTTGACCAATTTACACTGGGTTTGTAGACAACAGCATGTCCCTACAGGGCTACCGTATGAGGAAAGAAGTGAAAAGAGTCTTAAATAAATAAAAAAAAAACCCATCCTCTTCAATTTTCTCAACAAATTCTCAACCATTAAGAGATATTCTATCATTTTAATCACTAAAAACATGCCCATAAGGCTCTCAAAACTTCAAACAGTTCAAGTGAGAGTTACATCGATATTATTTACATGCTTTTTATTCCGTTTTTCATTAATATAACCCCACAATTTTCTTTTCATTTCTACAAGCACCTAAATGTGACCATAAAAAAACAAAGTATGGGTTATTTCTTGGTGTAAATATCCTCTTTGGACCACACTTTGCATTAAATTAGTTCAATTCTAAGTGTTTTATTTCCATTTTTCACTGTCTCATTCACAGCAGCACATGGTTTAGCTTCTGTGTTCATATTTCTCTAAAAACTACGGGTAGAAAAGCTGTTTGCCTTCAACAGATCAACTTCCTCTTGAGGCCTCTCGTTTTAATTTGGTTATGCATATACGGTTTGTACAAATATAGCGTATTAGCCCGGTGCAGCAAAAGGTGAACTGAGAAAACAAAAGATAAAGGAAGTTAAGAATGACCGAAACCTGATGAACACAAAGAAGGATTAGGTTTTAGGAGGAAACTCACTGATACTGTGGTCCGTCCAGTTTCCATCAGTGGTTTGTGTGTATTTTGTGTTTGTCTGAAGGAAATCCTATCGGAGTTTGTAACTGTTAGGCCTCACAAAAACGATAACTCACACAACCTCAACAAAACAAATATTGGCTTTTGCAGGGCTCCGTAGTAAAGAACATACTAACCAAGACTAAGTGTGTGATACATTAGAAGAAAACAGTTGACCAAGACTTTTTGCCTTTCTAAACATAAATAATTTAATAATAAACTACCTTTCGGCTGTACAGTATAAATAGTGTTACCTGGATTTATCTCAACAAACTATACACAGCCTTCTTAGAATAAACTTGAAATCATCTAAGGGTTGATTTAATTTAAGGAGCATCTTTTTCCAACTTTCTGCAAAAGAACAAAAGCTGTTCACTGTGAAAAATATCCAATAAGCGAACTATTTGCCACATATAATGCTAATCTAAACTTGCAACACTAAATTATTATCAGTACACAAAAGGCTCTAAGGGGACCAAACCACGAGGAAACATAATATACTGAGTCTTCTATCACACTGGTCGTAAAAACAAAGATAGCATGGCATTAGTGTTAGCATTGATGTTGGTTAATTTAAAAACATCAACGCACAAACAAAAGTATACGTCATGAAAATGTTACTCATGCAGAAGTAAAAGTAGGTAAAATGATTATTTGAGCAAGAGAAAAGGATTCAGGCAAAGATTACTCAGGTTCAAGATGTATTTGACAAATAAGTTCAGCAAAATCTACAACGACGACTACTACCACAAACTCAGGATGTACTTAATGTGCTTCCCAATATCTTTAAGTTGAAAGTAAAAGGTATTCCGTTTATGAAATGTAGTTTTCTAAATATACAGTTACTCGAGGCATCCCAACGCTGCTTTGAACCCAATTAACTTACATTTGACAATTTCAAAGCATATTTTTAGACCAAGAAAGCATCTCCATCTTTTATAACATACAACATACGTCCCAAATTCTAGAAAAGCAATTAACCCACAACTATGTGTGGTTTGTGGAGGTTAAATGATGACGTCAGTTTAAATTAAGGCTGGGGTAAAACATTGATTTGTACAGACATTGTATTGTTTGCCTCAAAGTACACATTTTATATTAAAATGTGTGTTTCAAAGGTGGTTTGAGGACATTTAATCACTTTCTGAGATGAAATAAAATGCTTCTCCAGCCGCTCTATTGTTTGGCATTTCATAAGTGTAAGTAATTTATTTTCTTCAAGGTAAAAAGACTTACTTGTCGCCCGAGTGAGGCTCCCTGGATGTCCTCCTGCTGCTGCTGTGCGATAGTGACCCCCAGAACCAGAGTATGGACCCATGCAGGACACCGTAGTGATCAGCACAATCGGCGTGAGTCTTAGGGGCAGCGTGAGGAAGAAGGAAAAGCTAAAAAAAGCCTGCCATCCCACCGTGTCGCTGGCCTGGTGGAAACGGGCGTAGTTCAGACCCAAATAACAAAATATCTGCGCCGCTATGAGCACCCAGAGAGCGTACGGCACCACGCGGCGGGAAATACGGTCCGGGAGCAGTCCGAAACGACAAAGCAGATACAGGACGATGTCAGCGGCTAGTCCCACCGACGCCACCAGGACAGAGGCCAGTTTGTCGCCGGTGTAGACCACAGCACACATCACGATTATGTAGCTGTCGAAAAGCGCCGCGAACACCACCAGAACCAACAGGGTCTCGTGTCTCTGTCGTCTGAAGTAGGTCTGGTACAGGTTTTCCAAAGACTCGGGGGCGAAAGTGAGGCGCATGAAGCGGGGCAGGCACAGGCAGCACCCCGAGCTCCGGACCGTCACCTCGTGAGTGCGACCCACGGCTTGTCCCGGGTCAGAGGGCAGGGTCACGGAGCAGTCTGCAGAGTACTCCGCGGAGTACTCCGGCTCAGAGAAGGCCCGGTTTCGAGGCATGGTCCAGGAAGTCTAGGCCGATTTAGGAACCAGTTTGTCGTCCTGTGAGAGAAGAAACAAAATTCAATCAGTCACAGAGGTGTAGAGGTATTAGTTTCAGGGTTTGGGGCAATTTTCAGGATCAAATTGAAGCTATAATATGCAAGACTTGACATAAAAAAATCATTAAATCAATAAAAAATCCTTTTCAATACATATGGCCCATGTGGTAAATGTATCTGCTGCCAATTTTCCACTTTTTCAATGTGTAGTTCTCAGCAAACAGCTCTAAAAAGACAATAAATTAAACTAAATATTACGAAAACGTTCATTTAAGTCCTGAATTAACCTGGATTTGACTTTGACACAATGATGAGCACTAAAAGAATAGAATAGATAAACTAAAAGAATACTAAAAGAACAGATTTATTCACAAACTTCCTGCACACTATACCTTTTGCAAATAATACATCTAGATATAATAATGAGAAGAGAAACAGAAAAATACATATATTAATTCTGTGTTTTACTATCATAGTGTTATTTGAACAAGCTATCTTTCCCAAACTAAAACTAGAAGCCAAAAACATCTTCTAAACAAAATCAAAACAACTAAACTGGATGCAAATTGTTGTTAGCTAAATAAGCTTCAGCAGAAATCTACATATTTTGCCTTAAGTCATTAATATTACACACAATATTAACTGTTATTTGCTCAATAAAAGTCACTGCCAGTGTTTGTCCTTCACTGGAAGACTTCGTTAAAACCTGATACCCGTCTGGAGCCTAAATGTTCACAAATGTCACGCGAGAGTTTACTTCCTGATACCAGTTAGTTTGGATGAATAATGTGCTCACTTTAGCCCAAGGTTGCATGTTTTGGGGATTACATCGGTATTAACTGGGTCGGCTATTTCATCAATTTTATTTATGGGTGTATTCAGCCTAAACATGACCCAATAACCTGTTTAACATTGCTATAAAATGATGTTTGTTTTGTATTATTATATATTCTAACAGTTTGGATCCAGATGTGACTCCAAAATGCTGCTATCTTCTTCGGAAATATAATCACTTTAATACAGAAGGCATAATAAATGACATTTTAATCAATATATTTCAGCAGGAATACAATTGTCTGTTATGTATTTATTATAAATGTAGTTAAATAGGTCTAGACTTCCACATTTTTCCAAAGAGAGATATTTTGACAAGGTTTCTGTGAAAATTTTAAGAACCTTTGCTTTAAACCATTCATATTATAGATATTAACATCACTTACAGTCATTTTATTTGCAAGATTTGGTGAGAAAAGGGTAAGTTAAATTAAGATTTTTAAAAAATAGAAGGACCCAGGTTCAACTTTTGGCTCTTTTTTATTTCCTCTAAGTCGTCTCCTCTCTCTATCTATTGTTTCTTGTTTAAATAACGTCCACTTTCTCAAATAAAGACACAAAAATCAATGATTAAAACCAATATTCTTATTTAATAGAAGTAAATGGGAGTCATACTTGTTAAAGACAGTATTAAATGTTTGCAGCTCGAATAATATGAATCTAAAAGTGTCATTTGAAATGTACCGGTGCATTAGTTCCCGTCCGTCTTACCTGTGTTTTTTCCCCAAAGCAGTGTGTCGTCCCGCGGGAGCCAACTCTAAAACCCGACCTCCTTCACATCATCTTGTCGTGAGCCCGGAGCGGCGTCCCCTGAGGAGCCACATGTGTGTGACCAGAATGACAAGCAGCAGCCGAGGCGTTGATTGTCAGGACTGCGGTGCGTTCGGACGTCTTCCCGTTACATGTTCGCTCCGCTTAACGCCGACACTGACTCTCTTTAATCCCGTGTCACTCGAACGCTGCCGACGCACTCCTCCTCCTCTTCTTCTTCTTCTTCTTCTTCTTCAGAAACGTGATGGAAACGCAGCAGTTTTAGTCTCATTCAGCTTCACCGTCCCACTGCACATTATTCACACGACCAAGTTTGAATATTTCAGCTACATTTGTGTTTGCACGACTTCCTCTGGGTGTATTCCTCACTCGTTTGGACCGGGACGCTTTGGGCTTTTCGTAGTCCGGACATGTCCATTGTCACATCTCACACGAACTGAATAGAAGAAAGAAGAGAAAATTAATTAGCAGTTTATTACAAAAGGCCCTATTGCATGAATAACTGGGCCAACCGTTCACATTTACAAGTCAAAATAAATGGCCTTGAGACTAAATGAAATACTAAGACGCACCATTAACCCGTGAAAGTTAGAGCGCTTTGTGTAATTAAAAATATTTAGGGCACACATGTCAAACAAGACAGTTTTTGCTGCAAATATATGTATAATCTGTTGAAATCCATCTAAAACCAGTTCAAATCCATTTAAAACCAGCTCAAATCCATCTAAAACCAGCTCAAATCCATCTAAAACCAGCTCAAATCCATCTAAAACCAGCTCAAATCCATCTAAAACCAGTTAAAATCCAAATAAAACCTGTTTAAATCCATCTAAAACCAGTTCAAATCCATCTAAAACCAGTTCAAATCCAAATAAAACTTGTTTAAATCCAAATAAAACCTGTTTAAATCCAAATAAAACCTGTTTAAATCCATATAAAATTAGTTAAAATCCAAATACAACCAGTTCAAATCAAAATAAAACAGGTTTAAATCTATATAAAACCAGTTAAAATCCAAATAAAACCTGTTTACATCCATCTAAAACCAGTTAAAATCCAAATAAAACCTGTTTAAATCCATATAAAACCAGTAGAAATCCAAATAAACCTGTTTAGATCCATCTAAAACCAGTTCAAATCCATCTAAAACCAGTTCAAATCCAAATAAAATCTGTTTAAATCCATCTAAAACCAGCTCAAATCCAACTAAAAGGGGAAATTCAAATAACACAAGTCAGATCAATGTAATATTTGAGAGTAATGACATTTAGCAGAATTCCCTGTGTGCATTCTGAGTATATGGGTCTGTAATATAATATAATGTGTAATATAATACATAGTCTTCAATCATGAAGTCCATAAGAATGTCTTGAATCATAACATAATATTATTGTCTTCTATGTGAGAAAATGTGCAGCAATTAATGGAAAATTGAATGGAAATTCACATTTGTTTGGTTCTGGTTTGGTTGAGGTAACTCCTACAGAGCTGTGTGTTTGTTTGTTTATTATATTATATTTTATTATATTCCAAGCAACCTTTTGAAATGTAGATGCATTGCCATTAACGACAATATAAAAGGAAGGTAGGCTGGAGGTAAAACTGCACAGATTCTGCTCCATCTGCTCTATTTTGATTTATTTACAGCTTTATCAACTTTATATTCTGAAAGCTGTACCAGTTTCCTACAATTTATTAACTCAATATTTAGTTATGTCAAATACAACGTGGACACAAATACCATCTTTTTTTCAATGGAAACACCTCTAAAATCTAAAAAACTATCCAACCAGATCTTGTCCAATCTAATATTTCTAATTGTTTTCTGGATATTATTCTGTCCTCCTGAGCATTAATTGGTTTATTTCAAAGATACAACGATAAAGCACATGTCAGATACAACGGGACCCATTTTTTCTGATTATTTTTCACATTGTTTTGCTCAGAATAGTCACATTTCCCTTGTTTTCGTTCTGCCCGGTTCCTTTTATATGACTTTGTTGTTGTATCACATTCAGCAGCTGCGCCGTCTGCACAATGCCTACAGTTAGACTCCTGAATCCCAGCTTTATTTTGGGGAGAGTTTGGGCCTAATTCCTGCAGCTGCTGTGGCTGAGTGCACTGTGTGTCCTCTGTCAACACGATACTGAGCTTATTTAAGCCACTGTTGTGCAAATACAGCTCCTTTTATAACGCCTTCGACCACAAAATCAAAACAAATTCGCTCTAAACTCAACCCTTTTCAATATTTCTCATTATCTTTTAACGCACAATTAATGTCAGTTTCCTTTTTCGTCTGTCTGTTCGTTTTCTTCCACCAGGACAGGGTCTAAACGAGGAAACCCAAACCTCCCCCTCCCCAGACACTTCCTCCAGCTCCTCAGGGGGAACACCGAAGCTTTCCGAGGCCCCTTCTGAGTTGAAAAAGATGCCAAATCAACCTGAGCTGGCTTTTCTCATTATAAAGAAGCAGGAGGCCTTCTCTGAGCTCCTCATCCTGTCTCTAAAGGAGCGCCCAGACTCATTTCGGCGGCTGGTAACCGGGACGTCGTCCTTTTGGTCGTGACCCACAGCTCACGACCTTAAGTGAGAGCAAGATCATCTGTTTAAAGAGTCTCGGTCAAAGTCCTTTCTCTTAAATCTCTCGTGGATGTGGCTAAATAAACAGGACCGTAACCCCAGATCACCTTGTGTTTTATTATAATAACAGTAAACACTTGCTTATGTTCTGTTTACATGGAGCTCTGAAAAGATTAGAGTAGAATAACAACACTCTTTATTGCTTTAAGCTCCAACAATTACCTTTGTTACAGGATTTTTACTTTTGAATAGATTGATCATAATGCAGGAAATGGTCTTTTTATTTCGTTTGCATGTTTTCTTTTTCCTCTGCTGTGTAACCAGTCAACGCCAATGCTAGAATAGTCACTTTTCTACAATTTTCCACTGCTATGGATTAAACTGTGTCAATCCGTCTAGACCAGGGGTGGGCAATTATTTTTCTCCAAGGGCCACATGGGACCTTGGACTCTTGTCGAGGGCCAGGCCAACACAGTGAAATCACGCTCAATAAAAACGCAGCTAAGTTTAAACTATAAGCAAAAATATGTGTAATATATGCCACCGTCACAGCTACATCATTCTATGTTTTAGAACTCTTTTAACAATAACAGTCTATTCCAGCTTTACCTCACAACACAAAAATACCTGCCTAACCTCAGCTGACAGAACACATGCAATTTATGAACAGTTTATCAGTGAAAATATGAGTGAGTGTTATATTATTGTTGACACTATTTGGCAAAGAGTTTTTGAGTGCGTTCAAAATACTACACTACACTCTTGAATTAATTCCTTTCCTGACACAAGCCTCCTGAGGGCCGGACAGGGGTGGGTCGAGGGCCTGATGTGGCCCCCGGGCCTTAAAATGCCCAGGTCTGGTCTAGACCAACAACCAACAGGAGCATTTCTTAATTGAAAACCTTTTGTAAAAGAGGATGTAATTGGCCAGAACTCACTGGAACGCGCTGAACATCTTCCATCTGTTTAAATTCTTCTTATTTTTTATTCTAATTTATTCTTTAAGTCATTTTTCTGTCTTGTTTTTTCACAGATCGTTCTCATAACAATATGCTACTTAATTAAACAAAGTAAAAAAAAACAACAACATTGTGCTTTAGTACGATTTGAAGCCAAAAGGGACAAGTTAATATCAATGAACTGTGTGAATTCTGCCTTAACTTCACTCATCGCGTTACTTATCTACCTCACTACGTAACAGTAAGCAAGGAAAAAAATAAAACAGCTCCATGTGATGTGGCTTTGGGACTTTAGAGAGCTTTTACATCAACAAGCATCAGCGTTAGTACAAATAAGAAGCAAAATACTGACCTTTGTAAGTGATTAAATGATACAATAGAGTTTTTAAACGACACATATGTTTTCAGGGTTTAGTTATATTTCTTGGAAAGTATTGTATTGTATTTTTATGACAGTGGCATGACTGGACTATACGTAGTTTAGTGCATGTCTTCTTCCCTTTTTCACCTGTGATATATTCTGTCCCCATGTAAATCATCTTGTCACATTCTCATGTTTTACTCAAATATCCTTCCAATATTTCCCTCTAAGACCCGAGGATCTCATCAAACAGCAGCCTAAATATAATCCTAACATTATGACATCGTGCTAAATCTATTCTGGGTCTAAAAAAAGGCCCTTGGGTGTAAAATGGGGAGGATTTGTCTGTGGAGGCGACCTTAAAGTGGCATTTGGAGTGCGCTCAGACAGGAGCCATGGCTGCAGGCAGGCCTTCCTAAATAAATGCTCCTCGCTACATGTTGCGCGCTCGGCTTCATTAAAAACACAGGAAAAGCACACAATACTGAGATTCCCCGCTGATGCAGCAGGGTCTGGTGTTGGAGACGCGAGGAGGAAGCGGCAGGTAGCGGTCAGTGATGGAAGAAAAACCTGTTAAATGGCTGAATCTGCGGATGTCACTGACAGAAAGCGGCTCTATCGTGGATTAGGCTCATTGTATGTGATTAACATCTCACACAGCGGTGGTTTACCTCCAGATGCTGTGAATAATCCCGTCATCTCACCGTCTGGGGCTCTCAGTGGGCTCCTCGGCGCGGGTCTGGTCCCTGGAACAGATGCCTCTCCTCGGTCTGGGCTCGGTTTGATGGAAATGTGCGAAGAAAAGACAAAACGCACAGTGCAATCCGCGGAAACACGAGAGAAACCTGCAGACCGTGGCTTTAGTCCTGGGTGTTTTCCGCTGGAGACACGGAACACATTCACTGACAAGTTACACGGATTAAACATGGAGCTCACTTCCGGTTTCTTTCAAAGTAAATGATGATTTCAGCGCAGAAGTCTGTCATATAATTGTGACAGCAATTACATCAGACTCTTTCAGTTAATCACTTGTCTTTATATGGTAACAGACTAACATAACATTTAAATAATCCCACATAAAATAACATTATTAGCCATTACTGACTCCTTTTTAAATGATATGAATGTTTTTCTTTTGATATTCTTTTGTAAAAAACACTGCCTCAAAATATGGAGGAAAATGATTAACAATGATGGCCTCAAATTATTCTTGATGGATTCTTGACTTATATAATCCTTCTAAAGAGAACGTGTGCTTGTTTTACAGATTCTCCATTATATTACTTTCATTCGTCTGGATCATAGACTAAAGTACAGGAGCTTAACAGATGTCACGTCTCATCTAAAAGGCTTTTCTAACCTGTTTGTAAAAGTCAGGTTATGAAAACCACAAAGACCATTCAGGTTTTGTTGGTTGTAATGACTCTGGGTGAAGTTTGGGAGTAGACTGAGTAGGATTAATCACACAAAGGGACTGTTTATTTAGAAACCAAAAGGCAGTGAGTCCTGCTGATGAATGTTTATTTAAAGACAATGTACCTTTTCTCAAATCAGTTGTTGATGTGGCCAAATGAAAAGTTTAGTAAAATTGTGGTCCCAGGCATAATATTTGTTTTGTTCTCAATATTGATTTACAGTAATAATCTGATGAACTTTAGGCAGGTGTAAAAATGTAAAAGTGCATTTACTTCAAGATGAGATCAGGATCCTGTGTGGGGTATTTTTTCTTTAGAGTATTTCTGCACACAAACCTAATACTAATGCACAGTAATTTAGCATGTATAAATAAAGTATACAGCTTTAAAAAAATAAAAAATAAAAAAATAAAAAATTGACGCCATGTGATCAATTCTTGTCTAAAGGCTGATCATAGGAAAAAAAACCTTCTTCTACTAGTTAAGAACCCGATTGGTGTGCTTTATTGTTGTGCTTTTATTTTTGTGTTTGTTTTAAGCTTCCGGTCCGTGTGTTTCTGTTTAACTTGACTCGTGTCCATCTCCACATTTTGTGCCCCGTGTCTCCGCCTCCCGCTGCTCCCTCTGCCTCCTCCTCCTCCTCCTCCTCCTCCTCTTTTTTCAGAGAAGAGCAGCAACTGGCTTTTGGTTATCAGTGTTTACAGAGCCTCAGAAACAACAACAGAGATGAACGAAACAAGAGAAAGTCACTCAAATGGACCAAACTTTACTGGAGCTCAACAAAATATAAGAAAAAGTAATAAACCACTGAATCACTTATTTAAAAAAACAGAATTGGATCGTTGTTCCTGGGGATAATAGACCCATAAGCAGGAAAAAGTAGTCAAAATCTTAGTAAAAGTATATTAAATGACATGTGACAAGAGTTTACATTTGACACAGAGCTGATGTACTATAGAGCAGTCAGTGCAGCAGGCTTCATTTAGTCTCTTCGGCCTAATTTAGGAGAGAGACTGACACCAGAGCTTTTCAATAACTGGGCCCGGGCTCTGCTCCGTAACGATTGTTCCACTCAAACCCGGCTCTGATCGATAACAGCTGGCCCTGGACCAGCCTCAGCTTCACTGTCTCCCAGAGTCAAGGTCAGCGCTGAAATATCCCTGAACATGAACACAACATATTCAATAGTCGTTGTTGTTTCTTTTTAATTCTATTCTTTCTTTGTATTTGGTCATTATGGGATACCTGATGTTCAGCTAAAAGAACAAACACGTCTTTTATCCCATTCAGAAACAGTTTAAAGTGATATTTTCACTGCATAAATGCTATAAATAAAGTGTGTGCATTCTCTAGATATTATAAAGTGCTTTCCAGGCGTCCTGCAGTTACCTTTTGTGCCACTAGATGGAGTTGTGCGCTACTCCTTCACTCCTATACTCATTTATTTCTTTGCCACTGTTTCTATTAGGTTTTTTTTTACCTTTCTGACAACATCTGGAGGCAAAAGAACAGAGTTATGGGGACATGCTGTTGTCTATAAACAATCTGATGGAATTAGGTCTGATAAAAGGGAAAAAAACAAAACAACAGTGCTCAGTTTGTCTGCTCTGGGCACCCGTAGTTGTCATTTTATTCAACAACAGCCTACTACAGAATGGTTAATAATCCCTCTTCTGAACCAAACCATCTCAGTCTGGACTTTATCTCCTAAACATCTCACATTTGCTTCCTTCTGATGAACTTATTCTTAATCCTGTCCATCCTCGTCACTCCCAAAGAGAACCTCAACATCTTCAGCTCTTCTTCCAGTCTTTTCCTCAGAGTCTAAACCGTACAACACCGCTGCTCTTACCAATATCCTCTAAACCTTTCCTTTTATTTCCTTTTTGGTATCACACATTACACCTGACACTCAAAGAAGTCAAAACAACTTAAATTAAAGCAGGTGAGAATGAGTATTGTGCAAATGTCTGAGCTGAGAAATGAACTGAGGTGTCCAGGACTGAATCTAAATAGCACTCCCATTGCCTAAAATCATACTCCTGATAAAGTAAAGCATGGTTCTGACTGTCTAAAACATAATAAATATTACATTCTGTGTTTACTATGTGACAGCAGGGCTTCTGTGTTTATTTTACTGTTCATATAATAAAAAAAAGATGAAAACAGGGGCTAGTACTTTACAACAAAGTCTCCAGTTTCCATTTAATGAGCGTATCACATCAGCCGAATGAAAAAAACCCAAAAAGAATACATATAAACAATACAGAAGACCCGGTTACATTGACTGTACTAAGAGCCTGGCACAGTCTATTGGATGAACCGCTCCAGTGTCACCTTTAGCCTGAGGGACAGTGTTAAATAAACCATAGTGAGGCACAGGCGCCTGGTGCTTTGTCAAAATTAATTTACTGTGTATTTCCCTAATGATGTCGAAGTGCGATTACCTCCGAGAGCAGCCAGTAATTAATAAACTGTATGTGCTTTCAGTGCTGCACAGGAGCAGGGTTCAGGCGGTCAACGCAGATTACACAGGTTGGATTAAAACTGTCTGCACCGTTTGACAGATTAGGTGAGATTAGGACAAGGGACGGAATTTGTTTTTTTATACGATGAGTCATGTCTAATCCACTAATGGAAATAGAATACATTCAAAAGCTCAAAATGTTCACTTGTTCCTAAAATCTCCAGCTCAAACACAGGTGTGTCATCGTGAGCAGATAATCAGTTCACTTTACCTGATGATGATCTCTGTGCTCAGCTTTTAAGTGAATTTGTTCAGTTCAAATGTAGCTGGCTGATTTGTAAGCTTTTGTTTTACTGCTTTTGTACTAATAATGATGATGCCAGTGCACTTTCTGAACCAGGTAATGATCTGATGACATGAAATTCAACTTAAATAAACATTTAGGTACAAATCTCTGTTTGCATATAACTCCTGATCTGGAACAATTTAGTGACACACATAACCATATTAGAGTAGAAAAACATCACTATATTTGGCAGGTTTTATGGTAAAAGGAGATACATGGGAGATAAATTAACATAATTGACCTCTACCTGTAGAGAACATGACAAAATGGAGAAGGAAAGACCCAACCTTTGACCAGTAAACCACGAAGAAAAGGACTAAAATACAAATGAAATATGACATATTGTGCAGAGAGAAAGTAGAAATGAATCTAAATTAACAAGTTTCTGTAACAGTACGGATGAACTAGTCTAACACTGAGGTAATCTAATCTACTCTTTTTATACCTTTTCTTTACCTAGTTGTATGTACTCAGCTATGTCAACACTTTCAATTCAAACAGATCTGAGCACAAGACCATTTGAGAGTCTATTTTTTACATCAGCCTGTACAATTAATACGTCTGAGGCATTTATTTTTCAGAACAGGACTGTGGAAACTGATGGACATCTTATAGACTACAAAAACAAATAGCTCTAAATAGATAGGAATATAGGCAATTAACAGAGACTGCCTGTGTATAAACCAAATAGACATTAGGCTATAGAGCTGCCTAACTGCAAATCTAAGTCTAATTTTAATATATACATACTATTATTTTATATTTTATTAAATTGAAGTGTTAATGGAGAATGTCTACTAGTAAAGAAAGAGAAGACAAGTGTATTTTAGCGTCTTTAAGTGATGAAAAAACAAACAAACATAAAAAAAAACGAAGCGATTTTATATTGTACTTCTACAGTGTGACCACTAGGGGGAGCTAAAGAAGTGCCGCTGTCACTGTCGTGAAGCGAGAAGAAGACAGTTTATATTAGAGACGCCGCTGGTTTCAAAAACATCAAGAAATGAAACCAAAACACCAATTATTTTACAGATAATAACACAGATTTTTACCAAGTGGTCCACATTTCACAAACCGTGAGTACAACCCTCCTGAAACGCTAAAAGACTTACCGTAGTTAACCTTTGTAAGCACGTTAAAAAGGCATTGAACAGCTAACCTTTGTGTCTCTAGCCTTTCTTGTTGTGTTCATGTAACAGCTTCATTTCCATTGACCCTTTTTACAGTCAATGCTTATATCACAGTGGTCTTTGTTTAAAGTCCTTGTATAACATGGACATCTTTTAAAATGTGATTTACGTGAGCGATGTCACCATTAAAGCAGGTAGAATAAAGGTGTCAGAAAGTTGATTGCATTTGTCATTTTCATTGATCTGTCTGAAGAGCAAAGGAATAAGGTTTTGTTCAAGTCAGTCACCTTGTGTGAATCCAACAAGGTAAGCTTTTCAGTTTCTGCTTACACAACTCAAGGCAAAAAGTGATTATTGGCCATTGAAAAGGCATTACACAAAGTGGAAGTGGTCGACAAAAGAGAAGTGGCATATGTTATATTTTTCATGAAAGGTTTGATGAGCAGGATTTTCATTAAAAAAATAAATAAAACTTCTGTTTTTTTTTTCAAACACATGGCCTTCTGCCTGTATTTCACAATTTCTCTGTTTTACTGTGAGGAGCATTTTTGGGAAAGGTCTCTTTAGGCTCACATAAGAAAGTGAAATGCAGCCAAAATGTATGACAGGTGAAAGTAAACCTGTATCTAAGAGGATAGGAGACAGGGCCTGGAAAACATGAATACAGTTATAATATAGATAATATTGTTGCAGTTTGACTACCCTGACTTTCAAAACTGCAAAATATTTTCATCCAGCCAGAATAAAACAGCAGCTTTGATTATAAAGATGCTTTATATCTGAGCTAATCACATGTATTCACAGTCTGTGATATAAAACTAATAGTAATCAGTGTAAAATAAGATGTGATTGATAGTAATGACTCCAAAGAACCACAGAGTGTCACTGCTGATGAGGACAAGACCATTAGCAGCAGAGAGATGTCAAACTGGATGATCAAGCAATTCCTTGACCCAAAAACAATTATAACATAGATTGGATTTTATATTGGTCAGACTAATCCGCTTTCCTATATAATTGCTGTTTATAATTTCTGTTGTTTTCATGGCGTTAATTCAACAAGCCAGGTCCACCCAATCTGTGTAAAGGACTCAACAAAGAATAAAAGGGATATTTGTGTTTATTTTCCTTTTTTTCCTGAGTATGGACGTCATTACTGAAACACCACAATAGTAATCATGGAGGCCTCGTGACGGTGTTGTTGGCAGGTCTTATGGGCAACAAATATAGTTTTGTTAAAGCAGCAAAGAGATCTTGGGCATGTCGGGGCATTATTGTATCTTGATTTTTGATTTTTGTTACATTTCTACAGCATAACACTAAATATTGTAGCATAGAGTTGTTAATGTCATATTTAAATATCTTTCAGGCCCAGTTTCATCCTATAGAAGACTTGTTTTTATTGATTGTTGGTTCTTGCTCAGTCCTGTATCTTCTTTTTTCTTGATCATATTGTTCATTTAAATGTATTATGTTTTTGTGTTTGTTTGTAGGCGGCAGGATGTTGACCTGTGAGATCTGTGGAGAGGAGCTGTTGCTGGAAGAAGACATGAAGACCCATCTGTTACTCAGTCACCTGGAAAACAACATGCACTGCCCTCTCTGCTCTTTGTCCGGAGTCTCCTACGACGAACTGTGTTTCCACATCGGCAGCGCTCATCCAGAAAGTCAAAACGCAGCCTCCTCGGACACTACCGTCACTTCTCAATCGCGTGTAACTACAGAATGCAGTGGCGCCGATGATGAAAGCTCAACTTCTTCTACCTCTAGTCGTACTTCAGTCAAACAGAAAGACAGCGTTACAACAGAAGACTCCAGTTTGACTTCAGTACGACCTAAATCACAACAAACTGTGAAACACGGCTGTGAAGCTCCAGACGGACAGGACAAAAGGAAGCGTCTCTACTCTCCAACTAAAGGTTTGTGTTTAAGTCATATTTTTAAATCTATAAAGTGATGTATTTTTGAAGGTTATCTTTTGTTTCCAGTAGAGAGGCAGTTCCCCTGTCCCATGTGTTCCTTGGTCTGCAGCGACTGCTCCACTCTTCAAGAGCACGTCGAGCTGCATCTGGACCGACAACAAAAAGCACAAGGTACTAGAAAAATAGTGTTTCTCAAAGAGGAGTGGGGCTTAGTTAGTCTCATCATCATCTGACCATCTGAGCAGTGATTTACATGACACTGCTACACTTGTAAAAAAGCAAACTGTTTAGCAAATATAAACATGACATTAAGAGTGTTAAGTTTGTTTTGAGGAAAATAGTATAAACATATAATAAGAACCATCTCTTAAGGCACCATCTTGACTTTATTCTGAAGGATTTTAATGAGATGAGAATATTATTATTATTATTATTATAGTATTATTAGACTTTATTAGACATCCAAGGTCTGCTCCCAGTTCAATAAGAGAAGCTCCCGTTAGCTGTTGGTCTAAACTCTAAACAGATAATCACATTGGGAAAGTAAATATTCCAGCACCAGCACCTGCTTACACAGAGAAACGGAGCAAAAAAAAAGAAAAAGAAAAACTGTTAATTACAGTTATCGTTATTGCCTTCATAATTACAGGATTATATTGGTCTAATGCTAAACTCACTGCTAGATGTCTAAGATAAACTCTGTTCAATGAAGTGAATAATATTTAATGTGGTGAATTGGTTCAGTTTTACTTTTTAATAATAACAGTGAGGAGTGAATGACAGGAGTAGCTTCAAACATGTTTACTTTTAGCCTGACAAACAAATAATTAAACTGTTTATTGACCAGTTTAACAGCAAAAAGTTAAAAAAAAAATCTAGAAAATCTGAATACAATTATTTCGTCTTTTTAGACCTGTAGAGTGGATTATAACTGGACTAACGTGTGCTCTCTGGACCGGTTTCAGGAGAGGAGCGGCACCAGTGTCCGATGTGCTCCGTCGTCTGCTCCGACAGCTTCTCTTTACAGGAACACGTCGAGCTACACTTAGATCACGGAGCAGCTCTGAACGGTGGGTCCAGTTCCTAAAACAACGCATTAGCTCATGTGTAATAAGTTTTTGATTGATTTAATTGAAACCACATTGTGTAATTGCCCTGTGTTGTTCCAGTGAGTCCTGGTTCAGACCTGAAACTGGCCCGGAGGCTCCAGGACGAGGAAGAGTGCAGAAGAAGAGATGAGGAGGCTCGTCTGGAGAAAGAACAGTTCAAGAAGCTGCAGGTTGGACAAAAATACCTTCATAGATTTTGTTCAGAAGGTGAAGCAGCATTATTATCAAATGTTGGTTGCCAGTAAAATTTGCAGAAAGAATTTAGCTTTTAATGTTGCTTTCATTTTAATCAATTGTAGAATAGGCAAGAAATATAGTGCAATTATGGGTAAAATCAATGGAGGAATCAAATCAAAACTGCTTTTCCAATAAAATCAACTGCTCTATGATAAATATGGCAGTGGCAGTGTACAGCAAAGAAACATGGCGTCAACACACAGTAATCCTCACTGTTCTCAATCTTTTGTCCCAGAAACACGGCAGTAAATGTTCCAAAGTAAAAATAAATACCGTATATATTGCATCAGGACTTTGTGAGACTTTCATATTGCAACATCCCTTATTAACAGACCTTATGTAACTTAGCTTAAAGGCTCATTGTGGATTTAATTCCTATAGTTTTTCTCCCAATGTTGCTTCATATTCAGCCACACAATATCACGCTCTAACATCACAAATATTGAAGTAAGTATTCAAAAGAGTTGATTTCAAACCAGTTTCCTATTCGCTGTTACTTAACCCTAATAAAGAAGTAAATCTACATCTCTGAGCAGTTTAAATCCTCAAATCCGGGACCTTTTGAGCCTTTTCAGGAGCGTAGATACACATACACTTGTAAAGTTATTAATAGGACCTTGAATAGTATGTGCTGTGCTTAAAAGGTCAGCCAGGACAAGCCAGTTTGCAAGAAAAATAAAGGAAAAGAAATTTATATTGACTGTTCAAGACTTATATACAATCAACTTGATCCATTTTGACTCTCAGTCAACTTTTAAATCCAGGTGCCTTTTCCGTCTGAATCTCATAAATCGGACCCGTTTCGTCTCTGTGCGTCTTGTGTAGAAGCAGTTCGGTCTCGATGGCGGCGGAGGTTATCGCAAACAGATGGAGCGGAAGCTGGAGAAGGCTGTGGCCAGAGGACTCATGGATCCTGCAGAGTTTCACAGTAAAAGGGCAGAAATGATGGAGTCTCTGGCTTCGGGACTGGACGACGGCAAAACCAGGACTCAAGGTTTGTTAGAGGCGTGTCCTGAAGGAGAAATAGGGCTTTAATTTGAAAATGAAAATGGGAACATAGTGAGAGAGAGTAAAAAATACAAGTTCAAATCAGTGCATTTATTTAGGAGCTGTTCTCACCTCTTTATTTCTCCTGACTCCACAGGTTCCTTCACATTTTTCAGATTGCATTATTCGTTTGCACCTGTTTATAGATTGTGTCCGAATCCAGTTCTGCAACATTCCCTCGGCCTTCACAAAATGTTCGTTATTCTAATCTCTGTCGTTGTTTGTCTGTGTGTGTGTAGCCTCTTTACAGTGTCAGCCTACCCGCACACTTTGGAATTAAGTAACAGTGTAATTATTATGTCTGTGGTGGTGTTAATCCTACAAAGAGGGAGAGATAACACAACTTCTTCCTTTGTAGGGAAGTTCAAAAGTGCACTCAGCGTCGTGGGGGGCAGTAGTTTGATTCTGATATCATCTCTTGTTGGTTTTAGAGTAATGCTGACATGTGATAAAAGTCCCAGTGTTCAGCAAAAAAAGAAAAAAACCCTCGTGTTGGACGGCATGTGCACAGCGCAGCCCACAATCGAACAGCTGCACATTCCTGATAAACTAATGGGAGCAGGCGCACACTCGAGGGGGGAACTACATTTTGTACATTGTCACATGATAACGATACATAATAGGACAAAAAGTCTGGGCCTTTGCCTTGTAGGTTTCCATTGGACAACATGGAGAAGGAAAGTAAACACTGTTGTTGCTGTAATGTGAGAGAAGATAGAAAGATGGCCTTGAAAACACCTAAAACATGCTTGTTATGTATAATCCCTGCTCCTTAAAAGTCCAAGATTATGCTCAGGTATTGAATAATGTTTTGTTCTATTCTGTAGGTTTGCAATATTTGGGGAAAACGTGCAATAACTTATAATTATGTTGAATATTGTGATAATAATATGAATATGCAATGTGTAAAATGCTCCCTTTAACAAAGTAAAAGTTCAAATATACAGAGAAACACAAGGGCTAAGTTCCTCTGGTGAAAACTAGAGCTAAATCAAAACTAAACAAATGCTGAAACAGGACTAAACCAATGACGACATGAAGAACTAAACTAGGTCTGAACAGGATGTTTGGAAGTACTCGGTCACACCACAGTTTAGTTTATGGCTCTGATTGAACCATTATTTTGACAGACGAGAGTAAATGTCTGTCTGATGGAAGACAAAAATATTATTAAGATTATTTGTGTTCTTGTTCCTACGGCAACCCAGAGCAAACAAACTGAGCACTTATGAAGTAAATGAATCAAACTGATTTTGTTTTATTTTGTCAAAGTGAAATCATCATTAGACCTATTTGTAGTAGGTTTGTTCAAAAGTGTTTTGTATTGAGCTGCTATCTGAAGAAAGATGATGCCAAAAACTCCAAAAACTCCTTTAGACCTAGCAGCTAGCAGCTAGATGCTACAAAAAGCCATTGAGCTGTTATATTATAGTCATAAATTTAATTAAAGTCATGAAGTTAACTCACTAATCTGTCAACAGTAGCTCATAAAAGTGACAGGAATATTTAATGATGTGTTAAAGACAGAGTAGGTGTGTTTAAAGCAAAAATAAACATTAAATTGTATTAACTAAAGTCAGATGGAGCCCTTGTATCGTGACGTCGTATTTAAGCCAGTGAAAAAGCTCCAAAAATAATGTATTTTTGAGGTGGATAATACTTTAGAGAAGAGGACACAGACGCTAGAGCATTCATGAGGAATCAGAGGGATTTTTAAAAGCAGAAAATGTGTTTTTTAATAATAAAATGCTCTATTAGACATTCATATTGAACCTGTTAATGTCTAAATAAAGAAAAGAGGCTTGTCGTTTGTGTCATGACTCTGAATCTCTTGTTGCAGGTGTTTTGCAGGCCTTACGTGAATACTACCAGACGGAGGCCAGGGACTGTGTGCACGTTTGGCTGAGCGCCGACACCGACCACTACTGCTCCTCGGAGGGAGACAGAGGCTGGGGCTGCGGATACAGAAACTTCCAGATGCTGTTGTCCTCTCTGCTCACACTGGACGACTACAGCAACACTCTGTCGGGTAAAACGTCACCAAAACGTATCGTAAATCAGGCTTTTTTTTGATAGTGTACACAAGCACAGATTTATTCAAGAAAGCTCTGCACTAAAAGTCGTCTTGGAAAAACCGGTGCAACTAGATAAACCTGAAATATGTACATCTAACACATAGTCACCTTTACTATAAACTGTTTAAAACACTAGGATGTCCTCTCCTTCTCTTAAATAATGTTATAGCACCTTTTACAGATCTAAAAGTGCTTTATAAATGTAGTAAAATATATAAAACACTATGACAAAACAATACGTATTTAAAACATAAAAGTGTAGGTGACTTTTTTGAATAAAAGTGTCTTTAGATGCTCTTTAAAAGAATCAAACTAAGCTCAAGTTTTGTGGATATAATATATGGAGATGTTGCTGTGTTTGCTTTAGTGACAATATATCAACACAATAATGCTACAGATAGGTTCTTGTAAGTAAAAGGCTTATACAATAGTCAATTTATTATTATTTATTCATATTAAAAGATAATTTGGACACATTTCAATGGTGGTCCACAGTTGTCTTTCAGGATTTACGTTGGATTTATTGGCACTTTATCAGAATAAACTGCCTCTGAACAATATTAAATTGACATTAAACCAATCAGAGAAGCAAAATATTGCAGAAAGCTAACCCCAGTTTAGAAAAACAGGATTTCTACTGAAGGGAAATCGCTTTGAAGGGAAGGGATTTCAGACCAACATGGCTGACCAAGCTATAAACACTGAAAAGTTGTTAGATTATTGGTCTGACTTAATTTTGCAAGAGTATGTTTTGTAATATATTAAACACTCATTGATCATCTAGTTTTACAATTAACATATGCATTATTTTTATCAGTATTTAGTTATTAATACTCATTTAACCTTATTTAACTTAAGCTAACCATGTCTTTGTAACGTCAGTCTGTTCAGTCCAAAAATAAAACTAAAGGATGTGTCCCCAGGCTTTAAACAGCACTGACTCTGTTTACATTAGTGTCATGTCAACACTGAAGGTGACAGTGACATAGTGAACATTGCACTCTATGAAAACGGTGCTTGAACATTAGACTTGGTGTTTTAACTCTGTCAGAGGCTTTCCAAATACATCTGTTTTAAAATAATGGTGCATCTATTACATCTATTGCTTTATTGAAAACATTTGTGCTTTTCCAGAGTCTCTTTGTAATGTTTATATCGTGGAAATGTATCTGTCTTAAAGCTCCCAGAACCCGGTGGAAATTGCTAAACTTCCTGTTCCTGTTTCTACAATTGAGTGGACAAACTGAACTGAAATAGTCGTGTGATAATATTTTCATCCATTTTTACCCATTTGAAACTTGTCAAGTGTTTCTTTACAGCCATTTCCACTTGTTTCCACTTATCTAAATCTGGTTTTGTGCAATGTTTCCTTTTAATCATTGGTTATATGTTTGTCTAATTGTGTTCATTCGCAGATATCCTGGAAATCCAACTCAAATCCATTTAGAACAGGCCGCGATAACAAATAAGAATCTTTTCAGGGGCCAAAGATTGTGACACTCTTTAAAATGTATTTCCTCTTTTTATGGAAACTGATTTTAGTTGGATTTGAACAGGTTTTAGATGTATTTAAACAGGTTTTAGTTGGATTTAAACAGATTTTATTTCTCTTTTTGTCAAAAATTAACTTAACCTGTAAGATTTCATGAACAAATATTATAAATCTGATTCAAATCCATCTAAAACCTGTTCAAATCCAATTATAACATGTACAAATCCATCTAAAACCTGTTCAAATCCAATTTTAACCTGTACAAATCCATCTAGAACCTGTTCAAATCCAATTATAACCTGTACAAATACATCTAAAACCTGTTCAAATCCAATTATAATCTGTACAAATCCATCTAAAACCTGTTCAAATCCATCTAAAACCTGTTCAAATCCAATTATAATCTGTACAAATCCATCTAAAACCTGTTCAAATCCAATTATAACCTGCACAAATACATCTAGAACCTGTTCAAATCCAACCAAAACCTGTTCAAGTCAATTTAAAACCTTTTCAAATCCAATAAAAACCTAGTGCCAAAAATATCACCTGCTATATTGATTGGAGGGCCACATAAAACATTGCAAAGGGCCACATTTGAGTTTGACATTTGTGATTTAGAAGAAGAATCGGGACCAGGCCAGCTTTGCATATATTGGATCAATTTTTCAACTCGCACCATCTCTTTTTTTCTTCATCCGAGCCGTATTGAATTCAACAAATGTCATTTCAAGTTACATAAAGATAAAATCCTACGCTCTAAAAAACATTTTGGCAAGAAAACCGAAAACAAACAGACTTTGGTGGCATCATTCTTGGAAAAAAAGATAATCCTGTACTTGAGTCTCGTTAAACCCTGATCAGCTTTCACTTTCTCTCTAAAGAAGTTATTGTGAGTTTCACTGAATGTAATGCATCTGTTGAAGCTGATCCAAGGCTTTGGGATCGTAACCATAATGTATTTTGTGTTTAACATAGAAAGTAATGTGCTCCACCTGTTTTTGATGAGCCGGTTTGATGCATGTATCAGATATAGTTCCTACTTTCTCCTTTGTGTCTGTAGTTTTGGGAGGGTTCAAGACAATACCGTGGTGTGTGGTTTTGGAGAAAGTTGATGACGGTAGGAAATATTTTTCTCACAGCACAGCACATTATGTCCTTGTTCTTTGTCGTTGACCTGGGACTTTTTTATTTTTAGATAACCTTCTGCCGCTTGTAGTTTTATCCTTGTTTGACAGAAAGTGAGAGAAGTGAATGAGGAAGGACACAAACTATGAAAGAAAATCCCCATGACAGGTTCTGCAGGCTTTAATAATAGAGATTATGTATGTATACATATTACAGGGTTCACACAAGAAGCATTTAATTTACAAAATAAAATACAGAACTAACCATTTAATAAAATATAAAATGAACCTGTCAGTCTCCAAAATGGCGCTCTATTTCGATATTTTCTCTCACAGATAAGTCAGTGCCTAGTATCCCTCGGGTCCAGAGTTTGATCGAAGAGGCGTGGGGCGAAGGACTGGACCCACAGGGAGCGTCCCACTTCGGCTGGAGGCTTCAGGGGACCAGAGCCTGGATCGGAGCCACAGAGATCTACAGCCTGCTGACGTCTCTGCGGATCAGGTGAGCGCCAGTGTCAACACCTGTGCATTAAACCCACATCTCTCGACACCGTCCAGCGGTATTCGTCTGGTAATTTAAGCAGAGTTCAGGTCGGGGGTAGGACTCTTGTTTACATTAGTGCATACATTGAACTGTTGACCGTGTGTCTAAAAGCACAAGGAGCAAAAGAAGATATAAGCACAGTTTGTCCATATAATTAATAAATAAATGTAGTATTTAATGCATAAACATCTCCTATTTTGCTCTAAATGTTCATAATGTCATCTTTGAATCCTGCTTGTATCAGTTTCCAGCTAAATAACAACTCAAAGAAACCTTTTTTTCATTTTATGGCAGTGTAAATGGACTAAAAATTGACATTTTTGCAAAGTAATAAAGTAGTAGTGATTCTTTCTTTTAGTATCTGACCTAAAAAAACAAATTAAAATTCTGTTTCACCTTTTGAAATTGTGTCCCTTTTTATGCTTAATGCCAACACAAAATAACAACAGGAAAGCAGAGTCAGAGTGAAAAATAAGGCAGTTTAGGGCGGATGCTTTTTATTTTTATCCCTTTTATCTCCATTACAATGATTTCCACAGCTCACAGTCTTATTAAAAGACACAAAAAGCGTCAAAGCACGTCTCATTTGTTCACAGAGCGTCACACCAACACTGTTTATGTCAATTTCCTGACACTTTGCCAAACCGAAAAGATAGCATCACTCTTTTCTCTTTTGATTGTTGATGTTGGTGGCGTCTGCAGGGACACCACAGACATTTTTTTAAGCTGCTCTTGACAATAGCTGCAGCATTAACCTTCCTACTGTGAATGTTGACGCTGTCGTAAGGAGAACTGGAATTTAGAAACTGTGTATGTTAACATTTTTATGACTTAGTTCAAAATGAGAACTTGTTTGTGTTTTTAAGCCACACCTTTGTGTTTTGATAGTTCTGATAAATCACCACGTTATCGTTTCAATCTGTGTTCCTCGTTGTACTGTTTCCAGAGCCCGTATCGTCGACTTCCACCGGCCGTCGGGCCCCGGGGACACCCACCCGCGGCTGTTCGAGTGGATTAAGCAGTACTTCAGTGGGTCCACTAAGAGCAGCAGACTTCCCCCTCGAATCGTCCAGACATCTCTACCGCCTCTTTATCTGCAGCACCAAGGTTCGGCTGAAAGATTGTGTCATTTTGGAGCGTTTGCGGTCACATTTCTGTCACGTAGAACATAGCGACGATTTGTTTAACGTCGACGTGTCTCGTGCAGGTCACAGCCGCACTGTTGTGGGTTTGGAGCAGAAGAAGAATGGCGGTCTTTGTCTCCTCGTCCTGGATCCTGGCGCCTCTCCGTCAGACGCCAGAAAGCTGCTGAGCCCAGATACCGTCACCTCTGCCGTTCGCCAGATCAGGAAGTTCCCCGGCGGCTTAAAGCACAGACAGTACCAGCTGGTGGCAGCGCAGGGCGTCCTTTCTGATCAAGAGAAACAGGTGAACGTACGGAGCGGGTTCTAAACACTACAAACTCAAGAACGGGTTTTCCAGCTTGTCATTTGTTACGTGCCAACAGAGCAAACAGTTTATATAATATTCAACTCCTTGCAACGAATAAATCCCAACTAAAGAGAAAAATATATATATCTGGGTGCTATCATGTGCTAATGCTAACCAAATCTCACTGGTTTTTTTCCGTGATCGTGAAAAAGGTGAAGAAAATGTGCTCTCATGAATATCTTTCACCTTTTAGACTCATCTTTACAGTTTTATTCTAGAGATGGACAAAAAATAATCTTAATTTTCACATGAGACAAACTTTATCACAGTCACAACAAATAAATTTAACACAATCAAATTAAAACAATTATAACTTGGAGAGGCATACTACTAATCTTAGTCTAGTCTCTTTGGTTTACATTTGGATTTCCAACCAAAATAAAAACAATCAGAGAAAGAAAGACTCACATGAAGCGCTTTCAATTGGTGTGACAGAAAGTAGGGCTAAGCACATTATAAAAAGACTTATTTATTACTATTGTCAGCAGCTTCAGGTCAGGTCATCTCAGTTATGACAGTGTATCTCAGCTTTTTTGACCAAAACAATTATAAATCAGACACATGCATTTACTCTTTTGTTTTTTTTCTACCAGATAAGCATCTTGAACTCCAAGACGTTTCGTGCTGAAAGGATCCCGTGACCAAAGCTCTCGGGACAAATGTGAAGCTATTATTTATGATTTTGTTTGTTTGGTTTTTAATTAAATAAACATTTTGTTCTTCATCTGGCCCAGTTCCTTGAAGAAAGCGGCGCGTTTCTCTATAATTCTTGAAGGCAGCGTATTAAAGGTCAGTGTAATTCTTGGAAATCTCTGTCAACAAACGCTGGAGCAGAGAAAGGACAGGGATCAGCAGGAAACACACAGGATGTAATCGTGTTTATCTGTCCCCGAGCTGCTCGAGAGTTTCTGTTGAATTCTACTTTTCTTTTGAAGCATTTTAGATCAACCTCAACCAAAAAGTAATCCCCATCTTCGTGAACTCGCTTGCCTTTTTGCACCAGAACACTTTGGTCCCTTTACTTTTAAAGAACCTGTCGACGGCTAAGAACTGGTGTAACAAGACTTGCGTCAGAGCTTTTGTGCTACAAACAAACAGACACTGATAACACTTGTTTTCCAAGTCTTAAAGTCTTTGAGGAAAATCTCTAAAACTGCAAAGAGTATTAATGGAGTTTCTCTGTCTACGTTTTGCAGGAATGGTTTAGTAGCAACTTTGGCAAAGACTTTATTGTCATATGTTATACTATTTAGTGCCAAAGCGTCATATTTTCTAACATTAACATCTAAAGTTGGAATATAGTGATTGCATTTAAGCCCTTTTACAGTTGCCTTCTGTAAAAAGAGACCAAACTTACAAAGGGACACTTCTTTTTGATCACACAAGTTTCATTTTTGAAGTGTTCAACAATTTAAACAAAGTCTTTTTTTATGCCTTAATGGATTTAAATGAGAAAAACTACATTTGTTAAATATGTATGTCAACATCTAATTTACTGCAGTTGTAAGGTGCTTGAAAAACATGAAAACACACCTTGAAAGTGCTCGAAAAGTGCTTAGAAAAGGTGTAAGAATGTACAGTTGTGCAGTGTTCACAGTATTTTAACAGTACGCTCCACAGACAAAACATATCTATATTTATGGATTTATAACGCTACGGTTTGAGTACATTTGATAAGCTAGTGTTTATTTATGGGAAGCAAATAAAAGCTGTTGCCAGGTAAGTGACATAAAAATAACATCAAGGTTTTTTTTTAGCTGCAAGGAAAGCAAACAGATAATAATAGGTTGTTTACAAATTGAACAAATCACAAACTCTAGCGCTGTCCCGGAAAAAGCAAGTGATTAGTTAATCTTTGTCAGGTCAAGGTGATAGTTATGTTGCACATTCAGCACAATAAAAACAAAATGAATGAAAGTATGGTGAGAAAAGCTGAGTCTTGTGATAAAAAGGAAGTTCACAGAGGTCAGTCAAACTTTATTTATACAGCACCTTACACCAAAATGATTTACAAAGACTTAAGAGAATAAAAATAATTAAAGAACACAACAAAACAATAAAGAAAAAAGCAAAATAAGGAACGTAAGACATTCATTTTTACCAGACCCCTGTCTTAAGACCCTCCATTAAGTGCTAAGTGTCAAAAGTTCTTCTGAATAAGTGCAGAAAATTTTAAATCTAGAGACTTTTTCCGCCTTTTTTGAGTCCAGTAAAGGCTCTTGGAAACCTCCAAAAAGCAAATACAGATGTAAATAATCATAAGGAGAAAAGTGACCCATCTTTAAGAACCCGTTGACCTTAATAAAACAATAAACGTGTCTCTTATGGAAGCGCTGAGTCACTGTGAGACTTAAAGTTGTATAATTGAACTAATCTTAGAGAAAAAAAAAAAAACGCCAAAGTCCAGTCTATTCCATTGCAATGTTTTTGTGAACTTTGAACAAACGCAGTGATAATTCTTCTGCTTATACAACACCAAACAGTCAATACACTTCATTTTTTTTAATTTTCTATTCAACCTGACGTGGTTTTATTTGATCAACCCACTCTCAGTGACTCACCGGGTTCATCCTTCTCTGCGCTCTCAGGACGCGTTTAAACTTTTACGCACGGTGTTTGCTGTTTTCTTTTTCTTTTTTTTTTTTTTACCCCCCTCTCTTTCTTTCTATGAGCGGGGATTAACTGTGTCACGGCGACTTTTCTTTTCACACACAAAACAAAACCACAGAAGAAGAAGGAGAAGAAGAGGAGGGACGTCCACGTGGTATTTAAAGCAATAATCAGGGTTCACATGAGGATTTATTTTGGAGACGGAGGACGTTACACAAAGGAGCGATTGAACAGGTACGAGCACATCTTTATTTACAATATTCAAGCCTTTTCTGCATTTTTATTTATTGTAGCCGGGGTAAAAGGGGTTATTTATATACTTTATATAGATATTTTAGCTTTTATTAATCAGTACTTTATGTTAAGATGTGGAAACAAGCTTTTATGATGGAAATAATTATATAGAAGCTAACATTCTTATACCACTATAGTATTATTGTGGGGTTTTAATGCAGAGTAAATGTGAAATTAAGCAATGGCAATGTTTTGGAAGTGCATTTGAAGAGCTTTTGTGAACTCAACTCAGGTTTTCTGTTACTTAACTAAGTCTCAGTTTTGTCTTTATTAAAAAGCATTATTAGAGTTGTGTGCTCTTATCTGGAATTATTTATCTTACATATTATAAAGGATTCTTTATGCTTATGGATAAAATGAAATGTGCAAGCTCACTTCCTAATATGGTGTTTTAATGGAAAGGAAAGACAATATTTTGAAAGATTAAATTAAATCCCTAGACCTTCTCTGGTTTTCTTTGATGATGCTTAAAGAGTCTTGGATTTTTTTAAATTTTATTTTATACAGAAAAAACCCCACAAACAAATAAGCATTTTTATTTTATTTATTTTTTTATTTTATTTTATTTTATTTTAGAAATGTAAATTAATCAGTAAAACTTTTTATTTATTTATTTATTTACTTATTTATTTATTTGCATCTCGGAACATTATCTTAAACATTAAAGCATCATTTAGCTCTGGTTTAAGTCCTGGATTAACCATAGCCTTAGTCTCATTTAGTCTTTATTTAAGACATTTCGAAGCAGTGCAGTTTGTGTCGCTGTATAAACGAATTTAAAATGATTTCCTGAAGATAAACGTGAATAATTAGCGTCATAAATGCAGCTAACTCCACTATAATCTCTGTATTATTCACTTACTGTATATGGCCAGGGATCTAATACACAACAGTAGGTGGTACTTTGGAGAGTCGTTTATTTTATGGTGTTATTTTCATTGAGAATCACGCTCGAGAACATTTTATTTTCTTTATTTGAAGTGAGAAGCCAAGATTTGAGCAAGCCATCTGTTTCTCAGCCAAGTCCCAGTTTTGTCTTAAAAATATTGAAATCGTTTATACATTGACCCACTTCACTCGTGTACCCTCAAGACTTCACATTCGTTTTCCCAGTTTATAAATAAAACGTTAACGAGTTATCCAGGCTACTTTTGAACCGTGTAAAGGGTTTTATGTAAATATACATAAAGTGTTGAAAATGAACACCACTCGGGTGAACTTTTAGATGTTTTTCCAAAAGCGCATGTGCTGAAACGTGATCTTAAACATCACGAGAGATGGAGTGAATACCATTGATTTTGCGGTTGCCATGGGACCTGTCAGTGGGTGGGAAATATTAGGCAGCTAGTGAACATTATGTCCTTGGCAAGAAAAAATAGTGTAAAGATTTGAGTGACTTTGCCAAAGACCACACTGGTGTTTAGATCAGAGCATCTCCAAAACTGCAGCTCTTTTGGACCACTCACAGTCTGCAGAGGTCAGTGCTTGAAGGAGGAAGAAAAAAAAAGTCCTGGATAGGTGGGATGTGTTGGACAAATGCTTGAAAACTTTTTGGACTTTAAAGGATCTCCTGCTAACATCTTGGCACCTCGTCCCAGAGAGCTGTTCCTGATGTGGGAGAAAGTAATAGTTGACTGGTCTGTTCTTTGTCAAAAAATGTCAGGGCATGTTTTACAGATGGACATTCGGAAAAAGCAATGACAAAAGCATTTATCAGACACTTTGTAGGAATCGAGGGTCAAAAAAACAGAAAACATACTGTAGAAACAAAGACGAAAAGTTCAAAACGGATGCTTTCTTTTGTTACCAACAGTTTATTTAGTTACTTGTCCATTTATCTTCCTTTTATGATGATTACAGTTGAGTTTTATTCCTGTTTCGGGCCCATTTGCTCCATGTCATCGACCCTTCTCACTCTGATTTCCTGCCTGTCGAATTTTCATTTTTTGCCAAGCCACTATTGCCAGTATTTTCATTATTTTTTGATGTAATGCTTTTATAAACAGCAGCTGTGCCAAAGTGCTTCATGTCATCCTTGGACTGGTCAAGTCATGAAAATTACTCAATAAACAGTTTGAAATTGGTTGCTAGACTTTCTGACTTGTATTCGTCATCAACATGGAGTAAAGAAGTTTTATTTATTTGCATTTTGCACAACTCTTGTGGAAATACAGTTTGTGAAATGTGATTAAAATAAGTTGTCGTCAAAATGAATGAAGCAGGTATGGATGTTGGTGCAGTATTTAATGTTTAAATGCAACAAAAGTTAACAAACAGTAGTTTAAAAGAGACTAAAATATATATAAAAACATAGAAACAGTCCTAATCTTCTGTTTGCTTGTTGACTCATGTTTATTCTATGGCTAAGACGTACAAAAATAAGATGTTTTCTCTTTATTTTGCTTCAGTTGTCATGAAGACAATGGATGTCAATCACAACCACGAGTTAATACCACACAAAGGCTTCAGATTAATCAAAGGGACTCACAATCCGGACGAAGTGGACCAGATTTACGACGTGGAAATCAAAGACTCGGACGTGTTTGTGGTCACGTTCCCAAAGTCAGGTAAAGCGTTCAGACGGCGAGGAGAAGACAGCGTGTTCTCGTGGGTCTGTCGCTGGCTGCGGTCCTTGTTTCCTGCTGAGAGTGCATTTGAGGTCAGGCCTGATTAGTATGTACAGCTTTTACAGAATATGCCCCGCTTCTTTATGTGTGGCCAATGGATTTGAGCAGAGGGCAGAGAATCATGACATCAGTGAGACAAGTGCTCATTGTAGAGGTGAAATCGGGACAAGAGTTCACAGCGAGGAGACAAAGATGACCCGCTGAGAGAAAAAATATTGACCTTATCTCTGTTCAGTCAATATAAAAACCATTTCATAAAAGTTCTGTTCATTTGATTGTAGTGTGTGTCTTTTTAAAGGTCCTGCAGGGACATGCTGTTGTTTATAAATACATCAGATAATAGCCCTTTTCACACATGCCCTTTCCTCCTGATTAACTTCATTTGGAGTTTATCTGGAAAAGCTGCATGTTTAAACCCCGGGAGGATATCCTGCTGCCATTTAGTATTACCTCTGTGTGGGTGGCATGTTGTTGGCACTGATTGTGTGTGACTGGCCTCATATTTGATTATTACTTTCATTGCTTTACTTACGCGTATGTTTTTAACTACACATATTATTAAAACATATTAAACACTCTCACTGGCGTCGGTTTTGTGTAAACGTCATACCCCTCCTCTACACCCTCTACCCTTCCCCCATTGCTCTGTAAACCACTTGGATTACCTCCAGACTTGTGAATGCAAATTGTGTGAGTTTCCTCCGGATTTTTAGTTCAGGAGAAAGTCAGGGGGCAATTCTCTCGAAATCCTTATTAAGACAAATATAAAATGGGCGAATGAGTTTATTTAAAAGCTTCCACTAAGTCTCATGGGCCTTTAAATGTCTTTTTCTCTGGACAGAAAAAAGCAAAGAGTGTTATTTTGAAGCCAATATACACATTCATGCATAATTTTACCATTATTTTGTATTTTGTCGGCTCTAATTGTTCATCTGCAGCAAATCTTGAGCTAAATCCCAGATTCTATCTTGTTTATTGAGCCTTGTGTCCAGAAATAAAGACATTCATGTTCAAAATTTATGTTTTTTTGTGACAGATGATACATTTTAAAGCCTGTTGTGTTGTAATGAACTCACAGATGCTCACAGAAATACAGATAACCGTCGTCTGATTGGCTTTGGGGTCACTGCAGCTATTTTGTATAAACAGCACGGATCTGTGTTGCGTTCAGGGACCATCTGGATGCAGCAGATCCTCCTGTTGCTGGAGGCTAAAGGAGACGTGGAGTCCATCAGTAAAGTGGACAACTACTCGAACGGCGACCTGGTGCCGTGGATCGAGGTGATGGGACAGATCGAGGCCTTCGTCAAAGCGGAGTCTCCCAGATTCAGAGTCTCACATCTGCAGCACCACCTCATGCCCTCGGCTCTGAGCCAAAAGAAAGGCAAGGTCTGTCCACTTTACTCACTCCGTAGTCCAGAGATTAGTCCTGAAGTAGTGTGCATTTGAAAAACCACAGGCAGCGATATAAAATGAACCTGGGTATACTGTTATTTTATGTGCTTTTTAAATTTCTAACCAGCTGCACTATCAAAGTATTATTTGTTATGAATGATAATGATACGGTAGTTTATTATTTTCGAATTCTGGAGCAAAGAAAATGTTTGCAAATGGC
The DNA here is from genome assembly GCA_036850595.1 of Rhyacichthys aspro. Taxonomy (NCBI): domain Eukaryota; kingdom Metazoa; phylum Chordata; class Actinopteri; order Gobiiformes; family Rhyacichthyidae; genus Rhyacichthys; species Rhyacichthys aspro. The sequence goes on from CM072163.1 coordinate 3,439,831, forward strand.
AGGTACTTTAAATAAATATGTGAGAATCCAACTGATGTGCAAAGTAAACTATATAAACTCCAGTTTTAAAATCTTCCTTTTAAAGATATCTTTGAAATCGAGTCAGACATTGACACACAACTATTAAAATATATTAATACGTAAACATGTTCGATGTCTGGAGGATGTCAGGAGAATCATGTGGTGACTTTCTCTTGATTTTTGTGTTTGAAGGATGTTTGAAAGTCTTTCTTAAAGCATGTCTGCAGGTGAGGTTTCAGGACATGAGAGTGGGTTATTACACACAACGACTGCGGCTGACATCGCTGTGTTTAATAAATAAATAAAGGAAGTTAACTGCGAGAACGATAACACTAGCATAGTAAAAATATGTATCAATAAACACCAAAAAAAGGATGCAAGAACCTTAAAAGACTCCAGATGCACAACAATAATGTGAAGGTTCATGTCGTTCTGTCTTTAGTTTTAATTTACTTTATCCAAACTGTTGTGCAAACATAAGAAAGAATAGAATAAAATAGTTTCAAGTAAAAACAGAAATTTGTCTTTGGACACAGCTTAAGTGCATCCACATCTAGAGATTTAAAAAACACATAATAAAACCAGATGTAATTAATAAAAAGAAACTAGACTCTGTGTAAATGAGTAGAGCTTGTCATGAAAATTGTAAGCTTTTGTTGTGTTATTATCCTTGTAATAACACTTTGAGGACATCACAGGACATTGTTTTCATTCTAAAATATGATTTAAAATGCGTGAATAAATAAAAAATAAAGAATAATTAGACTATTATCTATCTGGAAAAAAAAAGTTAACAGAGACAAGACATAAAGATATACCTTTTATTAATGAGGTTTGTTATTGTCTCGCAGAAATAAGATAAAAGTTCTTGTTGTTGATAAAAAAAAGACTTGGTGTTTATTTTATTTGATTAGATTTGATCATGTGACTTCCATCCCAGAGGCTTTTGGGAATGAGCCCAAACGGTTAAACCACAAACCAATGAACCTGGAGAGAAAATGAAGTGTTTATGTGTGTTTCAGGTGATTTACGTGGCCAGAAACCCCAAAGACGTCCTGGTGTCCTTCTTCTACTTTCACAAACTGGCGACGATGTTGGAAACGCCGAAGAGTTTTGATGATTTTTTTGAGAAATTCATGAGAGGAGACGGTGAGTGAAGAGTGAACTGTAACTTCTCATATTCCCGGTGTGTACACAGTGTGGTTGTGACTCTGTGTATCGTCTGTGGCAGTTTTTGGGGGCAGCTGGTTCGAACACGTTAAGACTTGGTTTTCTCACAAAGAAGATATGAATATGCTGTTCATCACTTACGAAGAAATGATTCAGGTATTTTAGTCCTTCTGAATACTGAAGATGTGCTGTAACTTGTTTTATTGTAAGATTATATTGTGAGTGAGTCAAAATAACACTTTAATTTGAATTTGAATACACAGTTTTGCTTAAACGATAGTAAATTTAAGTGGATTTTGTTTCTAAATTTCTAAAATGAACCTGGTGATACCACATACTCGAGCGACCCTGAGTTTAATCAAGGCAAAAAAGGCCAAAAAAGCATCTGAAAATACAAAAAAACTCATCATGTGACTTATTTCCACTGGATTCATTCATAAATAACAGTATGTCCCTGCAGGGCTACCGTAGGTGCTCACTGTGGAATAGATTAAAGAATAATAAGAATATAAGAATATAATAAATATAAGAAAATAAATATAAGTACATTTTGACTTTATAAATAAATGAAAAGCAATGTTAAACAATGAAAATTAATTGAATGAAAGAATACATTTCAAACTTTTAAAGCAGGCTATAAACTTTACTTACTTATTTTAATTTAAATGCCTTTTTTATTGTTCAATGTGTTTTGTTTCGATCAAAAACGTGGCGTGTTTTTTTCTTCAGTATTTGTAAATAAATACAGTGTAGTATAATATTACAGACATTTTGATTTATATGGTTATTTAACTCTCATTTGCACAATTAACCAACCAATATTTTTCATTCAATCGTATTCTTAAATCATTTTTATGTCAAAATAATCCACATTTACACTGTGCAAACCTCGAGTGGAATCATTGTGATAACTGTAATAACCCTTACCCTCTGTCCCGTGTCGCGTTTAGGATCTACATTCGTCCGTGAAGAGGATCGCAGGGTTTTTAGGTAAAGATCTGACTCGGGAGCAGCTGGACAGTGTCGTGAAGCACAGCACGTTTAAAAACATGAGGAAGATCCCTCAGGCCAACTACGAACAGGTCCCGGGAGAGCTGCTCAACCATCATCAGGGAAGCTTCATGAGAAAAGGTACGAGTTTTAACGATTTAAGCTGTAGATCATATCGTCCAAATCCTTTTCAAAGAATCGTTTGAGGAAATGAGGGCTTGACATGAGTGTTTTTAATCCACGGTGTCGCCATCTACAAATCTTTTGGCGGAGCGTCAAGACTGCTCCTAAATGTTTTATATTTTTAAACTATAAATGCTCAGATTATACTTGTACTTTGAAGTGTTTTGGATGTTGTTGTATGTTAAAAACTAAAGTCATCCGCTCTTTCTTTGAACCACATTCCATCTCAGTGGTTGTTCTATCCATTATATATTCACTTCAATTCATTTTTCTTTTATATAGCCAAGTAATTCCCTCAAAGGCTTTACAAAAAGGGCAGCCAGGTGTGCTCTTTGTTCATTGATCTAGTTATACTGACCTTGCCAAGTATACTAAGCCTAATTAATAGCGCCAAAGAGTAGCAACAGGCGTAAATAGTAACTTCAGCTCAACTCTTATTGGTCTTTTTCTCACTTGAGTGAATAAGAAGCTTGTTTATATAAAATGTCTGCCAAGTATTACAGTCAAAAGCAACAATTACACGGAGCAGTTTTCCTCCCAGGATTGTGTTTCTAAGCTTTAAATTGGCTGATACTTAGTGAAGTAGATATGAAACATTGGCTTGTATGGAAGAAGTCAATACAGCAGATGATTAGCCTTTAAACCACACGTGTCAAACTCAAGGCCCGCGGGCAAAATGCGGCCCTTTGCAATGTTTTCTGTGGCCTTTTAATACATTTAGAAGGTGATATTTTTGGCTCTAGGTTTTATCTTCTATGTTTTAGATGGATTTGATATTTGATACAAAGATAAGAAACCTAAAATCTGTTCAAATCCAACTAAAACCTGTCCAAATTTGACTAAAACCTGTCCAAATTTGTCTAAAATCTGTTCAAATCCAACTAAAACCTGTTCAAATTTGACTAAAACCTGTCCAAATCCAACTAAAACCTGTGCAAATCCAACTAAAACCTGTCCAAATCTGTCTAAAATCTGTCCAAATCCAACTAAAATCTGTCCAAATCTGTCTAAAATCTGTCCAAATCCAACTAAAACCTGTTCAAATCTGTCTAAAATCTGTTCAAATCCAACTAAAACCTGTTCAAATCTGACTAAAACCTGTCCAAATCTGACTACAACCTGTCCAAATCTAAAATCTGCCAAATCTGTCTAAATCTGTTCAAATCCAACTAAAACCTGTTAAAATCTCACATCTCAAAATCAAATTTAACAAAAGCTTCCACATGCCACCATCTTCAGCTCTTGGAAGTATCCGTGGCCCCTCACCACTTTGAGTTTGACACCACTGATTTAAACTATTGCTACTATTACTTTTTGCAGAATAAACCGTGTAAACCTCTGCTATTATTCTATACATGAGCTAACAAAAAGACCTTTACATGGAGTTAAAACTAACACTGAGACTTATACTCACTGCGTCTTTTTTCCTTTTTATATTTGTGCATCAGGAACTATTGGTGATTGGAAAAACCACTTCACGGTGGCACAAAACGAACAATTTGATGAAGTCTTCCAACGAGAAATGAAGGACTTCCCTGTGTCCTTCATCTGGGACATTAGGGACATCTCTTGACCTCTTCAGCAGAGCGGCCCGGGACAAAAAATAAACTGATGGAGAAGAGACTCGAGGATGCAGCTTGGACACTGCTGCAGAAAAACATACAGTAACTTCTCTCGTTTGCAGTGGATTTGCCAAAACCAGCGTCGGCATAATTTACTGCTCCCTTTATCTTTTAACAAAATATGGACACTGCCAAATAGTGAGCTCATAAACTGTGTAGCATTTATTAACCCCATGTGTTTATTATTACCTAATAAGACAGCCCAGTTTCAATAACACCAGTACGGTTTTTATCGAAGTATGTCTCACTCTGTACAAAGTGACACATGTATTTTGTAGTTTCACAGTTACTTTATCACTTAGTGCACATGTGTGAATGTAAAGAATTTAAACTCTGGTTGAACTTTGAGTCAGAAATGACCAGCTGCAGTGTGTTTTTTATGAAATCTAATCGTCCCACTCCACAACTTATAGACTTACAGACGGATTTCCTAACAGGAGGTGTAATGTTTGTATGACTAAATGTTTAAATAACCCTCTCTCTCAACCTAAAGAGCGGTTTAAGGGCTTGAGAAATGCATTGCCACTAATCATGAGTGTTGTAGTCGAGACGGCGTTAACTGAGACCAAGGTGTACGCTTTATCTTCAGTTTTAGACCAAGTCCAGACTCATGGTAAAGTAAAAATCAAGACAAGATGTGGTCTTGGAGATTCTTGATTTAAAATCCCATGATCTCTATGTCCCAAATCAAGACAAGACGGAGTAAAAAAAAAAAAAAAAGAGCTTGATTCTGACAAAAAGTGACACGTCCAAGAAGTAAACTTTGGTTTGAATACTAAAATCCCTTTTTGTTGACTACTTCTTTTGTATAATATATGTACTATGTAAATATTTGTGAGTAATGTAACAACATGACTACAATAACATCTACTCATTCATTTCTTTTCTACCGTTTACCTTGGATCGAAGGTGGCTGGAGCCTTTCTCAGCTGTTTTGAGGATTTAATGTTGGGTTTACCCCTGGACAATTGTAAGTTAATTGCAGGGTTTACACTTTCACGCTCTCGTTCAATAGATTTCACCTTTAAATCCTTGTCTTTGGACGGTGGGAGTGTCCAGAGATAATCTACAGTAGCACAAAAAGGACATACAGGCTCCACTCTGAACCTTGTCACAATGAGGCAGTGAGAATTTGTGAATGTAAATATTATTCTCCATATTGCAAACAACCGCTGGTCATTCTGTTATTGCAGAATTCATCAGAGTTACTGTGTATTTTCTGGAATAAAGGACTGAATATACATAACTAATAAACTGAGGGAAGTAATTTACAGTTCTGCTTTCATAAAGCTGCTTGGTCTTTAGTATTGGATCGGTGAATTTTTGTTTGAATGAACTAGACGCTTTTTTGTCAGAAAAAAAAGGTAAAATAAAAGTCAGAAAAAGGACTCTGGTAAACCATTATATGAATGAGTTGTCTTAAGATGAATTAAGAGGTGAATTAGGATTTTTCTTTGTTTTTTTCTTTGTTTTTGGTTGTTTTTTTCATGTTAAATGTCCTTTTTGTTTTAATTGCAATTATCTACTACAAGCCAAGATGAAGAGAATGGCTTGAAATCAGTGTTCTTCTGAATTATAAAAGCCTTTTAGAGCAATGGGAGAAAAGACAAACCCTCAGCAGTGAATTTAATTGAGCAAACTCTCTTTGATAAATTAATTAACTTTTCACAGTTGCGTTTTACTGCCCTCTTCTGGTCAATCGTATTTATTGTGACATAAAGAGTAACATGACCACTTCAGCCAGGTTCCACTTGTATCTGTTAAATTTAATCTGACATTTTGATACAAATAAAAAGGTGATTATGTGTTGCATGTCTTTATGATTTGAAGCGTCGGTTTCCATCTGCTGCAGAGTCTTTACAAAATAAGTGCAGCTTGACTGAACGGTTCTCCACAGAGTCCTCTCCTGTTAGTCCTCAGGCTTCGCTTTAGTCCTCATCGCTGCCCATCTCTAAAGGATCAAAGTCTGGGTCGTCTTCGTCCAAATCCAGATCCTCGATGTCCTGGAACAACGACTCGTCCACTTCAACGTTGTTTCCAGCTGCAGAGAAACAAATGAAATGAGATACAATTAAATCCCACTGCTTGAAGAGGACACTAGACTTTTAGGTTTTCCTTCTACACTTTGGTCGGCTAATGTTGTTTTAAATGTGCGATTAATATTCCTGGTGTTTCCGTTGCAAATATTACATTTTATCCAAGAAATGGATCATAAGATGTTATTAAGATGTTAAAATAGATTCTTTTTTAGATTATTTTCATGACAGTTTCAGATGGACTAAAGGCACAAAGCTGTTTACCGTCTTCAAGAAACTGGATGTCTGATGTGTCGAGGTTGTGGTCTGTTTCAAACAGCTGTTTACCTGGAGATAAAAAACAACATACATCACTTTCCAATCCATATACAGGACCTGACAGAGACGTTTGTACAAGGCTGAGTCATTAGTTGGCATTATTTTAACAAAGTGCTATTTTACCAGTGAGTTTGTTTTTTCCCGTCTGTTCTTCCTCTTTCTGTTTTTTCTTCCTGAGTTCATTCATCTCCTGCTCAAACTTGGCTTTCCAGGCCAAAAAGTTCTCAATGGTGACCACTGTGCCCTGGAACGCTACCTGTCACACAAACAGAGGCAGGGTGTATGAAAAAAAAGATTGCAAATGATCCATTTCGATTCACTCAAAGCGTCAAAAAAAATAAAAAAAGTCATCCTGCTCTGTCCTTATTCGAAGAGGCAGTCTGGTATAGTAAAAACTTTGTGAATTTTACTATTTTAATTTGTTTATTTATGTTGCTACCTTTTCTGCTTCCTCTGCCTCCTTCTCTTTCCGTCGTTTCTCTTCCTCTCGTCTGTTTTTTATGGCATCCACAATTTCGTTGAGTTTCTCCTGGACAGCTGTGACTAATGTGAAAATCATGACCATGCCTAAGTTTTCTTCTGCCTGAGGAAGAAACAGACATTTAATTAACAAACACAGGTAAAAGACAGAAATATTTATTACAAATATTTAAAAAAAATAAGGTTAAAACATTATTTGAAGTAAATATTTTGATTCCTGGTTGAGACTTTTGAGAAACGTTTTGTTACATTTTGTTATGAGTATTATAAATGAACATACTTGTTGCTGCAGTAAAGTGAGAATTTCCTCCACGTCGCTGTCTTCAAGGTTTTCCTGTGACTGAATCTCCCAAAGTGGAGGCTCATCTGGATATTTCTCTACATACGTGAACTTTAACATGGTTTCAACCACTGTGAACGCAATACAACATATTATCACCTTTACTATCTTTACACACAGTGAAAAAGATCTAAAATGTCAGAGAAAAATTGCACATTAAAGACACGTACTTTCTCCGTTCTCTCCTGCGTCTGATGTGACAGTGATGGTGAAGCTTGTGGGCTCGTCTGAAAGCACTGAAAAGAGACACACTTAGGTTAGCCTTATTGTTATACATGAATTGACAGTCATAACATAGAAAGACATTCAACAAGATTTGCTGACATAATGCACTCCATAACGACAAATGAATTAATGATTTTTGCATATGTTGTATCCCCAGAGTTACATTATAATCTATGTAACAGGAAAAGCAGCTGGGTGATTGCAAAGAGCGTTGCTTATTTCTGAAGAAGTCAAAGTGTACATTCTATGCGACCGAATCAAATGATGCACGGTTTGGAAAACACTGCATTGAAGGATAAAGAGACTCTAAAATCACAGCTAAAACAGGGCAAAACGAAGAATTTCCCTGTGAGGCGACCAGACTCCACTTACAATAAGATATATGGATGATAGAAACAATGTCTGCCAATTCATAGCTTTATAACTGTGGTCTACATTAGCAAACTAGTGGTATTTCTGCTTACAACAACATTTTCACAAACCATAACCAAAACCCCCTTCACAGGAAAGAGTTCTTTAAATACAATAACTGAGACGTTATTTTAAGTGACAACATCTTAAACAGTACTTAATTCCCTTAAACAGAGATTAAACATGCTTATTTATACTTTCTGTACAGTTGTCTCTTGAAACGTCACTGTTAGCTGCCTGATGCTAACTGTTAGCCGGTGAGTTTTTGAGGTTAAATTCACACCTGTAAAAGAGTCTGGGTAGATGGACTCAATGGCCTCCAGCTCGTTCCTCTGCTCTTCGGCGTAGTCTGTCATTTTTGTGTGTTTTCAGGTTATCTGGGAGGTAGAAAAAACATCACGCCTCAATGAAGCTAACACTCATGGCAGAAAGGCTGCGTGTGCCTCTGGACCGAAGCATCGATGCTATCGGTAACGTCTAGTTTGGTCTGTCGCCGGTAAAATCAATCATACTTTTGCCAAAACATGTCATTTACCCATCAACAGTGTAAACAAGAGTACACGAGTATATATTTGTATGTATTCAAACGCAGTAAAAAGCTACTGACCAATTATTACGACGGTTTTATACAAGTATCTACTAGTTTTGTCTGTAAAGGTATAATGCCTACAGCGTCGCTTCCTTTAGTGGCCACTAGCGGTACTGCAGCTGAAAAAACAAAAGAAAACAAACATTGGCAACAATTAATAAGACTAAACTTCTACTTCTACCACTGCATGAGTGTGTTATATAAAAGGTATTTACATGTTTTTTTTAAATTTATCATATGACTTTTTAATTTTCTTTCTTATTCACACAAATCTAGAATTTAGCCTTCCTCAGTACTATTTTCTAATAATCTAGTATTGTAGTTTTCTGGGCACCTGTAAAATATTTTTTGCATTTCTCATAGCACTAAATTGTGAACCTACATGTTACATTATGATGTGACTAGGCTTAGTGCTGCAATTAATTCATATTTTTCATTTTCTGATTAAATAAGCCAGTCAGTTCATACTACTGATGATGCATATAGGCAAATGCTGCTGCAGTATTCTGTGTTCTCCACCTGAGGGCAGTATGGCTCTGAGAATCTGCCCTCTTCTTCTACGTGCTGTGTGACTGTCCCTCACCAAAGATCAGTAATAATCTAATAAAGTCCAGCCTGTGAGCTTTTTTCGGTGTGTTTTCCAGGGGTCAGAGCAGATCCATATAAACAGTGTTTTCACCTGTGTCTCTGTATGGCTCTGTCCTTCAGAAGCTCTTACACTTCACTGACGCGTTGTCAAGGATGTTCTGTCTGTGCTGACCTGCCACAAACAGACAATTCCTGTTTCATCATCGGGACAAGGGCTGAAGGAGACAAAAGAGAAGAGGAAAACGACACTACAGGGATGTGGACTGGTAACATACTCTGACAATGTGAGATTTTTATTTTAACAAACCTTTAAAGTCTACACAAACAAAGCTCAGCTGAGGTCAGTTCACTTTCATTCATTAATTCATCTTCTACCACTTAGTCTTGTTAGGGGTCGCGGGTGGCTGGAGTCTATCCCAGCAGCTTTGGGCCTGAGCTGAAGTACAACCTGGACAATTTAGACTGTTTAATTTACCTATACATACATGTCCCAGACTCTTCACAGAAAGGTAAAGTATCAGCCGACCTTGGGATCGAATAGAGATCATTTTGAGATCTCACTGTGTATTTTTGTTGCTTTAAGTTTTTAAATTTAACAGGTTCTCAAACTGTAAAAGCACCTAAATCCACCTAGAAGCACATTTTGTGAAGGATATCCAAGTTGGCACGCCAGAAATGTCCCATTTTTAATAAAGGCCTATATAATAAACAAGCAAAGTTTTAAACTTTAATGTAACATAATGCAGTTTACAATAGATCTTGTGTTGCATTATAACTGTCTTTTTTAACAGGAACGCCGTTAAAGCATAAAAAAACAAACACTTAATCAGTATAACCAAGATATTTGCACATATTATATGTATAAATATTATTTTCTGGCCAATTTATGAAACTATCCAAGACAAAACAAACATAATGATTCAATATCTCTTTTATTTACTATTACCACTACTAAATTCTAAACCATTTGATGAAATATAAAAGTTGGCTTTAAGTTAAGACTAGAACTGCTTGTTAACATCTCATATTTACAGTTTGTAAAGCTTCTAGATTTACATGAAAATCTTACCTAAATGTGCTGTTTCATTTTTGTTGTTTAAAGTCAAATGAAAGAGAACATCGGAGGAATAACAGAAATGATAAATCAGGTTTCCTATACGTTTATCTGAGCTGCATGAATGTATTCTAATGAAACGTCTGAGGCTTGGACACAGCCATCAGTGTTGTGTGTGATAAGTAGCTGACTGATTGAGATGGGAACGGCAGACGGCCTCTTTTCCAGCGAATGTGGGAAGTAAATGCACCAATCCCGGCTCTAATGAAGGCTTCGTCCTCTCCTGTCACGCTGACATTGGGAGCGGCCGCTTCACTTTGAAAACTGGACAGCTCTCCCGGCCCCGAGCACCTCATTCAGATTCATTTATGTGTTAGATGCGTCGTATGTGGAAAAATGCAACGCCATCACAGATAATTGGGCTGACCTTCGTTGTGATATAAGTCCACCTTCTGCAGAGATCGACTGTATGTGTTTGAAGGAAAGACACATCAGGGTTCAAACTCTTTTTTTTATACCACTCACTCAAACTATTTCTGTTTGTCTGGTGTCCATTTTTGCCAAGGCCGTTAGTAAGATTATAACAGCATGTTGTTTACTCTCTTTTTATAATCTCTGTTTTACTGTTGACAATGTCTTTAAGTGCTTGACTAAATTAGTAGCAGTAAACTTATAATAAATGATGCAACCAGAGGGAAATTAGTATTTTTTTTAGAGACTTTTACCATAATTATTAAAGAGAAACTGCTTAACTTTTAGCCAGTAGAGGGCAGTGTTAGTGAGATCCATCTAAGAACGTCTAAGAACCATCAAAGTGATTTTCAGAATATATATATTTTTTCGGCTAAAAGTTACACCGTGCTCCTTTAAATTCTCCAGAGTTTGTTTTCAAAACTAGAAATCATGTCTGAGATGAAATATAAAGTGCAATTTCCCAGAGTTCAATCGCACTTAGCATTTTTTCTTGTGATTTTTATGATATTTTTGGTGTATTCTCGGCACAAATGGCAACAGGTGAATGTTGTGAAGAGCACTCATCCACAAATCTACCTTCATCCAGTTTGTGTACTTACTCTCCGCCTTTTATAAACGTACTGCTGCCTCCAATATCCACCATCCAATCACAGCATCCTGAAGCCATTAGCCAGGTACTATAAAAAAAAAAAAAAAACACATAAAATTACACATAAACTTTAAAAGCAACCCATTATTAAAACGAGGATACAACATGCCTCAAGTTTTTTGAAAGCTTGTTTGTCGTCGCCTCTTGTTGTTGTTGTTGTTGTTGTTGTTGTTGGGAGCTGCTCAGTTCAACAAAAGCCAACCGAGGACACTTCATGCTTTGATTGATTAAAATACATCACTATTTGAGTCTTTTTCAGTCAGTGGGGGACAAAAATAAGAGGATCCTGTGGGTTTTTTTGACCATGAGTGGAGCTTTGAGGTCTATAATTCCAATATAAGGTATAAGGTCTGGGATGATGGTTTGTTTGTGTGATTTTGGTGGAAGTCTATTCTAGTCTTTGTAGTCCTGTGACCGTTTGCTGTTGTGAAAGTTGTTCGTGTAAATCAACTTTCCATTCAGCTCCCAGCACAAAATCAGAAAACAGAATCCGAAAATAGGTAAGAGTTAAAACATAAATCTAGTGGCTCAGAAATCACTGAAATTGAGCTCATTTAGCCAAAATTAAATTCTTTGTTTTATTTTTTTTTTTACAAAGCAAATCATTTCCAAACATCAAACACATTTTTTCCACAAGCTGTTGTTTTATTTTAATTTTTTTTTAACTTCACATAACAACATAAGAACAACAAGAAAAGCTATTTATCCGTGAAGACAAAGGTTTTCTTAAATAATCCAACTTTTCTGAGGACAGCAGTTATGTTTTTTTCAATAATGTGGTCAATACGATACAAAATCTGTGTCTGAATTGTTTATGCTTTCAGTAACTATGCTTTGAGTCATAAGTACATAATTATAATACCAGTGTAGTGCTGTATGTTACTGCTGCATCTCCATAAAACACTATGGACCAAAAGAAAACAGACTCCTCTCTGCTCAACAAACACAGAACATCTGTCGAGAGGGACTGGAGACGACTGGATGAAAGCTGTCCTCTCGTCGTCCCCGGAGTCTTCCTCTTCAGGTCTCACGGTTTGATATGACAGCCCCCCGTCGGTCGTATCTCAATCCGAGCCCTCGACTCCAGAAACCCCCTCGACACCGTCACTCAGATCCGAAGCCTGCGCCGACGAAGCCGAGCCAAACGGACCAAATGTTTATTCAGTTTAATCCTCGTCGATCTGGGCGGCGTGTCAAGATCTATCTCGCTGTAAGTATTATCTCAGACGTTTATTATTTGGAAATGTATCAAAAGAAGTCCTGATGTACTCTCTGTGTTGTGGCGGTTTGTAATTCCTACTGACGCCTGCCAATACCTTATGGACAAGAGATTAGTCCCAGAGTTGATTCAAGGACTTACACACTCCTTTGAACCAATATGTTGTCACCATCTCGTCTCAATAGCCTTATGTCACATTTTAATTTACAAACGAATCCAATTAATGTCAAGCAAAATGTATTTCTGTTTGTTAACGTTAAGGTTTGGACCAACAAAATCTCTACTGGTCTTCCTGAACCTGGTTAGATCTCGTGGTAAGGAAGCTTTTATTACATTTTGAATGCGAGATTTCATCTTCGTTTGAGAGTTATCACACAAACAATAATGTCCTCCTTTCATGGAAACAAGTTTTAGTCAGATTTAACAAGTTTTAGATGGATTTAAGCAGGTTTTAGTAAGATTTGAATAGGTTTTAATTGGATTTCAACAGATTTTAGATGGATTTAAACAGGTTTTAGGAAGATTTAACAAGTTTTAGTCAGATTTAACAAGTTTTAGATGGATTTAAACAGGTTTTAGTAAGATTTAACAAGTTTTAGTCAGATTTAACAAGTTTTAGATGGATTTAAACAGGTTTTAGTAAGATTTAACAAGTTTTAGTCAGATTTAACAAGTTTTAGATGGATTTAAGCAGGTTTTAGTAAGATTTGAATAGGTTTTAATTGGATTTCAACAGATTTTAGATGGATTTCAACAGGTTTTGGTTGAATTTGAACAGGTTTTAGACAGATTTGAACAGGTTTTAGTTACTTGTCTTTGTAGCAAAAATCAAATCCATCTAAAATCTCCAAAAATTCAATGAATAAAACCTAGAGCCAAAAATATTTCCTTCTAAATGTATTGAAGGGCCACAGTAAACATTACGAAGGGCCGCATTTGGCCCCCGGGCCTTGAGTTTGACATGTGTGGTGTACAGGACGGGGCTCAGTGTCGCCAATCCTGGTAATGGACCTTGATTTTTTTCTTTATCAGAAGGTTTTCAGAACAGCTATTACTCACCTGGGACCTATTTGCCTTTGGGAGTCTCTACTAGAACCAACAGAGGCCCTAAGATCGTTGGAGCTAAGAAAAATGTAATAAACACCAACAATAAGTTACAAATAAACAACTGGTCTGAGCCTGAACTGCTCTTTCTGAACTTCTTAGTCCTGAATTATCTGTTTAGAAGTTTTTTGAGAGCGGCATTGGACCAGTCAGTCTCTTGAAAATTGTAAGAGACATAAAAACAAACAATAACAGTAACAACATAATATACTTTCACCTGTTTAGATGTAGTTTACTTTACTGACTCATTATCTAAGGCTAATCCTGTTGCAGGTCGTTGAAGCTGGAGCCTGTCCCAGTATTCGGTCCATCCTGGACATTCAGCGGTTTATTGCAGGTAAAGATAATATATAAACATATGAATTTTCCCAAAACGTTACTTGCTTCTAAAGCCACCTCTTAACTCTGTCTTCTTGTTTTGACATAAATCTGTAGATATCTGTTAAAACAAAAGCATGTCCCTTTAAGTGTCGAAAAGACCTCCTTCTCCTGTAGCGATCAGACCCCGTGTGTGTCCTGTCCCAGAACCTCGTCCTGTGTGTGTCCTGTCCCAGAACCCCGTCATACGTGTGTCCTGTCCCAGAACCCCGTCCCGTGTGTATCCTGTCCCAGAACCCCGTCCCGCGTGTGTCCTGTCCCAGAACCCCGTCCCGCGTGTGTCCTGTCCCAGAACCCCGTCATACGTGTGTCCTGTCCCAGAACCCCGTCCCGTGTGTATCCTGTCCCAGAACCCCGTCCCGCGTGTGTCCTGTCCCAGAACCTCGTCCTGTGTGTGTCCTGTCCCAGAACCTCGTCATATGTGTATCCTGTCCCAGAACCTCGTCCCGTGTGTGTCCTGTCCCAGAACCTCGTCCCGTGTGTGTCCTGTCCCAGAACCTCGTCCTGTGTGTGTCCTGTCCCAGAACCCCGTCCCGTGTGTGTCCTGTCCCAGAACCTCATCCTGTGTGTGTCCTGTCCCAGAACCTCGTCCCGTGTGTGTCCTGTCCCGGAGCCTCGTCCCGTGTGTGTCCTGTCCCAGAACCTCGTCATATGTGTATCCTGTCCCAGAACCTCGTCCCGTGTGTGTCCTGTCCCGGAGCCTCATCCCTGTCAGCTTCCGTGTGTCCTGTCCCGGAGCCTCGTCCCGTGTGTGTCCTGTCCCAGAACCTCGTCATATGTGTGTCCTGTCCCGGAGCCTCGTCCCGTGTGTGTCCTGTCCCAGAACCTCGTCCCGTGTGTGTCCTGTCCCGGAGCCTCGTCCCGTGTGTGTCCTGTCCCAGAACCCCGTCCCGTGTGTGTCCTGTCCCAGAACCTCGTCCTGTGTGTGTCCTGTCCCAGAACCTCGTCCCGTGTGTGTCCTGTCCCGGAGCCTCGTCCCGTGTGTGTCCTGTCCCAGAACCTCGTCCTGTGTGTGTCCTGTCCCAGAACCCCGTCATACGTGTGTCCTGTCCCAGAACCCCGTCCCGTGTGTATCCTGTCCCAGAACCCCGTCCCGCGTGTGTCCTGTCCCAGAACCCCGTCCCGTGTGTCCTGTCCCAGAACCCCGTCATATGTGTGTCCTGTCCCAGAACCTCGTCCCGTGTGTGTCCTGTCCCAGAACCTCGTCATATGTGTGTCCTGTCCCAGAACCTCGTCCTATGTGTGTCCTGTCCCAGAACCTCGTCATATGTGTGTCCTGTCCCAGAACCTCGTCCCATGTGTGTCCTGTCCCGGAACCTCGTCCCGTGTGTGTCCTGTCCCAGAACCTCGTCCTGTGTGTGTCCTGTCCCAGAACCCCGTCCCGTGTGTGTCCTGTCCCAGAACCTCGTCCCGTGTGTGTCCTGTCCCAGAACCTCGTCCCGTGTGTGTCCTGTCCCAGAACCCCTATATTATCCTGTCCCCGTCCCGTGTGTGTCCTGTCCCAGAACCTCGTCCCGTGTGTCCTGTCCCAGAACCTCGTCCCGTGTGTGTCCTGTCCCAGAACCCCGTCATATGTGTGTCCTGTCCCAGAACCCCGTCCCGTGTGTGTCCTGTCCCGGAGCCTCGTCCCATGTGTGTCCTGTCCCAGAACCCCGTCCCGTGTGTGTCCTGTCCCAGAGCCTCGTCATATGTGTATCCTGTCCCGGAGCCTCGTCCCGCGTGTGTCCTGTCCCAGAACCCCGTCATATGTGTGTCCTGTCCCAGAACCTTGTCCCGTGTGTGTCCTGTCCCAGAACCTCTCCCGTGTGTGTCCTGTCCCAGAACCTCATCCTGTGTGTGTCCTGTCCCAGAACCCCGTCCCGTGTGTGTCCTGTCCCAGAACCCCGTCCCGTGTGTGTCCTGTCCCAGAACCCCGTCATATATTCAGATCATGTGGTATTTACCCGTCCGGTCGTGTGGAGGGTGTCTGGATCACTGTTTGAGAACAGTATACCCCACTTAGCTCTGTATTTATATTAAATATTAAATCCAATTTAAATACAAAATTACCATATGAAATATTAACTGAGAGTGTAAATATTTAATGCGAGCCCTTTACCATAGGCCTGGTCTTCATTACCATGCACTACTCGATTTTAATGGGCCATTTCCCTCGAGACTGAGCGGGTTTCCTCTGTTTGTCAGCCTTACAGTAGGGGGCGCTGTTGCTCTGTGGATTCCCTCTGAACACAATCCAAAAAATAAAAAGATGGATGAGGAAATGCAGTGAATTATTCTGCATTTTATTTGCTCTTTCTTGAACAAGTCACATGCAGTACCTTTATGTTCAGTGAATTTCAAATATCAGAGACTTTAGGAAGCTTCAGGGCTGAGATCTACTGTAGAATAAAATAAACTTTCCTCGGTGCATTGTGGGAAATAAACAGCTGTGTGCAATGAAAACATACATATGAAGAACACAAGTCTGAAATCACACTTTTGGACCCTGAACCACTGCATTTAACTAAAGACACCATCCATTTTTAACAATCACATTTGACTTTTTGTTGGAGTTTAAAAGGTTTATTTTCATCTTGTTTACTTCATTTCAATTGCAATGCATCTAAGAAAATCCCATGCCATCCATCTTCTTCGCAGCAGTCTAAGCAGAGACTTCCCTCTCCCCAGACACTTCCTCCAGCTCCTCTGAGGGAATACCGAGGCGAGAGAACACGTAGACCCTATATTCGAACCCTATTTGTTCTTTATATATAAACTATTCTACCTGACTCACAACAGACTCCACAAATCAAGTTCAAAACCGTATTTTGAAGCATGAAACTATTTCTCTTCATTTTGTTCAAACTCTGATTCTGGGCATCTGAAATGTGATTAAAAATGATTAAAAATTAAAAAATTAAATGGGCTAAAGGTGACCAAGGGCATCAACAATGATCGTAATCTGTGTAATATATACTTTTATAATGAGTTATGTTTCATGCTATAATCGAAAAATGGGTTTTAAAGTGTAATCTTTGTTCTTTTTAGTCCTTTAAACTGATTAATGTCTGGCTGCTCCACTCAGACTCATCTTCCTTGAGCCTGGTTTCGTCAGAAGTATCTACCTTTAAAAGATTTTATACCTCTTTTCTGCATCTGAAAGACTATCTGTGTGGAATTCCTGGTTTATTTTCTTTAAAGTTCATTGTAAATTGGGATTTAAAGTGTATAACTATTTTATGTGTCCCAATTTGACTTCATTCTGCAACACGTCTTGACCAAATGTCCCCGACAGAAGAGGCTAATACTCCCATGCAAAATTCATTACTGCATAAGAAATGAGTCAAATTAAAACTATATAACAAACTACTCCAGTTTGAGCCAATAGGGGTCAGGCTTACACCATGTGACTAAAACCCAGTGTTGTTTAAATGACTGTAAAAGCCACTATTTTTGCTGCTTTTCTCTGGTCTTGACACATTACAGTTTAGAGGATTTTCCATTTAGTGCCTTAAACTAAAGCAGGTGGAGATTAGACCGTGAATGTTTTAACGTCCAATGCGTTCGTAACCAAACGTGCTGCAAACCGTGGAGAAATTCACTAAAAGATGATGTTTTTAAAGGGATAAGGAAAAGAGGAAACAAGATAAAGCTAAAGAAATTAGCTTCACGGAGTCTGGGAGGTTAGAGATGCACGGGCACGCAGCTCCTCTGAGGCAAAAGCATCCAGGAACATTAATCATTGGGAGACATCTGTTCATTCTGCTGCTTTACAATTCTGTCAAAGAGCGCGGACACACACACCTCGTCCACGTCCAGCCCCCGCCTCATTCATATCCACTCAGAGAAAACCTGTCCCGGCGTTCAAGCATGGACAGTCAGAGTGAAACATCTCCGCTTCCATTTCCATTTGAACGAAAAAACCACGGGGAAAAAAAAGAGGGACGCGTGTAAATCTACGTGAGCGTCTCCAGGTTTTTATGAAGCAGGAGATGTTCATGTCGTGAAAGGGAACAGTCAGGTGTGTGCACGTGTCGTACCAGGCAGATTAGCATTTTACATTTCAGCGACGCTCCTGAGAGAGCTTACAGTAAGTGCACAGCAAAACGACATCCGGCACTTCAAAATGTCATGTGTTTGGACGTAAAATACATTAAAATAAAGATGTGAAGGGGTGCAATGTGTGGAATTTGAATGAAAGGTGTGTAAGGCTTGGCTTCTAATGCATTATTTATAGTAGAATTTCATGTATGTAAATGCCTGCCCCACTTTTAATAGGCTGAGAATGTTGACGAGGATATTAGAAACAGAAAAATTTGCCTTTGAAAAGTACAGGTGTAAATGCATTTAGTCAAAAATGCATGAGTCGAAGCATGAAATCGGTTAAATTTGTTCTTGTTGTCATTAACCCATGAACAAATTAATCAGCCATAACATTATGACTCATTAGAAGGCCCTAATCAAGGCTGGATGTTGATCTAGACATCAAAATATGAGCATAGAAATATAAAAAAGCATAATGATAGACAAAAAATACAACTTTTGAGGAGGGACATCAATATTTTGGAGGAATTTAGACAATCTAGCACAATAAATGAATGTGTACACAGCTCTTATTTTGACATCAGCTCAAAAAGATTGTGTTTAGTCGACTTTATCCCAGAAATTACTTAAATGATAAGCTATAGATGAAAGTTCGTTCTCCCAAAGAGATCCCACCTGAAATCTGTAGACGTCTGTTTCCAATGTTAAAGTCATATATCTGGCTTAAAATTATATCAAGGACAAAATGTTCTCACACCTAGTTAAGAATTGGTTTTAATAAGAACAAAATACCGACAAGCAAAACAAAAAAAGCACCATTTTCCATAAATTAATCTAAAGTTTGGTTCTATTGAAAGACTTTTACTGTATTTTCCAAACACAACCACTTTGTTTCTCCAAAAACGATGATCGTAACTACAAATGACAATATTGGTGCATGTGACGTTGAAGAAGCTGGAGTTGTTATTGTGGATTTCATGTCTTTAATCTGTCATTTACATGGATCTGAACTTGGACCACTGCCTGCGCTGCAAATGTCATATTCTTGAAGGAACTGCTAAACCTTTGCCCTGATTTTGAGTCAGATTATGCTTATTTGGCTCCAGTCGTTTACCGGTTGCACTTTTCACCATCGATTTACAGTATTTTCAGACCGTGCTATATTGAGAGAAAAAAGGGAACAGAAAACTAAAGGTGCTCTATTTTTGCAGAGAATGAAAAGTGAAAGTCTGGCACGTTTTGCGCCGCTTAATGGTCCCTTCTGAGTTGCTGATTTTACTATTTTTTGGAGCACTCTTACTGTAAACTATTGCAAGAAAAGTACTTAAATGGCAACAACTCAGGAAGTCTAACGAATAAACAAACTTGACTCAGATCAGATAAAAATAAAAGTAGATGCTGTAAATGTAGTAGACACTGTGATGCTCCGAAGGTAAATGGAAGTCCCGGTCTTGATTTTAAGCAAAGAGGAGTTGTTTTTTGTCTCTAAAAGCCCCCGTAAAGACCCCATAAATCTCTCTTATCCGCTCAGATTGGCCCTGCTTGTTCATGTAGCCTTTCTCTATCCATTTAATATTTTCAGTGGGAGTATGGAATCAAAAGTGAATCCAACCTGCTCGCGTTACAGCCCTCCTAAAGCGGCGTCCGTCCCGTCGGCAACAGAGGAGAGCGCAAGACGAATGAGGCCTCTCTGTGGCTTTGGAGCGACTGCAGAGCTCTGGGTGCTTTGTCATCATAATATTCAGAGTGAGTTTTGCCAGAGTTTGTGCCTTTTGGCCATGAAGGTGTGCGCTGCCTTGTTTCACATCTCATTAGAGTCAACATTTTGATCGACTGCCCGCGATTCAAGCTCATATCGGAGTTCAACAATTTAGGAACTTTTAGACTAGTTTTTATGCTGCAGTAGCCCACAGTTTGACCTTGAAATGGGAAAAAAACACCCAAAATATGATAAATCTAAGGAGCTAGTGCAGGGAAAACTCTCCTTTTTGCCAAAGCTGAATGCATTTATTGTGTTTATTCAATAATGTGTAACAGATATGGGCAGGAACACAGTATACAAAAAGACTGTTCGTCCAAAATTGTTGTATATTTTATAATTTATTGCCATTTTTAATGATATCTGGCACTTTTTTCTGTTAAATATCCACACGAGGATGCCTGCTTTATGGCAATGTCTACCTGGGCATGATTGACAATGGATCTAGGTCAACTAAAACCTTGGTTGAAAGCCGTAAGCGAGGAAATAGGAAAACAAAATGTAATTTCATTCACTCTTTCATTATTTCTGTCCCTTTTGGCAGCTCCACTGTGTTACTGTGTTAACTCTCAACTAAAGCGTACAGTTTACACGGGGATGAGTTGTGTTTTTTGTGTCTTTTCTTCTTAAATCTCTTTTGCTGGACTCAATTCTTCAACAATTATCCAAAAAGTAAAAAGATATGCTCTGATTTTGTTGCAGTAAACATTAATGCGTTTATATCTGTGCTCTTTGTAGTTGCTATGTGTGAGTTCAAGAAGTAAAGTGTGATAAATTTGTTTACACAGCTGTCAGCCAATCAGAGAAGAGTATTGAGTCCGGCCATGACACAAATCTCATTATAAAACACAGTATATACACATTTGTTGTAGTTATCCATAATATATTCTTAAAAACAAAGCTGGATACTAATACATTGCTTTTTAATTATAATAAAATATAGACAAAACACTCAATATTAAGGGTATTACATGAAAGTTGCTCAGAAAAGTTTGGATTACAGCTTTAATTCTAGTTTCTATGAATGGAGCGGTTCCTTTAAGACTAGTCTAGGCTCCTGTAGTTGAATTAACACGAGTCAGATCTGAAAAACTGCAATAACGCTGCACTTTGCCAGCCACTGAAGTCAAGTGCATCAAAGACCAGCCAATAAAGCCATATTCAAATGTATACATGTCAATATAGCTAGTTAAAATGTGTGTTTTTTCACTATTTTGAGGATAAAAGTGCTTAAATTCATCCAGTGTTTTGGGCTAAGTCTGTCCTGAAGTTTCTGGGTTTAGTTTGAATCATGATGAGAGTGTTTTATGGAACAGAAATCACAAAATAATCCAAGCTTATCGGGTTAGTTACCTTCATGAAATCCCCTTTTGTTCAAGAAAACATGCATTTTATTGAAAAAGGAAAGTTAAGTTATGTTTGGCCATGTTTGTACCTCACATCTCCACATAAACTATTCCATTTCGAAGATAATCAATAAGATTGGGTCCGATTCTGTACGTCTCGCTGGGTTTGTAATGAGCTGAAGCGTAAATCTCTTCGATGCGTTGGTTGTTCTTGTTGTACTTCACCAAAACTCTGTCCATGTTGCTCACTGGGTTCGTAGGGTCGTAATATTCCCGGATGTCGTAGGGCAGGTCCTCAGCGTGGGGCGAGTGCAGGTTTCCCAAAGTATAATACGAGTACTGTTGGACATCGATGATCACCGGAAGCAGAGGCGCAGGGCCGCGGTTTTGGAACTTGTGGAAGCCGTACTCTCCTTTCTGCGGATGGCACAGCGCCACCATGTTGTTGTCCAGACAGTCCCTCACGTACCACGCCAGGAGTCTGAGGCCGTGACGAGGAGGGGGCCGTCCGAAACCGCTGTCCTGTAACTCCTGAGCCGAGTCGAGGGTTCTCAGAGCGGAGATCGGGCTCAATGACAACACCAGCAACAAGCAGAAGAAGAAGAAGAGGGTCTGTTTACTGTCAGCCATGTTGAAATTACCTGTGAATCAAACCAGTTATTGATAAAATACAGATGGAAGTGTCACTTTCAGCATAAACATGGATACACAAACACATTAAAAAGCTGTTTGTGTTAAGTTTTATTCTCTTTATAACAGTGGTGTCAAACTCAAAATAGTGAGAGACCGTGATAGTTAATAAGAATCCTTTCAAAGGCTAAAGATGGTGACATTTGGGGAAGTTTTATTGCAGTTTGAACGGAAAGCTTCATCTTCATATGAGTCATACAGAAGTTATCTTTAACATTATTTTTCTTCCTTACAAGTTTTAGTTGGATTTGAACAAGTTTTAGTTGGATTTGAACAGGTTTTAGTTGGATTTCAACAGGTTTTAGTTGGATTTTAACATGTTTTGTTGGATTTTAACATGTTTTGTTGGATTTTAACATGTTTTGTTGGATTTTAACAGGTTTTAGTTGGATTTTAACAGGTTTTAGTTGGATTTCAACAGGTTTTAGTTGGATTTCAACAGGTTTTAGTTGGATTTTAACATGTTTTGTTGGATTTGAACATGTTTTGTTGGATTTGAAAAGGTTTTTGTTGTGTTTGAAAAGGTTTTTGTTGTATTTGAACAGGTTTTAGATGGATTTAAACAGGTTTTGTTGGATTTAAACAGGTTTTATTGGATTTAAACAGGTTTTAGTTGGATTTAAACAGGTTTTGTTGGATTTAAACAGATTTTGTTGGATTTGAAAAGGTTTTTGTTGTGTTTGAACAGGTTTTAGTTGGATTTCAACAGGTTTTAATTGAATTTTAAAAGGTTTTGTTGGATTTGAAAAGGTTTTTGTTGTGTTTGAATAGGTTTTAGTTGGATTTCAACAGGTTTTAGTTGAATTTTAAAAGGTTTTGTTGGATTTGAAAAGGTTTTTGTTGTATTTGAACAGGTTTTAGTTGGATTTTAACAGGTTTTAGTTGGATTTTAACAGGTATTATTTATCTTTGTAGCAAAAACTGGCCTATCCCATAAAACCTAGTGGCAAAAATATCACCTACTAAATTTATTGGAGTGCCACATAAAACAAAAGTACAAAATAATAAAATAATAATAAAGTACAAAAAAATACCTTCACTATTGTAATAATCAGCAACACTGAAACTAACATATTTCACTGAATGCTTCTTGTTGCCAGCATCTAACCAATAAACTGCAGGATTGTATTGAAACACATACGTGCAACAATAAAGAGCTGTCCACTTTTAAAATGCGACATTACATTTTGTTCAAGCTATTTCAAAATTCAAGTTTATTTTCTTCTCAGCAATTCACGGAAACACACTAAATTTGCACTTTTCTTTATTTTCTAGCACAAATTGTGTTTAAATACTTTTTTATTGTATGAATTATATAAAAAAACAGCTACAATATTTATCGATCTTACCTTAATAATGTGAAATAGTTCGTCCACAGGAGCCCGATGACTTGTTCTGAACACATCCACCGAGGTCTGCAGCTTCAGTGGAAAAAGCTGCGGTAAAAGCTGTCAACTTCACAAAGAAAGAGGAAGTGGTGTGTTTATTAATCGGCTGAACTCTGCAGACAGTTTGGTTTAAGGTCACATTATCACTGACACATATCATATTGATTCTAATGCACACACACTGGTTCTTTCTTTGCATTTTGTCTCTTCCACATTTTATTTTCAAACAATACTTAAAATAAACACCTGTCACTTCTGTCTAAACCTATATAAATGACTTTGAGAATTGTTTTTGAAGGATTTTCACTGTATTTTTTTATTTGTACATCCTTTACAATAATTACACACATTTTAAATCAACTATGTCAACCATATATCAAAGAAAAAACACTAGTAATGGTAATTATTAGGCTTTATTATCGTCTTATTGTGATTATCGTTATGTTAGGTGTCATTTTTTCCACAAAAATAACAAACTTTTTGACTTTTACTGCACATTGGGGGTAGGGTAAGTTTGCATCAGTTTATTTTTGTTAAGGGGAATATATAAGAGTCTAATTAAGGTTCATCTGTAGCCTGCAGGTAAATGGACAGAACATTTATAATATGATGTTAATAGTCAGTTTAAGTGCTTGACAAGATGTTTTGTTTCATTTTATTCCTGTAATAGGATGTACCCTTTCTCCATTGTCTCTATTAAGTGAATCAGTAACATAAAAACAATGGAAATAGAGAAATTGTGTCATTATAACTTCTTGTTTTTGTTGTTGATAACATTGTCTCCGTGTCTCTACTTCACTTTGTCACTTCAGCGTCAACAAACCTCCACAGTTTAAGTCTTTGTTTCTATAAAAGACGCTTCTGTTTGACTCACGATCGCTCTTTAATCGAATAAAACGAGCCCGAAAACCGCCCTGATATCGTTTAAGGTCAAGGTTATAGATTTAGTCATCGAGAGAACTCTGGTGAGCATCGGAGCGGGGCGTTACAAAGAGAGACTTTCATTGTCATTGTCACACTCGGCAGACGCAAGTACATCTGCGCTTTTTGTGCTTCCTCGATGGAGCGTCGACATTGACTGAGTCAGACTGGCACTAAAACCTCCGCCGTAAGCCACTGTGACACTTCTATTGAGGAGCTGCCAGGCGCCGCGGGGCTCGCTCTATACCTCATCCTTTTACTGCAGTGTCAGCCCGCTCCGACAGCCTCTGCTCAGATTACCCCGCGCACTCGATTTACGCCGTGTTTCCCCCACAAAATGGACTCCCATTAAATCTGCGCCACACGTCGGCCCCCCGTAATGAAACCAAAGTATTTATTATCGCCGCGGATGATAAGCCTCGGACGAGAATGTGTTTTACTGTACTCTGTCTTTGGGACGGTGAGTGTGAGGGGTTATGTCTCTGTTAATGGCAGTGTCTCTATCGTCCATCTGTGGAGCTACAGCTTAAGGGCTATTAGCTCTTTAAAGGGCCCATATGTAACATTTGTGGTCACCCTAATGGCTCGGCTCTTCTTAAAATAACTCAGAAGACCATTGATGTAAACATTAGTCGTGAGCAGGATCATACCGTCACCCTTAAACCCAAAAGTGGCACGAATATTTTGGAAAACGTAACTTTTTGTCTCTTAATTTACACTTTTTATTCCATTTAACCTTCTCTACACCATTCTATCCAATTAAAAAACGAGTTACTGATCATATTTACTACGATGCACCTATTGTTTCTGAAATTCCTCTCTATATTTTTGATATTTGAGTTATAGAGTTAGTTCTTTCTTCAACTTTATTCATGCCATTACACAGAGTGAACCTGTAACACAGAAAAGGTCACACTGACACATGAATTACAATTAACTGCATTGACTTTGGGGCTTATTGTTATTCAGAAACACAGTATAAGCCAACAAAAAAGCTCAAGACTAAAATGTGTGTGTCAGTACAATTCCTTTTTAGCTGCAGTGTTTGAATAAGTTTCCAAAACCAAGGACAATTAGAAAAATAATCTTTTGATCTTCTTTTTATGATTTTTTCAGTTCATATGCATTTCCACATAAACGAGAGCATTAAAAACACACCAAATAAACATATGAATGAAGAAATACTTGTATAAATTAGTAATATTATGTGATATTTGTCACAGCATATACATTAACTCTAAAATGCATTATGTATAGTGTATAAAACATGTTTAAAATGAGGTCTATTAGAAATACTGAACAATTTATTTCTAGAACTTTACTTTTTGTGTGACAAAAATGGGTTTGTGTTTATTTAAAAGTAAAATGTGTTATTATAGTTTATCAATTAATAGTAAAGTGTCAATAATTTGCATAAAGCTGTTTTTATTTTGTAACGTATGGCCTGGTAAAGTTAAAATAAAAACCGTATGTTGTGATATAGACAGCCACCTGAGCCCAAACAGCACTGCCCTGATACTAACTTTTAAAAAAGCAGAAGTGGTGCTACCCATAAAACCTATTTTTACTGTTGTCTGTGAATTTTCTGAAAAGAACAGGTGGTTTCTGGGAGGAACAGAAAACATAACAAAAGGTAAAAGCTACGACAAGCTCCTGTTATCCTCCACCACTACCTCTTTTTGTTTTTTTTTACAAGAAACCACAAGAAGTGACGGATTCAACATGTGGCAGTGCAGCTGTGGACGAGGACCGTCAATATGTTTAAATTTAAAGATAGCGTCTAGTGTTTCATCTTTCCTTTACATAAATACAGCATGTTTTTCAGCAGGAACTACAGGTGTATGCAATGGCTGCTGAGCATTTCGTTCCTTCACATTAATCATCAAAGGTATATGTCCCAATTTGATGATCCTTGTCCCATCAAAGTTTTAAACAGCCTCCGTCCTAATTGATCAAATGTATGTATGATTCACAATGTGTTTGATCCACGTTTTGTTTGGCTTTTTTATTATTCACTGGGTTCACTGTGTTTTCGGTGTGTTTATGGACGATTATTCTCGCTCCAGCAAAAATAAGAACCAAACTACTTCCACTACTTCTACTACTACTAATATTATATATCATATTTTAAAAGAAACATTCAACTTTTTTATCAGCAACAGTTTTTTTCTGGTGTTTTGGCGGCAAAGTCTCTGTTTACTGCAGCAAAATCGAGCCTCTTGTGCAGGATTTATCATCTATTTTATTTATTTTATTTGTTTGTTTTGGCAACACACACAAGTTTTCACATCGTATCGAAAGACTACTTTTATTGCACCTGTTTACGTCACTGTTGACTTCGCAGACGTTTCCTTTCCTCGATGCATCGCAGTGAACAGACGAACCACGCTGCCTGATCCGTACCGCTCCACTCAGTCTATTACAGTCGTTATTTCTTCGACTAACTTCACTCCAGTTTCCAGATGTGGCCATCATTTGCTGCATTGGACCAAGACAATGCAGCTAAAGTCCTATTGTTGCTGTCAGTCCCGTTTCAGACGACGTATCGGCACATACGCAGATCCGGCGGGTGCTGCCCTCAGTCCGTCTGGATGATTAGCTGTGCATTAACGAGGTAATTTATGTATGAGGGCACTTATTATGACCCCAGCCTCTTACCACAGATTGCCGTGCCACATCTCATTTATTGTACGCGTCTGGCGGTGTCCCTCTGAGCGGCGCGAAAAAACAGAGTTGAGACACGACAATTGCATTTTTCAAACAAATAAATCCGTAATGAAGAGCGTTAGAGGGAAAAGAGGAGCGCGCTGGAAACAATAAGTGACGTTTGCTCCTGTAAACTGTCTCCATCTGCGCTGAGTATATGAAGCCATAATGAAAAATACAATTTCAATTTAAGATTCATTTCTGGTTTTACCGCGGGCGCCACGTCAAATGTGAGGAATTAAACTGAAACAATGAACACACTGTTGGACAGAAGCTTTTAGTGTCAAATGTAGACGATAAAGAACCACAGATATCTACAAAACAAAAAGAGTTTTCTGTCCCAAATGTGAATATAAATAGCACTGCAATAACTTGATTCATGAATTTTAAAGGTCAGCAGGAAACATTTGGATGAGTTGGTCTGGGTTTTGTCCCACTGGGCGTTTCAGTCCGGGACAGAGAACCGTCAGGAGTCGGGGCAATCATTGTGACTGTGTCCCATGTGAACGAGAGCAGTCCGTTCACACAATACAATTCTAAAACTATTTTATTTCTTTATGTTTAAGCTATTTTCTAAGGCGGCATGAGTTTCAGTCTGAACATTGGTGGAAAAAGTTTTCAGACAACCTTCAAATTTTAAACTTCTCGAATATTATCATTAAATATTTGTGGGAAAATCTTTTTTGTGTTTCAAAAGGTGTGGCTGCATTAGACAAACAAACAAATACAAATTATGTATTTTTTGTTCATTGTTTACAAGAAAAACAAACAAAACTAAATCCTTGACACTTTCAATTTGTCAGTTCTCAACATTATCGGCATCAAAGTTAACAAAGAACAGAGAATGTGTTTCAAAACTGAACAAAAAATAAACTAAAAAAAGTGATTCTTAATGCAATATATTTCACAAATGCATGAGGTGTCCCAAAACTTCTTTCTACCGAACCGTCTGTTGATGAAGAAATATTGTAGAAATAGGTCAGATTTACTGTTAGTTCAAGACTGGGTTTTCAAATAAGAAAGTAAAAGTATTTATTCCTCCCAGAGCAGTGCAGTCCTGTCTTAGATGTATGAGCATGAAGCTGTAAAGGTCTATTTTTGAGTTTTATTTTGAGGAAATAAATGAGAATTACCTATTGATTCTGTATACGACACAATTTGACAGAATATATTTTTGTACGCCCTCCTTCGTAGATTAATCTGAGTTTGTGGTGTTTGGTTTACTCTTCTATATCTTTTTGTAGCTCTGTTAAAGTCTGACTACAGTTAGGATTTGCTTCATGGGTTTTAGTTAAGCACTGATATTGATCTGGCTTCCTCCCGCCTCCCAAAGGTCAGCTGGTGACTCTGAGGCCATTTGCAATATTTTGTGTGTCCAGAAAATGTAGTAGGTGATATTTTTGCCTCTAGGTTACAAGATACATAAAATAAATCCATCAAAATCTGTGAAATTCTACTAATACCTGTTAAAATCCAACTTATATCTGTTCAAATACAAGAAAAATCTGTTAAAATACATCTAATACCTCATCAAATCCTACTAAAATCTTTTCAAATCCAACTAAAACCTGTTCAAATCCAACTTATACATGTTCAAATACAACAAAAATCTGTTCAAATCCAACAAAAACCTTTTCAAATTCAACTAAAACATTTTAAAATCCAACAAAACCCTTTTCAAATCCAACTAAAAACTGTTCAAATCCAACTTATACATGTTCAAATACAACAAAAATCTGTTCAAATACAACAAAAACATTTTCAAATTCAACTAAAACCTGTTAAAATCCAACTTATACATGTTCAAATCCAACTAAAACCTGTTCAAATCCAACTTATACATGTTCAAATCCAACTAAAACCTGTTCAAATCCAACTTATACATGTTCAAATCCAACTAAAACCTGTTCAAATACAACAAAAACATTTTCAAATTCAACTAAAACCTGCTCAAATCCAACTAAAACCTGTTCAAATCTAACTTAAACATTTAAGGAAGAAAAATAATGTTAAAGTTAAGACTCAGATGAAGCCTTCCATTCAAAATGTAATCAAAGTTTTTTGCCAAAAGCCTGAAGAAACACAACATGAATGAAGCCAGAAATGCAACTAAAATCACTGAGAAGGAGAAAATCTTTGTTAAATTTCATCTTTGTCGAGACTGTAGCTTTATTAAACGTCCCAGACAAAATACTCCTCTGCATCCTCTGCTTTTATGCGTCTTTTACTCAATAACGACTGCATTCATTTCCAAATATACCTCCACTCACCTGAGCCGATAACATTAGAGACGAGCGTGATTGTTTGACGCTCTAAGACAGATAGAGGTCATATATTTAAAAGCAGAGATGATGATGTTAGCTCGGTGTGAGTCTCTGGCCGTTCACGCTGCGTCCATCTGGCCCGAACGTGGGAGATCTTAAACAGTGTCCGTCCTGAACCAAAAGGCCCATGATCCTCTCGGCGGGAGGACGCTCTGATCGTTGGATGGAGCTGTCATTAGTCATCGTCCCGGACGCCTCCCTCCACAGCAGCCTCTCATTTGTGTCCCATCTCCCGAGCCAATCATACCGCCATTAGTCTTCATTTCTCCTTTTTATGGCCCGGGCCCCGCTCGGTCCGATCGGCTGCTGCTCTCATTTTCTTCACATCGGTTTTATCTACGGCATTGACGGAGCTGGCGGCGCCCCAAGACCCGACTTCTCCATCAGTTATCGAGCCCTAATACAGACACTTCTGACAGAAACTTTTAAAAGGTGTCCTCTTTGATACAATGTCAGCTCAGAGACAGTAAGTTACTATATCATTCATAACAGCATTACAGTCTGCTTATGTCACGCTTAATGTCTAATATTTGGCGGTTTTCCCAGAGATGAAAGCTATTTAAAGTAAGATATGTCACAATAGATGCACAATACATACATTAATTTAATAAAACCTTATGTTGATTCTGCTCATGCTTCATTAATTCTGAGTCTTAGCTTTAATTTTCATGATATATGAGCTTCTTCGGTGTAACACAAGCTGTTAAGACGTAGCATTTCGACATTTTATAAAACTGGTGAAACTGATTCAACTTTGGCTTTAATTAAATATTTATTCAGCGCTAGAGCAGTCAAAATTTGTACTAGAGATGGACTTGGACTAGAGATGAGTCATCGACTTCATTTGGAAGGACTCAGACTCAAACTCAGACTTGTAAAGACAATAAATTGCGACTCTGTTTTTTTAAATTGCGCTGATGACTCGGACGTAGATTTGGACTTGTTCACTCTTGACTCGGACCAGAGACACTCCCCACACACCAAGTTAAAGTTAAAATTTATTGTTTTGTTGTTTTATTTGAATATCCAGGATTCTATTCTGTCACAATTAATCCTGAAGTTTTTCTGGTCTCGAGTCCGTTGAAACAGCACATCGTTCTAAATACTTGGGCACCATTATCGACGACAAGTTGAGCTTTGACAACCAAGTGGACGCTCTTTGCACAAAAGCTCATCAGCGCATGTACTTTTATCGGAAACTAAGGAATTTCAATGTAGACAGCACTTTTATGAAAATGTTTTATTCATGTTTTATTGAATCTGTTTTTACCTTCTCTTTTATTTGTTGGTTCGGTGCATCTACACGACTCAAATCTTAAAAAAAAAAGGCCCAACAGATCTCCTCAAAATGCTCCCGTCGCAGATACACTGTCCCCAAATGTAAGACCAATCGACACAAGAACTCTTTTATTCCTGTTGCTATTGCCATTCTTAATCAGTCGTTTTAATATATTTTTATTTGTTGTCTATTTTTATTTATTTTTTGACTTATTTTTTGACTCCGACCTGGACTCGAACTTGAAGACGGAAGACTCAAAAGTGACTTGGACCTACTTACACTGCATTATACTTACGAGTGTTTGTCAGGTCAGAGTTTGAGATATTATTTTAACTCCTAAAAGTTGGGCAGACACTATTATTTAATGTTAAAATAAACCTCAAACGCTGTGCTACCCACGTCTCCATCAAGTAAGCTCTAAGTATACTTCCCCCATCTCTGTTTACGTATTAATATCTGCAAATGAGTCCCATTCAAAGCCTCTGAATCACACATGTCATGTTTAAAATATCAAACAGGAACAAGACAGAGCTGAATTCCATACATTTGCTTGTCGTGTCACATTGCACGGACCGTTTGGAGTCGCTTTAAGCGCTATTTCTGTTCCCCATAGGACAGAAAGAACACGGGAGCCGCTGTCTGTCATTTTCAGAGGCTTTTTCAGTCAACGCTCCACATCTTTTACTCACAAAGAGGCCGCTCTGAATGTGCGAACCTATGCGAGGCTGTCTGATTAATTGGCTGGGTTTCAGCAGCACTTTGGCCTGATAGCAGCACTGGGAGCTCTGTAATGCCAATGTCATTTTCATGCTGCTTTAAGTGGGACTTTATTATAGGAAATAAAGTGGCTGGCAGTGCTATAAAGTGTCAGTGCGAAGGAGGGGCATTGTGCTGTTATATCTCTGCTTTACATACATCACGGATGGGGCACATTAGCTCTCCTGGTGTCAAAGGCGTGACACTCAATGGGCCACAGTGACAGCTTTCCGCTCGTATATAATAATGTGAGAGCACTAAAAACAGATAATTACCAGCACTTCTCCGCGTCTCAACGGAGGAGTGACTGGATAACTTGTACATAACGGTTACCCACGGCTTTATCAGTGAATATAAATCACTCGTGTGGTGAAGTAGACATGTGATCTCGCCCCGAATTAGGTCAATCGTGTGTCTTTCATTAATACGCGATAAGAAAGTGCTTTAGACGTCGTGCCTCAGCAGAGAAACGACTGAGAGGTCAAAAGCTCTGATTAGCATTTGAAGGAAGCTAAAAAGATGATGCCATAGTATTAAGTCTAACTCTTTAATCAAAACAGTGTGTCGTCGTACTTTGAATTTTAATGAAGTCCAAGAGGGTTTTGGACATGTACTGCAACCAGCCACCAGATGGCGCAATACATGTCTGGAAGCTTCCCTTCTTCCTCGTTAGATGTAAACACAACTGTTGTTCGTCAAATTTTGTAAATATATTTTCAACAACAGCATAATAAACATTTTTTCTTTAAAGATTTGACATCATCGTATTTATATAATACATTGACACTAAAAACTTGAGATGATCTGTCTGTAAGATGCAATATATACACCACATTTGATCAAAAAGTAAAGAAAAGAAGAGGTTGATAGAGCAGGTAGACAGTTATATACCTCTTTATAGAGTTGTATTGTCTATAGTGTTATTATTGTTGTAATTAAACCAGAAACAGTGCTTTAAATGTTGCAGTGTTGTAATATGACATCATTTTCCTGCAATTTTCCTTCAAAAGTAATGTATCAGAGATTATTTTGCGTTGTCTTTTTCTATATTTGACATTTTAGGTTAGCCATATCAAAGCAACACAATGCCAAGGTCAAGTGTATTTATATAAAAGGCATTTAAAACAAATGGTTTAGTGTAATATATTAAAACAAATGGAGTTTTGTTGCTATTGCCATAAAAAATGCACATTAAATGCAAAATAACCCCTATTTTCTACCTATACTTCTCACATAAAGGTTATTTTTGCTCTATTGTGCATCGGTGCCAGTGTGTTAGGTGTTATATCCACAAGCACGATATGACTTCTTACTTTCCCTGATTATTGTTAAATGAAAAAGGAACAATAAAAATCTCCGCTCGCTACAACTCTCCTTCAGATTCACAGAGTTTGTCTTTCATTTCCAGCGAATGAAGCGCCTTCTTGCCTCGCTCTCGGTGCAATCAAAGACCAGCTTTCATTTCTTTGGCTGGAGATAAAATAAAAATAACAACAAGCGCCGCCGTCGTCTCCGCACGGGTTTGATGACAGGCTACTTATATCTGTTTTATTAGGCCCAGCCCCTCCGAGATGGGTCAGGGGGGACTTTTCCTGTCGTGTTTTATTGAGCTGCAGGCTCCACAATGAATACACCGTT
The DNA here is from genome assembly GCA_036850595.1 of Rhyacichthys aspro. Taxonomy (NCBI): domain Eukaryota; kingdom Metazoa; phylum Chordata; class Actinopteri; order Gobiiformes; family Rhyacichthyidae; genus Rhyacichthys; species Rhyacichthys aspro. The sequence goes on from CM072163.1 coordinate 3,472,512, forward strand.
ATTTAAGCTGTGACCAGTCAAGATGGAGACATCCCTGAAGACGGACAGGACACAAAGAGGTGGAGATGGTTTCTTATTTGGTTAAATGATGAATAACCAACCCATACCTCAACTTTTCAGGTTGGACTGAGGTAAGACTGGAAAACTACACTAAATACTACATTCCAGGCTTTAATATTCTTGAATTAAATTACAAATATTCAAACCCATAACATCAATGCAGCAAAAATGTGAGAATTGTTTTGCTACATATAGATATAACCAGATTTATTTGGTTAACATGCATCGTTTTGGTTCAGTTTTTGAGGCAGTACACTTGTTTTTCCATCTGAGAACATGTTTTGTCTGTTTCTTCCATTACATGTGTATTTTCCTGCAGTTGCACGGGACTTTTTAGACATTGGCACTATTAATTTAGACAGAAAACTGTACTGAACTAGACAGAGAATTGTGTTAAAGGTACAGTGTGTAGTTTTAGAGTCAAATCAAAAGCAATAGCTCGCAGATCTGAACCCTGTAAAGAAGTTTTTAGAGTAATGTGTGTTGTGCCATGTGGTAAAAACAGGTAACAGATTCCCAGTCTTAAAAGTCTATTACCTGATTTTATTCCTGTTTCATTTAGTTTTTTAGTTGAATTGCCTAAAGTTTATTGTAACAGGAATCATCTGTGAAAAAATGAGACCTTAAGACGTGATCTAGTCTTTATAATTAAGGATTTTAATAGAAATCAGTGGGATTTTGTCCAATCACAGCTCACTTCAGGTAAAAAGGAGCGCTCCCATTGGTCGACACTGATGTCAACAACGAAGGAACAAGGAAATAAACCAAGGAAATGGGTTATTCTGTTGGAAATATGTCTTATTTTACGGAGAAACAGCTGAAACAGGCAGAAAATTGAACATGGATAAACGTCGGCAATGCTTCAACACAATGTTAACCAGGATCTACAACCGTAAACCCTACAGATAAAAAGATTCAGTTTCCAGTCCTACTTTAATTTATGTGTCGTATGTGAATAAATAACCCAAATTGTTGTCAGTGTCCTTAAGTGATCCAAGAGACTAAAAAGTGACCGGCGGACATTCATTTCCTCACATTTCGGAGCTGCAAGCGATGAGACTGACTGAAATCCGGTAAAGTGGTGTAATAGCGTGTTTAAATGAGGAGCGACATCACCAAAGTGCCTTTCAATCAGAACAACTTTGGATGGACACCTGCAAAACGTAGAGGCTCGAACGTCCAGCTTCTTGTCAGTTTCCCGGACGAAGAGTAAAGAGAATTAGTTACTTTTGGAGTGATTTTAAGTGTTTTTTAAGGCCTATGTTTAGCTGATGATTGTCCCCTCAGCTGGTCCTGGCCTCAGCCCCATGTCGTGTAAATGTTAAACCATAGAAAACGAACATGTTGTTTCCATTTCTTTGTCTGAATAAGTGAATTATCAGCAGGTTTCCACTCAGGCTTTATTCTCTTCAGACCAAAACACGGACAAATGAACAAATGCAAATGTATATTGTCTTGCTCACATATAAGCAGACCACACAGCCTTATCAAAACGCATTTTCAATTTTCGTAATGTGCAAATGGCTGGTGGAAATACAGAAAGGAGAAATCATTTCCATAGATGAATCCATTTTGGAAATTGTATCAGCAGGAGGAGAGCAGAGTGGAGATGAAAGCAGACATTTTCCAAAGCTTTCACTCAATCAAATCCACTGGGTTTAATGATCTAAGAATTCAATCGAGATGCAGCGCCACACTGTCCTCCAGCAGATCTCTCTTTTTAAACATCGGATTTAATGAGTGCTTTCTGAAGGGGTCACATTTTTCTGCAAAAATGGGATTTGGAACCATTTGTTCAGAGGGGAACCTTGACTTTGAACACAGTGTTATCGTAAAAGTAAGCAAAGCAGAGAGCTCCGGGTGACAGCGAGAACAAATGGTGCAAATGAATGCCTCTGTGTGTGTGCAGGCCATGGGATATTAGATTTTCGCCCGTCAAAGGACCGAACCCACAGACAGGGCTCTCTATCTGTGCTGTTTAATACAGATAAAGGCCGATGAATACGAGGAGGCCCAGTGCCGGACCGCCGCAAAGGCCCATCTGTAATGTTCAACATGCGCCGTGCTAAATCTCCTATCAACATATCTTGTTTTCTGCCGCAAAACCATTCACTGCCTGGTCCTGGTACTACATCACCCGGTCGCACACAGAGGTGACCTCAGCGCCGCGAGAGAGGAAGAGGAATAAAAAAACAAAGACAACAACGGGACCGAGGCAAAGGGTGAGTAAGGACTGTAGATGTTAATGAAGCTCTGAGCAGAAACAGAGAAGGTTTGGTGGACTGTTCGCAGCAAAGAAAGTATTAAGTGTAGGTTTTGAGAGTTATAAAGCTTGACTTAAAGTGTTTATGAGTTAATGAGAATGAGTTACACTTCATTTGATGTAATGTTGCCACAAAATGCACATAAAAAAACAGCTGAAGTTGGAAAAAGACTCAACTTGGTGCCCAAATTTTTGACTTTGTGCAGATTACAATTACCGCCCACATAAGAGCAACCTTTCCTTCTTAGAAAAGCTATTGACTATGGTAAATATGGTATTTAAGTAGTAGTAGTTATATTCACTCAAATAAGCTATATTTGAATATTTAGAAGCACTCAGCAGAAAAACTTTGACTTGTATGATGTGTCAAACACTTTTGAATAATTTTAGTTTTTAAATAACAACAGAAATCTCAGAACATTTATACTCACCTCCCACAAAAGTCACAAGTTACAGCCTTTTTTTTTTTTAATTAAATAGACAACAGACTTATTGTACCATTGTGTAACTTTTAGCCCCAAAAACATATATAAAGTCAATTTGATGGTTCTATAAATAAGTAGAATCTAATCTAACTCTGTATGATTATTGTGTAACTAAGGCTCACATATGCTCCAGAAAAAAGTAATTATGCCCACGAAAGTTTTCTTCGAGCACAAACATTATCTATACCCAGTAGATATAAATAAACCCCGGCCTCACAAGTTTCCATCTCACATAACATCTCGTCTCAGACTTCTTCTTTTTTTAGATATTTTCCATCTTGTATTTTCACATTCTGCTCTCAACCAGCTGCACACTTTGTAAAGAAAACTTGCATCTCGGTTATTTGTTGTTTACAAAAGCCCGGGTCGGTCCGAGCTTCCAATTTCACACTTTTGCCCATTTTTTTTTTCTGTAAAGGTGCCAAGCCCATTTGTAAGCGTCCTTATGTGACTCCATCACTGCAGCAGTGTGAGCGTTGGACTGTTCAGACACGTCTCAGACAAATAATACAATATGTTTATCGCAGATAAAGAAGAGGAATATGAATAAAATGAATCTCTTCGGGAACAATGAAACAGTGCTTTCCTTTAACTCAAACTTTTCTTTTGGTGTCTGTGTGTTTGGAGCCTCAAATCGGTCCGGGCAGAGTTCCAGCGCAGCGTAACGGCAAAGAAAAGGCGAGAGTGCTTTGAGCCGCGTGTGATGAATGACTTCTGCAGCTAAAAATTCGGAAAGCACTTGTTTATAGCAGAAACATAATGTACCATAAATTCCACCTCCACTTTCCCAGCTCTCAGATAACATTTTATCCAATTCGGTGCCTGCTTTCTCTGCTGATTAAAAGGCACTCTCCAGCAGCCGTTTTGCAGCCGCTGTTACATCGCTCTCCCACAAATATCTCCTCCGTGTTTTTCTCTCTGTCTGTCCTCCGCCTGGTCACTCATATCTCGCCTTTTATTTTCCATCTGTCTTTCTCCAACGCCTCCACGCTCCAGTCTTCGATGGCGACAAAAGAGCCACAGTGTAAACTTACTGTAGGCTTTTGTCAAATTCCATTTCACTTTATCCTTTCTCCCACAATAATGTATGTGTGTTATGTCCGTCCTTCCCTTAAATATTTTTAAACAATGTGAGGAAAAAGGACAAAACAATATTTATGGATCAGAGAAGGCAGTATTTAACTTGACATTTATTGTTCGGATCTGCCTTTAAACTGTTCCCAAAGTTGTTCCCAAAGGCTTCGTACTTAATGTCCAATTACCGTCTGGAGCAGGGCCAGGTCATGTTCAGACCAAGGTTCAAAAAGGAAGCAAAGTAAGGCATAAAAATCACAGTAATGTTTGGGGAAAAATGATTAAGTAAAGCACAGTGTATGTAGTTTGAAGGAAATGAGCGTCCTACATCATAACATAACAACAAATAAGTCGTTTTTGCAGCATTTAGTGGAAATTTGTCCCTGTGTCTTCCTCAGATTTGTGTAAAAATGGGATGGAACGTGCTTTTTTTTGGTAAATGGAGGGATTTATCTGTGTGTGTTTTTGGAGAGACGTCCAAATATATTTATTGTTATTGCTTTAAACTTGTTTCAGTACAGAAGATGATTTTAAATTTGTCAAATTTGGAAAAGATACCTATTTCATTGCTGGTTATAATACCAATATTTAATTATGAATAGGGCACATGTTTTCACCAAAAACAGAGGAGTTGCGATGGAGCGGGTAAAAGTTGAGTGTTTCTTTGTAAAAGTTTAGTGTTTCTTTGTAAAAGTTGAGTGTTTCTTTGTAAAAGTTTAGTGTTTCTTTGTAAAAGTTTAGTGTTTCTTTGTAAAAGTTTAGTTTTTTTTTTTTTAAAGTTTTTTTTTTTTAAATGTGTGTTTTTTTTTTTAAAAAATTTTTCTTTTGGGTTTTTTGTTATAAAAGACACCAAAAAGATCTATTTAAAAAATCCTAGCTGTTCAATAAATGATGTTTTTCATGTGTATGCAGGAATAGACCTAACCCAAGAAGCTCAAACTGGTCTGAAAACTTTGAAAAATTGAAGTTTCCTAACTAAACTAATTTGATTCAATTAGTGCATCTTATTATTTCGTATTTTTAGCATGTATTTGGTTGAATTCCACCAGTAGAAGTCAAAAAGAACCTGCTTCCCATCAAGTCTCAAGCTCATTCTTTCAAATTACTCAGTGCTGTTACAAACATTAACTCGTCAAACGTATAGATTGGACCAGAAAGGACTCAAAAAGTGAGAATAAGGCAGAAAAGTTTGATGTATTTCTCCACTCTGAGGTCTTTCCATGATTCAACAGCGTCTAGACTCTAAACTGTCTGCTCACAAAAGCTTTTAAAACCTTGACAATCATACCTTCTTGTTTTATTTTGCAAGGAAACATTAAGTCCAATCACTTTTTCTTCAAATAAGAGTTGTTTTTATTGCATTATCCCTAGTTACAGTAGGTAAAGAAGTGCCTCTTGCCACCGTTTGCCCTTGCCCCTCTCCAAACTGTGCCCTGCTCTGTGAATCTTTTATAACTCGTCGACCGCCCACAGTGTCAGGAGTGTGGGCCGTCGCGGGCTTTCTTTGGTCTTCTTGGCCTCTCTGATTAGACAAGTAACCGGAGGGCGAAGGCTTCCTCTTCTCTTTGTTCTTGAAGACACCATCAGAATAATAATGGACGCAAAAAGACAGAAGAGTGGTGTGGGGAGTCCAAAGTAAAAAATCTGCTGCAGAGGTTTTCAGTCTGTGTAGTCATTCTGGGAGAGTCCTTGAAGATGGTCAATTTAATTCAAACAACTTTAGTTATTGTCTGAGGGGCACTTGAGCACAAAGAGGAGTCCAGTACACTCACATTACCTGGGAGAAACCAAAAAGATGCACAGTTAAAGCCTTAAAAGTCCATTTCCTGTTTTTTTTTTACTGTTGCATTTTGGTTTTTTAGTGTAATCTCCTAAAGTTTATTGTAACAGTGAAAAAATGAGACCTTAAGACGTGATCTAGTCTTTATAATTAAGGATTTTAATAGAAATTTACAAGATTTTGTCCAATCACAGCTCACTTCAGGTAAAAAGGAGCGCTCCCATTGGTCGACACTGATGTCAACAACGAAGGACCAAGGAAATAAACCAAGGAAATGGGTTATTCTGTTGGAAATATGTCTTATTTTACAGAGAAACAGTTCAAAAAAGATAAAAATAGAGAAAATGGCAGAAAATGAAACATGGATAAATGTTGGTAATGCTTTGATGCAATGTTTATCAGATTGAGATAATTACAGGATCGGGAAACTCCAAAGATAAAAGTTTCAGGTGGAAAATTGGTCTGTTTTGACCTTTTTTTTTTTTTTTTTTTAAATAAAAGAAACAGGAAAGGTTATTACACTGCTGTTGGAGGAGAGTAGTGTCAAAAAAACTAAATTAGGCTTTAAATTATAATAAATATACTATACAGAAATCTAAAAGTCTAATAATCCAAATGAAATGCACTTATGTAACAGGTCATCTTAAATGTGTCCCATTCTAGGAAGTTTTTTCACTTTAGAATGAGCAAAAAGCCCAGGAATCAACAAGTATAAGCAATAATAGTGAGTGAAAACATTGAGAATCTAACTCTGTATTGTAATTAAACACAGAATTGTTCAGTTTTGTGTCGGCTGTATCTGAGGTTTAAATATGGTACGAGTTGTCAGTGCGAGACAGAATCACATTTCACACCTTAGAGCTCCTCACGTTCGACAGGTGTAAGTTCTCCCGATCGTTTTCGGGTACGGCGCGCTTCCTGGGGTTCGGCGCGGTTGGAAAAGGTGGATCGGTGCGGAGTGATTTTGAGAACAAAAACACATCTGCAGAAATCACATCGGTGCAGCTTCTGTAAGTTTTCCCGACTGGGGCTGTGCACTGTTCCAGATTTGAGCTCGATAAAAGGTAATATTCATTCAGTCCGGGGCTGTTTTTCTCAACAAAACTGGGAGAATAAGAATGTGCTTTGTTGGTTTTACACTTTTAAAATCTAAAAATAAGCCTCATGGACAACGAGAGGAGGAAACTGGACGGATCAGCTTGCTTTACTGTGTTTACTGTTGTAGCCTGGCCAGATTACCCATTTACTTATGTTAAAATGGGTCTAGAATCCCATCTCTTCACAGCCTTTATCTCTCAGGACAAATCCAGTCCAACCAATTGTAACCAACAAAAATCAGGACAGCTTTATGTGATGCTTAAACTCTGATTGTCAAGTATTATGATTGATTATGCATTATGATAATACAATATAATGATAATATGATGAATTATCTAGTATTTTGATGGTATGTCTATCAAGTTTCATCCAAAAGAGGTTTATTCTGTTTATGTTGGAACTGCCTTCTGAAAATCCAGCTTAAATTCACAGAAAACACACCAAAAAGCACTTAGACTACAACAAATGTATTTAAAATGAGCGTTTCCTTTCTGTTTTTTTGCCCAGAAAATGTCCACTTGATGCACACTCTGGTCTCTTATAATAAAGTTTTCCGCTTTATGTCTCCAGATCCTCAGATGCATTTTCTATTTGGATTCAAATCTATATTAAAACCCACAAAATAATAAATACGCAGAGATTGATCACATGAAATATTGATAAAGGCTGTTCTGTGGAAGAGTTTATAAACCTCAAATAATAAACAAAACCTACATGATATAAATACAACATAGACACTCCAAATAGTAATGAAAATGTTGAGAGACTGACCTGAAATGGCTGGCTGTACGTATTAAAAGAATGAAGAATGGTGAACGCACATAAACCAAGAGGGAAAAGATAAGTCACAAATATTGATTTCTTGCATAACACAATGACTTCACATGAAGATAAATATTTCCTATTGACGCATGTTAAACAGTCCTAAATTGCTTCGAAGGTTGAGCCAAAGTTAACTGTCAGGATCGGTTTCTGAAATTGCCTTTTCAGCCAAAGCACTTTATGGAATCGATGGCCTGAATAAGAAGCAATTAATTGACCTTGCAGTTCTCTGTAAAGCAGCGCTATCACTTCTTCATGAGCCGCGCAGAACTCAGAACGAAAGGATCCCAGCTCGTTTAGGCTTTAGACACCTCTCAAAATAGATAGATTTAATTTAATATTTAATTAGGCGGTTGGCTTGTAAATTATAATGTGTTATAAAGAGGTGGCAAAACAGATAATCGTTGCTGTATTAATCATGTTGTTTCCAAAAAAAAGGTGAAATTCGTAGTAATTTGTGTTAGATTTTGCAGAATTCCCATAATAAACTGTTTATGGACGCAATTTAATAAGACATACATCCAGAAAAAGAACGAAAGCATCACATAAAGCCAGTGTTGATTGGTTCAGTTCATATTTCTACCGACTGGAAATGGTTAGTAAATCAATGTTTCATATATTTTGCGTCATCTTTATCATTTCAAAAGCTTTTTACACTGAAGCGTGGAAAGAGAGTTAAGGATATGAGCTGTGTTTCAACCACGGGACGAACATGAAGCCCTTTTGTGGAGATAAGCTTCCACTCTTCTAGTGTTTTCACATTTACAGCGCCCCTACTGGCCAAACACATATACTACTGTTAGATTAGATGAATGAAGAAGACGGCACAGACACAGAGGATGCACAATTGAGCTCAGACGTGAGACAGAACCAAACACAGCAGGGTTAGGATGAGGCTGATATTATCATGTACTATATTCACATTCATTTTCATGCATTGTTGCTTGCTGTTCAGAACAATAAAAGTGAACACGGATCATTTTGAATGTGGTTTGTGTTTTGGCGTCATTTGGAAAAGTGAAAACACTGCAAGTTAAGTTGTATCAAAAACGCTTTATAACAATCTTTTAACAGTGGGACATTTTATTGTATATGTCGACTCACCACAAACAACATTCAATAAAATAATTTGTCTATATAATCTTTATAAAGTCAACATGCTGCAGCTTGTTTTGGTTCAATATAATTTAAGAAAAAAGTAAACATTTTAAATAAAAAAGGCTTGATGTGTAAAAACTTACATTTGTGAATTGACTGTTTGGCTAAAATGTCGTTTTGTAAAGCAGTTTTCACTCGTGTTCACCAAATTTTGCATCTTTATACAGTAATAAATGTAGGAGCATGCAGGTCATTCTCTAAAATCCCTTTTTGTAATAATTCCCAAAAGGTTCAGAGGAAGGTAGGTGAAATTAATCTGAATCTAAACAATCCTATCCTGAGAATGGTGGTAGAAAATGAATCGGATTTTCTGATTTTCTGATTTTGGAGGTAGTATTATGCTGCATCTAACTCATACGGACAAATAACACGCTCCAGAACCAGTCTTCCAAATATGAATTACTGTAAAAGGAAGTTCCACTCAGTTTCTGGCTCAAAACTCTTTATGGTGTTGGGAGTAGACTGGATTTCCCACCTTGCTCTCTCGCCGGCGGCTGCTGACGGCGTTTCATTATGTCAAAGTGTAGCAAAACAACCCCGTAGCAGTCATAATCCTGTAGTCTGCGGCCGTCTTTGGAAAACTCCAAAGAAAATTCCCTTCCTGTGCTTTCAAAGGCGGGCTTTCACACTTCAGAGGTGGCTGGTTCTGTAGCTGCAGGCGAGCTCCGGGAACCCACTCAGCCTCCACAGACGAGCAATAACACAGGCCTGTGGACGCGCTGCAGAAATATTTACTCTAGAGCCGAGGCCGGAGACACAAACTCTTTAACCTTGATGTAGTCGCCCAGAGTGAGAGACGCTGTCCGTGTTTGTGAAGGAAATGTGGAGTTTTATGCATCGTAATGTGTGTATAATGTGTATTTGGTATAATGTATATATATTCTGACTCAGATGTCAGTGTCCACAGTGATTTAAATGCAAATGTGTGCCTTTTAAAATGAAAAACGTATTGAATAGAAACAATTAAATGTATAAAATGTTTTATTTTGGCAAGGGCAGCTCTGGGTTATGGATTTTCGGTGTAAAAAAAGTGTAGAAAAGAGTCGGCTCGTCTAATCCTCCAATCAGAGGCCGTTAAGAAGTTACTAGCCATTGTCGTTGGCAGATAAAAGCTAAATGTTGGGAACACAACAAAAAGAGACTGATATTAGATAGTCTGCTAGATTAGCCCCGTTAAATGGTATTATTTAAGTGTACAAGACACAGAGGAGTACAGAATATAGCAGGGGTAAGTTGCTGATAGAAGAATTTCCCCCGTTTCTCTTGAAGTGCTGGCATTTGTTATTAAATGTACTGATTAAAAAGGCTGAATAAAGCAGAAGAAAGGCCTTGTCTGAGTTTACACTGACATTACTATATTCATGTTCCCAGCAATCCCACAAATCACTCATTTATTTACACATCTAGATGGACAAATATGTGTTGGTGCTTTTTATTTACACTTTGTAGAATGAAATGCTAAGCGATCGGCTTTTTTTCAACCAACAAAAAAAGTCACATACATTTAAAAAAAGTCTATAATCTACAGGGATTGTGTTTGAAAGTGTCAAAACCCATGAATCTTGGATAGTTTTTCTGGTAGAGCATGCACCAAATAACCAGAAATAAAGATATCTTAAAGAAACAAAGCATCAGGGAGATAGGGTTGTTTTAATATCAATTACGTTTCCTATAAATGCATAGCTCCCACTGATTTTGACGACACTCAAACATCGTAAACGGCTCTTCTTCTGCCTGCGTTTCCTCTTAATCCTTCTTCCTCTGGAGCTCACACACACTTACTGTTTAGGATTACAGCTCGTCCTGCTAAACCTCTGCACACATCTGCATACACTTAGCCTCAACAGGTCACACGGCTCCCGTACGGCGCCGCTTTATTGTCTTGTCGGATTTTCATCCCTTTCAAATAAAGATAAACGCTGGCTTTGAGGCGGCACATTTGGAACACAGATTAGCTCTGAGCAGCACACACTCGTCGGCTGAGCGCTCTCGGCTGAACCTGTCATCAGCGAAGGTTAGGAATCAAGCTGTCACAATAAAACGCCTGTGAAATTTAAAGCATGATTTATTACAGTCAAGGCACAGTCCGGGGAGCGAAAACAAACATTTGCATTGCACTTAGGAAACTAATGGCTCTGTAAATGTCTTTGGGTTGATCATTACAAGAGCTGAACATTAAATTTGTGTAAAGGGAGCAGTATAAGTACAGCACAAGAGCCACGGACGGTGTTATTTAGCTTTTCTGGCTTTAAAGTCAAGTGTAAACTGTATTTTAAAGCGAAATCTGGCAAAATAGTGCAAAATCTGAAAATGTGTTGCCATTAACTGCACTAAGAATTAAACCTGAAGTATGGGATGTAAATGTACCACAGCAATTGGGATTGTTTTTAATGTCAACTCTCGAAACAGAAGCATTTCAAAAGAAGAATAAGCTCTTTTCTTTTGACATAGTGCACCTGAGTCTCCAGATTCTTTTTGTAGATACCTAACAATGGCGTTTTAAGCACTGCATTTTAGAACTTTTAAGGCTAAATATCTTAAAAAGTGACATAGTTTGCCTCAAAACACTATTAAATGACTTACTTTTGTCTTTTGGGCGAACACTTGTTGTATTTAAAGCCTATGAAAAGATCTCTGTCCAACTGAACTCTGGTACGGTTCGACTGAAGTGTTAATAATAGTTAATGGGAAAATAACAGCTAAAATCTCTTGACTTTTTAGTTTTAAGAGAGTGGAAATATGTCTGTTGGAATAAAACAAGAAGAGTAGAGGATAAACATGGAGAAATAAGAATAAAGATGAATCAAACCTGTTAAAATCCAACTAAAACTTGTTAAAATCCAACTAATCCCTGTTAGAATCCAACTAAAAGCTGTTAAAATCCAACTAAAACCTGTTAAAATCCAACTAATACCTGTTAGAATCCAACTAAAACCTGTTAAAATCCAACTAAAACCTGTTAAAATCCAACTAATACCTGTTAAAATCCAACTAAAACCTGTTAAAATCCAACTAATACCTGTTAGAATCCAACTAAAACCTGTTAAAATCCAACTAAAACCTGTTAAAATCCAACTAATACCTGTTAGAATCCAACTAAAACCTGTTAAAATCCAACCAAAACTTGCTAAAATCCAACCAAAACCTGTTAAAATCCAACTAATACCTGTTAAAATCCAACTAAAACCTGTTAAAATCCAACTAAAACCTGTTAAAATCCAACTAATATCTGTTAAAATCCAACTAAAACCTGTTAAAATCCAACTAATATCTGTTAAAATCCAACTAAAACTTGTTAAAATCCAACCAAAACCTGTTAAAATCCAACTAAAACCTGAAAGGAAAATAATGTTAAAGATAACTTTTCAAATTCAAAATGTAATAAAAGTTCCCCAAATGTCACCATCTTCGGCCTCTGACAGGTTCTCACTATTTTGACACCACTGACATAAACCTTCATTCACATTCTTTTACTCTGGGGCAGTTTAGATGAACCTATTCGCTGCAGGTGCATGTGTTTAAGATGATCATGAACACTTTATAGATCCACTCTCGGCTCTATCAGTTTCTCCCGCTCGGTTTAATGGCCGCCTCCCGCTGCTCTTCACCTCGCCCTCGACGAGCTGCTGCTGCCCTCTCCGAACACGTTAGTGCCCTGACACCGGGGCAGTTACAGCTCCGTTGTAAGTCCAGCGGATGTGGCCTCCGTCTGCCTCTCCCGGGTGTCGCTGCACTGGCCTGAAGTGAATATCAAAGCGGAGTCGTGTCGCTGCAGGAGCCTCCGCCGAGTCTCTGTGTGAACTGGTGCATTCTGGGAGTTAAAGGTGTGTACACAAATATACACCGTCTGTTTATCTGTGAGCTGAGTCGGTGAAGACAAACACTGGAGCTCTGAAGAAAAAATATTTAGATGAAATCATGATACACTTTTGACACTTTTAAATAGATCCCAAAGAGACAGATGTGATTTATGTCCCGCTACCTGAGCTTAAGGAACTGAAACATAAACAACTAAAATAAATAATAATCAGCAATAATACTGACAGGTAACAACAAGACAAAGACAAATCATTTTTAATCCAGAGCTCTCTTCTATCTATATAATTGATTACAGCCTGCCTTATATCTATGAAAACAAACATGTTTTCCCTTTAGTTGCTGCTTTTTTTGCTAATATTTAGACAATACAGTGGAGCAGGTGAGGTTTATGATTCAAATCTTAAATATTATTATTGGTATTTAGTCATATTGTACTGTAAAGTGGAGATAGAAGGTGAATTATGAAGTTTTTCCTGATTACATTTTTGAAATTGAAAAAAAAACGTGTATTTTTTTCATTCAGTGTTTTGTAAATGTGGTTAAATAAAACACTGTACAATTGTCAGTGCAGTTGGGAGAAGCAGACAGGAGCAACCCCGTGTTTTTGAGTCTAAAGACTACATTTAAATCTGTGAGATATCTATTTAAATGTGTGGTTGATCGAGGATTTTTCACAATATACTGAATGTTGATGAGAAATGGGACAAATATTGGTTTGAATGACCACTTTGACGTGTTTGTGCTGGGACTGCAACCTTCTGGAGTTGTGTAAATGGGAGAGAGAATACAAAGCAGAGACATGATGAAAAAAAATCACATCATTTCACAAAGTCTGAGTCATTTCACCTAAATGCTTCTCCAAATTAGGGCTAAAATTACCTTCTGTATGGAATAAGTTACCAATCCGTTCCTAAAATACAGCACAATCCATTTAAGACTAAAAACATTTGGCTGTTTTTTAACACTTGTCTTTTGTTTTGGTTTCTCTGTAAAGTTAAAGTATCACTTATTTAATTCCGGTCTTCCAGTCTCTCGATTTAAAACACCTTCTACTTTTCCACTCTCCAATTTGTAATTAATTAAAGGCACAAAATGAACAGGAAACTTCAAGTTCAAGTCTCCGTTTAGTAATCTACCAAACGCCCCGCCGTATCGTCACGTCCCGTTGTCTTTAAATGTAAAAGTCCAATGATGTGGACATTTCCGTGGCGTAAACCTTCACTAATTAACCCAGTGTTGGCTCTGTCTGTGATTGAGCCACACAGATGGAAGCAAACGGCCCTCGATTACGCCTCCATCCACAAAGAACAGCAGAGGGACCACTGTTAACAGCACTGTGCATGGCTGCCTGCCCATGTCATTAGTTTGTTTAAGAAGCAAAGGGCTGTTTTCCCACAAAGGAAATTAGCAAAATCCTTGGCCCATAATCACTGACGTCCAATGAAATTAGTTCTACACAGAAAAATTGATTGGCTGTTGTTTTTCAGTGAAAGAAAGCTAAATTGTCTTTGGTTTCTCTTCAATTCTCACATTATTGCTTCTTCTCTCTTGTGCTTTTTATTGGTTTCTGTGATTTAAGTCCAGTCAAAGGAAAGGAAATTTGATTCTTTCTTATAAAATATTCTTGAAAAGTAGCAGTGTGCATAAGGTCATACTAGGTTTAATTCAAGAAATAGGGCCAGGTGCACGAATAAGTAAGATTTTCTTTTATGATTTAATATGTGACAGCAGTCTAGCGATGACTATATAATCAACTCACCCTAAATTTACAACTTTTACTTGCAATGTGAGCATAGACTTATTAAAACCTGCTTTGCAAAAACAAAGTTAGGTGACAAGCAACAGTAGAGCTACAAATCTACTGCAGAAGCACGAGTCAATAAGCTAATACCGGGAGTTGTTTGCTCGCGCAGGAGGCTGACTTAAGAGAGATTATGTGGGCTTGATAACGACGACGGCATCGCGGTCCAATCAATGGAGGTGATGATAGCGCCGCAGCTTAACTAAGTAAATGTAGTCTGCGCTAACTCAAGCTCTTAAGAAATCAATACACTCTCTGTCTGCTCACTAAAGTTCTGCATCATCTTTGACGAGACAAATGTTAAAAAAGAAGAAGAAGAAGAAGAAGAAGAAAAAAAAACACTGCAGGAAATGAGAAAAACAAGACTTGGGAGATGAGTTCCCCGCTCCTCCATTCGGCTGGTCACGTCGATTAAGATGTGAACTTGTACAATTCCAGCAGTTCACATTCAGCTCCCGGGCCTTATCTGAAATTAAAAAAGTCCCCTTCTCTTTGCGGCTTTGAAGTTTTTCTAAGCCACTCAAATAGCTCCACTCGCAGAACGTGGAAGCTAAAGGAGGCTTTGATTTTCGGAGTCGGCTTTGCCTGTCACTTTGTGTTACATGCTGGATGATGTAAAGACTAAAACGTTGTGCTTTTGCAGCGCTGTCAGCCTTTCCCCACCCTCCACTTTCTGATTCAGCCCTTATTGACTATTGCACAACACGAGTGACTGGAAAACAACATGAGGCTTGGTTAAAGAATAATACAACACACATAGATTGATCATTTATGTGTGGGCAAAAAGAGTGAGATTGGCTGTGATTATGCCTCAGCTTAGTCTATTGTTTTACATCAGTTTGTCTCTTTCAAAAATAAATAAAAACTGTATTTAATACTGTATTTACAGCCTTAGAATAACTTTCTTTGCATTTGCCTTTTTGACTATCTTGAATAAACAGTTGAAGCTCCATTAATTAGCCTTGTCCCAACACTTTTTCTCTGAAGGATGTCAGAATTGTCTCCAGACTTTCTTATGATGTGTTCATGTGCTTTTGGAAGGTTTAGTTTCCGAATAATAGATGCAGTTTTCCAGGTGTTCTGAACTTGTGAAGTTGGAGTGATGGGTTTGATATTTAAAACTCCATCAATGATCACTGACTATGTTAGCCACATTTATTTACATTTTATGCTACAACCTCCTTCTTTTTACACAAAATCTAGTGTTGAACACCAAGATGCATCATTTGCCAAAGTGGAGGCGTTTGAATCTGTCTTTTTTTTGCAGGTAAACTTGGACAAAGTGATAAATCCAGCTGAAAGGACATAGTTGTATGTGCATAAGTGTCAAAATGCAGTTTCATGACCTCCTGTTGTACTACCTCACCAATCAGAACGGACTCGAATGAAGAAATATTATAAATTTGAACAAATAAAAGTAAAGCTCAAACTTACAGTGGATAGTTTATCACATCACTATTCATCACAAACCTGTCCAGTGCCATCTTTGCTCTAAAGTTGTTCCTGTCCTAGGGTCAAAGTTCAGACGAGGTCAACGCTCTGATGTGTTTAATGTCTCACAGACTGTTCAAAAATACCATTATTCTCCACAGAAAACAGGAACAGAAGCATCTGTCGGCGTCTGAAATGGAAACGTGGCCAGTGTTGACAGGACTAAATTAGTTTTGGAGAGTGGCTTTTGTGATGTGCAACTTTAATCAGTTTTGTCAATAATATACACATTTTATATTCACACGCCAAAACAACTGCTACCAATAAATGATAACAAATGTGAAAGTGAAGAGACATAGACAAAAATGTGCATTGAAGTGAAGAGTGTAATAACATAAACAGTCAGTTATCATTATGAAACAAAGCAGACTAAAACTGTCCTCAGGTTACTCTCAAACAACAAAGTGCAAGAAGTTATCTCAAGTATTAAAGAGTGATTTTACTATTGTACACATCAGGAAGTAAACTAATTAACCTGAAATTAAGACTGGATGTGTGAGAGTGAATTAGTCCTGAAGTAATTAACGTCAGATTTGTTTGTTTATGTTCAGTATTAAATCTATTTATATGTGTTTTAAACTTACTAAAGCTTCAAAATGGAAATGAAATAGTAGTGGCTAAATGTAAACTGTATTAATGAACACATTTGTTGGTTTCTCAAAGCTCAAAGATCATTTAATGGAGAAACACACATATGGAATTTGCTGTTTTAATTAAAAAAAACATGCTTTTCACGTGAGCTGTATCTGACCTATGCACATTTTGTTCTGTCCACTTATTAAACAGCTCTAAAAGGCGTTTAGAGGGACGAAAAGACAAAAAGTTAGAGCTGGACTAACACAAGAGCTGGTACATATGCTCATCTATTTAAAAAAATAAGCAAGTTCTACTTTTAGACGCCATTTCCCAAAGAAGCTCTTCTTATCTGGGCCCAGACACGTCAAATTTCTAAGAGTTTCTTGTTTCGGGAAATGGATTTAGAGTCCATTCACTCAATGCAGACTAAAAATACTGTTAAAATGTTGGAGGTTAGAGAGAAAAAACCTGTAGAACCTAAAAACCCTTAAAACTCTTGTATCAATGCAATACCACTTAAAGAAAAATTAAACATATCTTATTTTTTCTGCACAGAAAGCAAAGTAAAAAGGCAAAAATGGCGCTTTTCGATCAACTTTCATACAACACAAGAATAAACTTTGATCAAAAAGTTCATAGGAGGTAAAGAAGTAACAGGAAACAGCGATCTTAAAGGTCTTGAGGTCAGCGTGAGGCGTTTTTCTCGACTCTGGCCAAGTCTGAGTCACCGTCAAAAACAAACCGAACAGAAACGCCGAGCGTAGAAGTGCTGCTCAGCCCTTATCGGAGCGAGCAGAGGAGAATAATGACAACACGGACAACAAACATCGGCTCACAACCGGGTCTGAGTCACGGCGCTGTCTGAAAGGGGTCGGCTGGGGCTGCGCTGATCTCATTCTGATATTGGGCTTAAACACTGTTTGCTGGGTTTTAGAGCTTCACCGAACAGCATTACATGAGTTTGATTGCTGTTGGAGTCAGGACCCGGTGTTATATATTAACACTTGATACAGAAGAACACGGAGTTTGGAGTCTGATGGCATCTCTTGTGTTATTGTACTGTTCCTGCTGTAATTTAGGATTTTAAAATGGTAAAACAATAAGACAAACTCATCATCAACAGGCAAAGATTCAGCGATACGTCTTTAGGACAAACTTTGAGATCTTTTCAGTGATTGATTCTGTAAAGTTTAGAGATTTAAGACCCAAAAACAATAGCCAGCTGCAAATTAACTTGAACGTTTTCCCTTTGCTTTGTGTCAATCAACTTGTAAACATGAGACAACATCCATTATCCAATAACAGTCACATAAAGCTTGACTTAGAGAAATAAAAATGACTGATTTGAGTCAGATTGAGACATTTGCATCGTTTAATCGCAAGTTTAAAGGTCACCCAAAATAAAAAACAGGGGTTATTTTATACAATAAAAATATAAAGATGTGATATTTAACTCAACATGCTTTCAGAATGAATTATAATTTGAAACTATTTTATATTTGGGTAATTTTTTGAGCCTGTTTTATATAAAAAGATCGTTATAATAATAATCTATAATGTTTTGATGTGAAGTTTTTTGGTGGTTTCGACCTGACCTGAAGAGAAATGGTTCAGAAATACTTTACTTTTCTATCTCATTGTGGATTTTTTCTGTCACTAATCAGGTTACATTTGAGACCAAACAGCTACTGATCCATATCCATAAATGGAAAATCTCCACACTCAAAAATAACCTGTTCCTCTGATGAAGCAAGAGGAAACGTATGAGAGGCTTTGGAAGTGTGTACAATTGGCTTTTTGGCACAACACATTGAAGATCCAGGGTCATCAGAAAGTCTCGATAACAACCGTCAAATAAACATCAAACTGTGTTGTTTAAAAATATAAATCCTCTCCTGGGAGTTAGTTATGCACAGAGAGCTAAAAGCCACCTAAAGGCTCTACTGTACAAGTTCAAAGCCTGCTATTAACACTTTGTAGACCTACATTATAAACTAGGATGTCATAATTTAGCTTAAAAACATGTCTATAACAAACAAATAGTCGCCTTTTGTGCTGATCTTTTAAAACGGCTTGACATATGATAAAAGTATGTCATTAAATAATAAAATCCTCTTATTCAGTCAGTCTTAGGTTTACATCATATTGACATCTGGGTTTAGATTACTGTATTGATCCGATGTGTCTTTTTTGACATTATTTCTCCAAAAATCAATATCTGAGTCATTATAATGTATATTCTCTCAATGAAATGATCACATGTCAGATATTCCTTTTGTGCCCAGGGGTAAATATTGACTGTATAAAAAATAAATAAATAAAAACTCAGTTAGAAGCGTCTGATTTGGAATCCTTTAAGTAAATTGAGGTCAACTTTATTAAGTCTGGTCATGGATTTCCAGCAAAAAACACAATTTTAGTTCTGATTTGGTGCACACAGTGGGCTCACACAGTAGAGCTGGGCATTTCATTCTTAATTTGATTATGTTTTGTGAGATAATCAACGCATAACTATTATTGCGCCCCATGCATTTATTGAGCCACATCAGCGCACAAAGCCACAAAATACACCCAGTCGCTTCAATCTCAACCTCTTTAATCTGTCTCTGAATCATGTCAAAGTCTCACAATCAAATATAACTTTATAAATGATTTCACTCTGTTTTATGGCAATGATTTGAGACGTAAACAACTGGGTAAAGATTAGCAGAGAAACTTAAACTGTGCTGTAAATGCTGTCAATGCAGTGAACAGGAGGGAATTTCTGACCAAATAAGAAGCTGTAAAAGTTAAAGGCTCTGTTTTACATTTATTTAGAACAAAGTGGAGATGAATATTTTGGAAAAACAAGTTTGTTCTTGTATGCAAACAATTAAAATCTTTAAATTTAAACTTGATGTGTAGCACTTGTTGAGCTACAAAAAAGCTAAAAGAGAGATCCATGAGACAGAGTTTGTATTTGAACATCCTTATCATTTTCTTGTAGTAAAAACTGGTTTAGTTTAGAGACTAGACTGATCAAGACTATTGCAAAACAAGACTAAAAGCAATGCACTGGAAGAAATACCAGTGAATAGTTGTAAAATCTAAACAGACCAAGTCCATGGAGAAGAAATAGAGAATAATTCGTCTATAAAATGATGGAAAATTTAATCCAAACACGAGAACGACAGAGTCTTGGTTGGTCTTGATGTCTGAGAAAAGAGTAAAACCTTTACAAAATGGCCCAAAGACCGGTTTCAGGTTCTATATTACTACTTTAGAGAAGATCAAAGTCCAGATTATGGCTCTTATTTCAAATATGTGCCACGTTTGTTGCATAAATCCAACTCTCTTTGAATTCGCTCTTTGACAAATCCCCATCCCATCCTTCCTTGCATGTTGCCAGGTTGTTATTTATAAATATTCATACGTAAAGTGCAACCCCTGACTTTATATGTCACTGGGGACAACAACGGGCCGTGGCGTGTTGTGTGCCACTTGCTGTCACAGAATATAAAAAGCCCATTACTGCTTCTGTTTGAGTAGCTGTGAATATCATTAGCGACTCCTCTGTGCCACCTCAGAGTGCATTTTGTGGCTCTCCCGCGGACTAAAGGTCACCAGACGTCCGTTTATCGAGGTCATTACCTGCGCTCGTACTCTTTCCGTTCACCGCCGGGCTCAGATCGTACGAGTGTGACTGACAGATGCCAGGAGTGATTAGATCCGGCGTATTACGGTGGAAGCTGCTGCCTCAAATACACCTCTGAAAGCGCTCAGACGTCAGCCATGAAATGAGACAGACAGTCCAAATGAGGGAACAGCTCGGGCTAATATCCCATTACAAATGCTGTTTACTGCGGCCGTCTGCCTTTAGCCCGCCGGCCAAGACTCTGTGCGCGAAGGAAAAATGCCAGAAACCTCTCCCTAGATACAGAAAAAAGACATTCCTGACATTCAGAGAGGTATGTTGCGTATCTGGTTCGGGCCAATTTGCCGTCACTCACGTCTGGAGTCTTTACCTCCTGTTGCCACGGCAGCCCACCTCGCGGCCAAAGCACAGCGCATTAATTAGCAACTCCTTTGTCCTTGTGCTTTTGGACGGCGTACACTCCTTTGTGGAAGAAAGTGAAATGCTAAAGGCATCATTAGGAGAATGGATTACTTCCTGAAACATACATAATGGTGTAAAAGTCATATGTTTTCACTTGCATCTATCACTTCAGACAACTTTGTAAAGGTTTTATTGTTATTATTATGATTGGATTAGTGTCTTCTGCCTTTAAATGCAATCGCTGATGATTTATTTATTTTTTGAATCACTGATAATCCTCCAAATGCAGACCAGCTATCCGTTTATCATTGGATTGGTCATTGGTTGTGAACAAATTAGGACCTAGGAAAGGAAATAAGACTCATTGTTCTTCGTTTTTCAATGTGTCTGATCGTGATCTTGACTCATTATTGGGCGCTAAAAGTCTGATACATTCTGGTCTTGGTTTGTTTGAGTGGCTGCTGCAACACAAGCTTTTAAATGAGACCACAATGGGTTTATTTGTTCACATTATCCTTCCTTCTTACTCTATTTCTTTCACTGAACACTAACTCTTGTTCTTGTAGTGTTTGGATTTTTTTTCCTTGGGATGATTCACTGTAAACATTGTCCTTGGTCTTCACTCTTGATCCCTAAGAGTCTTGATTTTGGTCTTATTGCTACTGTGGTCTATTACTTGACTGTTACCTTTTGCTATGTAAGATTTGAAGCAAATTAAAGTCTTTCAAACTCTTTCAATGAGTCAAAATGTCTTCCCTCTCTCCGTCTTTCTGCAGTTTGCCTCTCTTCCATCTTGTCTTGTGAGTTTCACAACTGGCTCCTGCTGGGACAATCAATCCTTAATCACCCCTCCCCACCGCAGCCCGCAAGACAACTCAATCGGCGCTAAGATATGCTAATCTTATTCCTCAGATGATTACGGCATGGAGTCAACATTGATCTTCCGTGACCTCAGAAAAACACAGGCCCTCGAGTCAGAAAGACGGATGGTGATGTGGTTTGTGTGGCGGGGGGCAGGCCCGTGCCGCACATCGCTGCGTGTTTTGGGGCTGAACTGCTGTGATGTATTTCCGAGGAATGAGACGGTGGACGGGCACAAAGCACTGATAAAAGCTACGTCTAAGAGGACGGGAGTTGCAGCTGGAGGGGCTGATTTATTACACCAATAAACAATTTGCTGGAATTGGACTATTTTCACGGCAAAAAGATTCAGCCGGGCCACAGCAGCCTTCTGAGAGAATCATGAGCGATAAAAACTCTGCAGGAAAGACTAATGAAACCTGGGAATCTCTAACAAAAGGGTGGGCAGTGTGTGTGAATATGGTGGACTATCACATCATGTTGACATTATTAGTGATGGAGTAATCCTGAGTCTTCCATTCACACAGCATTTTCACAGTGCCATTTTACATAAGTTACATTTTTAGAAGAAAAAGAAACAATGGGAAATATACCTTAAACATCACTGGCAATGGTTTCCCAAGTTTAGTCCATGTTCAAGGTAACATTTAATGTGTTTTTAAGGTTAATAAATAGTAGTTTTCCCTTGACTTCCGTTTAAAAATGTGCAGAGTATCAAAGCAATGTGGAAGATGTGGGACTTTGATCTGTTTGGACACTGTTCCTGTGTCAGAGGAATGACTAAAAACTATTTATAAAACCATAAACCTTCCCAAACCATTGGATAAAAAGGTCTGTTTCAATAAAGAGCTATTTATCCTTGATTTGTAAAACTTCCTTAGACTACGTCTCCTTTAGGATTCATGAATGAACACAACCTGAGAACACAAAGCCTCTGTTCCCTTTTGTTGTTTTGTTTTCAGTCGTGTTTATGATACACTCCTATTGTGCAGCAAGCTTTTACTTCAAATCAATAAAGACTTCAATACAAGAACCAAAGAAGAAACAAAGTAAGTCAGTAATTTTTAACTCTCCATCCTTTAAAAACAAAACACCTTGAATGTGCTGCAACGTGACAATAAACATGACAAGACAATGGGTGTATTATTTTCTTTGAATGCCATATTTACTCAATGACTATTATCTATTATTATTTACTACTTTAAATACTGCATCTCATATTTAATCATATTTATAAACAAGTAAAATCTGTGTTCCTTGGACTATATCATATTTTTCTGACTTTTTTTCTTGAATAAGGTTGAATCCATTATCACTGACGCAGTAGCTCTTACAAAAAGAAGGTCTATGGATTTGAAGTCTGAATGTCTCTGTGTTTTCATAAGGCTTCCTCTTGTTATCCAAAGATATTTATTCATGTTTAAGTGAAGTGTAAATTGTCCGTGGTCGATGAATGTGAGAGTTAATTGGTTGAGTTGATTCTAAGAGAGGTGATTTTCTAGAGTCAAAACTGTAGTAGAAGATAAATAAATAAAAATAATCATGCACTAATTCTTAAGCTAACTCATAAAATGTCCAAAATATTTATAATTCAGCCAACGTCCTACTTGTTAGCATGTTGGTTGTCCTTATTTGTCAACTGGTCTTGTCTATTATCCAAATTTTATACCAATATTATCTTTAGTGCATTAGATTAAAGCTCTTTCAGGCAGTATTTTTAATCTCTCTGCGACTTGTTAAAGGAATTTGAGTGTTTGTTTTCGTTTGAACAAATCTGAGCGAGCTTCTTAACTTTGACTGAGTGACAGCATTGTTTCAAGGGCACTTAACTCTTGTACATTTAGTAAAACTTCATTTTGAGGGAGAGCAAATCATCAGCTTCGATAGAAAAGGCTATTTTTGTCATTTTTACATGTACTATTTTGCTGCTGGTAAATCACAGCTTCAGAAACAAGACTTAGAGTTTATTTTTTTTGCATAATCCTTAAATTTCAAAGGCAGCCTCATCATAATCACTTGTTCAGTCCTTTTTCAAAAAAGCCTATTAATGAACTATAGTAAAGCTAGAATAATGTTGGAGAGAAAACTTATGTGAGGAACACGAGCTGCTGCTAGTTTCTAATTAAATTACTTTTCAGTATTCACCTGAACAGTCTGTACTAGACGGATTTGTTAAGATTGTTATCAGCCCACCAGCACAGATCTGGTGTGTTACACTATTACATGTTCCAGTATAATTTAAGTCACTCAAAGACGCAAACAAAGAACGACCATGTAGCGCTCTGACATTAACCTGAGGCAGCAGATACACACAGTTCTCTAAAGCCTACAACAATAATAATGGTGGTTATACTTAGCCTTTTACTCCTTAATGTTATTCTAATCTGGGTAAAAAAACATCACAAGCTCAAAAACATCACACAGAACTGTACAAAACATGAAATAAAGCATTCAAAACTTATTTATTTATTTACTTACTTATGTTATACATTTATTTAACTTTTATTCTGTTTTATTGAGTAAAATAAAGTGAAACAAAGTCATAATTGTTTTTTAAACCGTTTTTTGAACTGTGAATATTGTGTTTAATGATTTTATTTTGTGAAGCACCTTGAGTTGCATTAATGAAAAGTGTTATATTCATAAAGTTTGATTGATTGATGATTGATCAAGTCCAGTTTAAGAGCAGCAGATGCAGTGGATACATGTAGTAATACTGTTTTGTTTGCAGAAAGCAGTAGTTGACCTTTTGCTTGTACCTGTTCAGCACCTTGGAGAGCACCTGTTGATCTCTCAGCTGCCTCTAGATGGCAGTGTGGCCCAAGCTAACCCTCCGTCCCTTTTTAATTCCTCCTCCCCCGAGCCCAGCGCCCCTCTGCGTGGAAGCCGCAAGCTGCCTCTTTAATGGGATGTCAAGAAAAGGCAGCATTGTGCACTGCCTGTTTGAAATACACTTTAAACAACCCTCTTCCTCTTTTCAAAAGCTGCGGCGCTCCACTGTTTCACCAGGTCCACTAACTCCCATGAACTCCCCGTTGTTGTTGTTGTTTTTTTAGTGAAAGACAGTGCTGCAGTGTGTTTTTCTCTCCACCGCGAACGGTTGACAAGCAGGTTATCCCCAGGAAAGGTTTTGTAGTGTTGTTAAAGCTAGATTTGGAGAACAACGCTGCGTCTTATTGGATGCTGAACGTGTTCTTGCTCACATACGATTTTCACCGCGCTCACAAAATAGATCAGGTTGTCACTTGTTATTTCTCGTCTCGTCCATCACGCTCCGTCACTGTGCCCTTGCCTCAAAGGACGCTGATTTTGGTGTGATTGAGTATGACCTAACATAATAGTACTGTCATCGGGCTGAGATATGCCTACACATGCTGCTATATATGACGCATATATGAAAACAATTAAGATGGTGTCCCCTCCGCGTCAAGACAAAGTGAGTGCATTAGTGGCGAGTCCACAGTGTTGGGTAATTATTAGACCGCACAGGTGCAAGAAATGTTTGCATTTTCTTATTTTAGTATTAATTATTGAGCGTTTTAATCACTGAGCAAAGCAGTTCAGGTTAGATTAAGAGGGAAAAGTATCCAGTCAGACTTGAATGTTTGTTCTCGCAGTAGACTATGACTGCATGGGTCCACTAGGAATAATTTTGAACAGAAATCATAAGCATCATTGATTCTGACTGTCTTGAGATGATTCTTCATGAAGATTTTAAAAATATATTCCTTTTATTAATAAAATGTACCAAACTGACCGTGAAAAATTGATATGTGGATAATGGGAATAAATAAGTGCACTATATTTATGAAAAAGATGGCTTTCTTGGTTTCAAGTCAACAAACAAATGTAAAAATGACTGCTGAAAAGTGTGCTGCTCAATGTTGGTATCTGTTCACAATTTAAGACCCTATTCAGTTTCCCAGAAGGATTGTGGATTGTGCCCAATTCTCATCTCTTTGTTCTTTCTGCAGCAACAGTCTAAATGTTAGCATCTGAGATTAGCCTAGCACGCTCCAATATTAAGCATAAAGCACCAAGTTAGTGAAATGATACTGTTTATACGTAGGTATAGTGAGAGTCATTTTAAAGACAGAGTAACATCGTTTTATTGGGAAAAAGCTCCTATAAGCCAACAATACCAATGTCTTTCAAAAAATAAATAATTGCGCTAATGAAAGTACAATAAATTCAGTATAATTTCTTATAAGTTAGCTCTGTGCTTTATGTCTGTTGATTGCTGTGAATACATTTTGTTTATGCACGTCCTGTCAATAAATAAAAAGACTATTTTTCTGCATTTATTATTAGTTATGCTATAATTACCTCTTGTACTTATGCATGTACACTACGTGTGGTTGTGTTTATTGCCATCAGAGCTGATATACTGCCCACATATGAGGCTATATGAGTTTTTTATTGTTTATGTTGTTGAAGGTGTGAAGATAAAGGAGAATGACATTAATTAAAATGGATTAATCTGGAGAAGTGTGAAGTGTAACTTAGAGAAAGAGGAGTCTGTGGTACTGTTCAGATAATCAGTTTGAGGTCACTCTTTTCCAAACAAATAATGTCATTTCTTGAGAGTTTACTTAAAAGCTGACCTCAAGCAATTCTAGATAATGTACTTTTGAACTAACTTCCAAAGGAAATCTAACGAGTGGATATCAATTTCAACAAAAAGTCTGTTTTTGTGGATTTCTGTTGGCAATACAACTGGAGAGAAAAGGTTGGATTGGATTCCAGCTAATGATCTACTATCAAATAAAGGCAAAAAGGCCAAAAAATAAACCAAAATCAAACCTGAAAAAAGTATGATCTTGATTGTAAGAAGAAAAAAACCCTACAGATTTTACTTAAAAAACAGTGAACAGATTATACTTTTTAATATTCTAGAGACAAAAGGAGGGTCAGTCTAATGAGCCAAATGCCACATTTATAAAATAATATGCAACATCCTCCACATCTTACAATAACACATGATTTCTGCAGGATTCTCAGGAACAACCATTACAACATAGCCATTCTTGGACTCAGAGTGGTGTATTTATGACCTCTCCCTGTTGTTGTGTGGACGGCTGCTAACGCTCTCAGAAGCTGACACAGTGACAGTGAAAAGCTCAGGTGGGAGTAAAGCTTAGCGGTGGGCTTCCTGTTGGATCGATGGCTGCCTTTGTGTCTCACTGCTGTTATTGAGTTTCCCATGTGCCGCGCTGCTGCCTCTATTGTCTCTTTAACTGTCTGCACTGGGCTCCGGTGGGCTCCAGGTTAATGGACAAGCTCTGGTGGTGGAGACCTGACCTCCCTCTGCAGCCAATCTCCGACTGCTCAACCCAGTCTGTCTGCCCGAAGCCAAAACACTTTAAACAGACACTTTCCTAACAATATATTTCATCCCTAATAGCCTTTCTTTTCATATTAAAACAATATTCTTCTAAACAGACTGTACCTGACTCTGGAAAATGGTTAAAACCCCAAATAGTTTATTGTAAAATGAATAATTTGTGTCAAAATAGTCTTTATGATCCATCTACTGTTTATTCTAAGGGATTGTAATAGATGAGAAGCTCTATTCAGGAACAGAAAACCTGCTGGAAAAAGGAGCGCTCCCATTGGTCGACACTTGTCACATGACGTTCCAGGAAGTTTAATAGCTGCAGATAAAGTGTATTTTCAGCTGAATATGTCTTTTAACACAAAGAAACAGCTGAAAAAAGAAAAGCATCAACAGAGAAAAGGGAGACAACGTAAAACACAGATAAATACTGTCAATTCAATCACGTAATGTTTAACGAGGAGGAGATAATTGTCGTCCTGACGCTGAAGTCACAGCTAAGCTAACGCTAAACTCTAAACTTCAGTTTGGTCAAATGGATTAGTATTTTGGAGGAAAAATTAGTCTTGTTTTATTTTTTTTTAAATAAAAGAGAAGCAGGAGAGGTCCCTAGGCTGATTTTGGAGGAGAGTGGAGTCTGAGACAGAGACAAAAAAAGAAAATCAGGAAGTGGAGCTTTAATTAAACAACATAAATTCCTAGAGTTAAGACACAAACTCCCACATCAGCCTGTCCCTTTAGAGCTTCTGTGAAATTCCAGTCTGTAATGTCCGCCAATTGATGCTGCAAAATTAACAAGATGGTTAACACATAGTATTCACACATCTACATGTAAAAGGATAACTGCAAATGAATACAGGTTAACTACATAAGGTTAGAACTCTGCGATTACAAACCTAACCATCATCAAATCAATGTAGAAAACTGTAAGCATGTTTTTCTCATATCTGCCCGTTCTCGTAGACCGGATTAGGAACAAAGGATACACAATTATTGCTGATTGAGGTGGGTTTTTTGGACATTTTTGCATGTTTTTGTCATAATTTGAGCAGTGTGAGTTACTGCCACCACGATGGACACATCCCCCGGCAGCTGTCCTCAATAAAATACAGAGGCAACATAGCGGAAATGACTCTACATTTTCTATCATCATAAATAACCAATTGAAATCCATTGTAACTCACTCGGATTGACTTGAGTCTAAAGGACAAAACACACGTAACATCCGTCTTCTTTGTCCTTTTCATGGTAATTATTTAGAGATATCTCAGCGGCGAAGCGTTTTAGCTGTGAAAACTAATCAAAGGCACTGATGCCACTAATGTAGCGGCCTCATCTCCGTACGACCAGACTGAAATATGTCCCAGGCTCCCAGTGAACACATGATTGATGTTGTAGAAATAACACGACGCCGAAGCCGGGGGGCAACACGCTCCTCGATCTCTCCTTGACGACGAGGAACAGCTGTGTGGTCTGCCTCCAGCATCTGCCCTTGGAGCGCTTTCACTCAGAGCTGAAGAAGACGGATTCATAAAACACAGAAAGACTGCACCTCCTCCTATCATCAATTATCCTAATAGTCATCAATTATCTTCATAGTTCAAGGAAATGTACGAGTTTACAGAGAAACATACGATTGAACTGTTCTTGGAAATCTTACCTTTCAGAATGAGGTGACCTTTGAGAGAATCCAAATAAAATATACATTTATTACTGTCTTTTTAAACAAAGATTAAACATTTTTGTGTCACTCAATAGCTCATGTCATATTTATTACTGCAAAATTAACAATCTAAAATAAAATATCTTTGGCTGTGTCAAAATAAAAGCTAAAAATCACATTCAGCATTGTTTAAAAAGGCTGTATGCTGTTTTAACAAGAATAATTTATGGCTGCAGTGGGTATATATTCACTGTGTAACCTCAAATTGAACATAAATGAGAGGATTTTAGCCAAAAATGGGCATTCCAAATGATATCAGCCTTACCTATTCTAGATGTGGTGACCAAATTAAAAATTACACTGAAGCATTGTTTGAAGAATCAGGATTTAAAGATGGAGAAGGCAAACAGTGTAAGGAAATGATGTTGAATCAAATAAAGAAGGACAAATATGAAGATGGAAAAGTGTCATCAGCCAGTTTCTTTGCAGTTTTCATTCATCATTCATTCAATAAAATCCCAAATGTGTCATGACAATGTACCTTTGAGGACATAGATGCAGTAAATAGCTACAGTAAGTGCTGCAATAGTCCTGAAAATTTGTTTTAAAGCAACTCTTCGTAACTTTTTAACATCTGCAGCCACTGAAAGACTCTACAGCTGCAAACTACGCCTCAGTATGTGTGAGGGTTGTGTTACAAAGTGGAGTATTATCTGTTGAGCCATGAGCACTGTGTTTAGTTTAAAGTTGTTAATTGTACTATCAGTGTATAAACTTCCACTGATTGACTGATTCCTGGACACTTATATCTTAATTTACCTCATTTTGGAAGCATACTCTTAGCATCCAACAAAATGTAACTTTAACTATCTTCGAAAAACAGAAGCTCCATAAAAACTCAAATTTTCTTCTGCTCATTTGCTGTTTTTTGACAGATACTGAACATCCTAACACTTTTCAAAGCTTACATTTGCAAATGTTTCCTAATTGATCTTCTCAAGTGGAATGGACTCTTTAAAAGTGACTAAACAGACTCGCCGTACATCCATGTAGGAAGAAAAACATGCTCAAGTGGCTCCTCTTCAGACTGAAATTACAGGAAAAAACATGGCAATTATCACAGGAAGTGAGAAATCAAAGCTTATTTTCATTAGCGAGCGTGACATTTTCTTCCAATCTTATTTCTGTGGAATTTCTTCATGTTTTCAAAGTTGTGTTGTGGCAAATAGCTCTTTTAAAGAACCTCCGCCAACTCTGTACTATACAATTATGTGTGACCAAAAATATGGGCGGGAAATGGCAGACGAGAGAACGGATGGTACGTCCATGTGTGTTTTCCACCGTGAAGCATGAAGGACGGGACGAGACGGGAGGGTAACACTCCACCGACGATTTATCCTGAACTCGAGGCACGTACTTGACTGGAGCATCATTTCGTAATGATACACCGTCCCATCTGGTTTGCACTTAGCGCAGCCATCGTTTGTGTTTGACACGACATGGATCTGAAACACACACCGAGGTTATACAAGGGTCATGTGACCAGGAAACACAGCAACAGAGGAAACACTGCTCAAACAATAAACCTGTGTGACGCATAAAGACATGTTCTACGGTAAGTTACAACGCAGAATAAATGGAAAAAAGCAAGAGGGCAGATGGTTTTCACTGTGAATATGACTATTTATTTAACATTTGATGCTGCAGGCTTTGTCAGGTGGGACATCCCTTGAGAAATATCAAAATATAAAACAACAGGAGCTTAGATATTCTTATATTTGTCAAGCATTTAACTCTCCTCCAGGTAGTGTGTAATTGCACTGAACTTCGTGGATTACAGTCATTCTTTTTCTCTGTTATTTAGCAGCTTTTTTAATTACTTAGAGGCTCGATGCACTTTCTACCCAATTATATCCAACAATACACCAAACATTTGCTGTAATTAATGCAATCAGTTTTGTTGCCTTTAAATATATGGTCAGCAAATTCAACTTTCAAGAAAAACAAGTCAGTGTAAGTGACAAAGTCGGCAATAGCAACAGACTTTTTAGCTTGTGATGCTAATAAATGCAAAAAATGGAGTCATAGTAGAATAGTCACCAATCAAAGTCATTAGTGTGCTTTAAAAATAATCTTTAGAGGCTGCCGGCCGTGTTGATTGCACCATTTTATCTCAAAATCATGAAACAATACACGCAGACACTCAAATGTGAAAACGCTTGCTTATATTTTGAATTGAAAGTCAGCGGAAAGCCGGACCCTTGCTTGAATTGTTTGTATTTGTAAGATCTCAAGCACAGATATGGGAGGCGATTATCAAAAAGCCGATTATATTGAGTGGAAGCGTTTATGGGCAGGACTGGACCTGAAAATGAGCTTTGTGGAAGAATAATATGCCCTTTTCCTTCATCATCTAATGTCAACTTGCTCTTTAGCCGAGAAGACACAGCTGGATCGATACGGTTCTGTCGGCCCGCTCACACTGTCTGCGCCCATTAGGATTAGTCTCCTAAAGAAGAACTTGTTTGAAAGTTTTGTTTGTCCTCCCACATTTACACTCACATCCACCGGTTTTTCCATCAGCCGTTTCTTAAGACACGGCTTGTTATGGTGAAGTAGTGTGTGCCTTAGCCGTTGAGTGGGAGAGGCAACTAACATCTGTTACGCCGCTGTATAATCATCCGAGCTGCGTGGGTGACGAGGACGAGGGGAGAAAAAAAAACTTCAGATACAGAGGATTCAACACGCCAGGCTCATATCCGCCGAGAGTTTTATGACCGTTATCACACAAATGGGTATTCATAAGGAGGTGGGATCCGGCTTTACGAGCGATAAGAGAGACGCCGGTCGGGAGAGAAGAGGCGATAAGGCTGTCCGCAGTTTGCTATTGTCATCACAACAGCAGGGCTTCATCAGGGCTTCATCAGGGCTCTGTTTTACTGCTCGGAGCCGCCGAGACGCACTGTGAGGGTCTGGGGCAACACAATGGGCCTCCACAGTTAGAATGGAAAGGCTGAGCTGAAGGAATGTGATTTCAAAGGGTGTTTAAAATGTTCAAATGTGGTAAATTTAGTGTTAGCTCTTGTAGATGTTCATTAATGTGGCATGAATCTGGAGAAATGGGCAAAGTCAGGGCAGCAGCAACTAGTAAGCCTATTCTACAAACTGAAGAAGATGAAAAACTATGTACAACTGCTTTACTTTAAACTCCAGTAACAGATTTTTTTAGCGTAGTAACCTTTCCTGCTTCTTTTATTTAAAAAAAAAAAGGTAAAACCAGACCTTTTTTTTTTTTTTTTTACCACAAAATACTAATACTTTACATTAAAATGAAGTTTAGAGCTTATGTAAACGTTGTCTTTGGAGTTTATCATTTTAGACTGTAGTGATCGAAGCATCACCAACATTTATCCATGTTTCATTTGCTCCTGTTTCTCTATTTTTATCTTTTTTGAGCTGTTTCTCTGTAAAATAAGACGTATTTCCAACAGAATAACCCATTTCCTTGGTTTATTTCCTTGTTCCTTCGTTGTTGACATCAGTGTCGACCAATGGGAGCGCTCCTTTTTACCTGAAGTGAGCTGTGATTGGTCAAAATCTATTAAAATCCTTCATTATAAAGACTAGATCACGTCTTAAGGTCTCATTTTTTCACAGATGATTCCTGTTACAATAAGCAACAATTATAAAAATAGATAATTTCATTTTGCCAGTATTATTACGTCGAGGATCAAAAAGGAAAATGTGACCACAATAGAAGACATGGCTTCAGTTATCACAAAATCTGACCCTATAGACATGTTTTAGGAGATTAAAACCCAGAATAAATGCAAAAACTTGATCCATAAAGTCCTGAAGCTCTAGACAAGAAATATGAAAAGAAAAAAACAAAGAGAGCTTACATATTCTGCAAATTTAATAAATATAATTGTTGTATAAAGGCTCTAAATAGCTCACACATAATTGGTACAGAGATATTCATGTTGATTTATTGTACAGTGCCACTCCGACTGATCTATTTACACCACACACAACCTTTTAGAAACCTGACCCATCGCTGCTATCTATCTGTGCTTGTCTAAAACCATTTGATCAGATGTTAGTCTTTGCATGTTTGCCTTCTTACGTACGGGAATGTGTCAGAGAGTAAATGGCGCCGAGCCTCGAGGCTACAGGCTCCGGCGCAAATGAGATCCCAGAAACTGTATGTCAAGTCTGCTATTCATCAAACGTAACAGCGGTGAGGGGCAAGAATGAATGAAGGGAGGCGGCATCTTCAGTCAAGACATGTAGGAGGCCACTGCGGGTTTTTATCTCCACACATATGACGTACAAGACTGTCAGGTGAATGTGAAAATGTGTGAGAGGGTCTTCAGGGCTGGAAACGGTGTCCAATAGAAGTACAGAGAGTAATGTGTGGTCTTTAAATAAGCTTCATAGGTGTGTTTGCTCATACATTTGTACATTATACTTCAACATGTGTCTTTAAACTCTTTGGATGATGTACTATGAGGTGCAATTTCTGGTTTTCTTTACATAAAACATCACAAACCTTTGCCAGTAAATGTAAAATCCTGTCAGTTTCATATTTCAAAGCTTCAAAGATTGTGTAACAACCAAAGGAATGGTTTGTCTCTTAGTTTCAGCACAAAAAATATCTAATTATTGTCCAGGATATACTCTAGCTACGATTATTATATTCTGAAGTCTTTGTATCATCAGGTTTTTTGTTTCTGGTTTCTAAAGGTGACTGTGTCATAAACAAGGCAATGGTTTGTCTCTTGATTTCTTTCTTTTGGCAGAAAATGGTTGTCGAGGATATTTTTAGCTGATGTATCATGAATCTAACAAAAAAACAACAAAAAGAACAAAAAAAAAGAAGTTATACCTTTGTAAAAAAACAGGTGTCTGCGCAGATTTGAGCAGTTTGCAGTTAAATAGTCCTTTCTTAGCTACAGTTATGTCACGTATTCTGCCATTTTTGTAGTTTTCTGGACAGATTCACGTCACAAATTGTCCAACACATTCACATTAGAATAGTTTTGAGATGAGTAACTGCTGTAGGTAAATACATTTCCCTGCAGAGACAAAAAAAGTGTGCGTTTTCTCCTTTCTAGAAAATCCAAAACACCTCCACACGATTCCAAAAATAATCCCTAACATCTCAGTGGTATTAACAACTTTAGCTCCACAATAAAGACTGAATGAATTTGTTTAAGAGACATTGTTGCTTGTAGTTTTGGAGTTATAACTTGACAAAATCCACGGCTGTCCTTGAGGAAGACTATAAAGTATTGTTTAGTCGAAATAAGGATAAGCTTCATCTTAAATAAACATCCATTCTGTATTCATCAGGTGTACAGTGCGACTAAACAATGTCTCTTCTTTCCACTGCAACAGACACATATCTTCTATCATCATTTCTTTCATTATCCTCCTGGCGGTCTGAAGCCTCTCTGCCAGTCTGCTCTGGAAAGTGTTATTGTGCACAAGAGTAAATGTAAGGCTTTATTAAAACCACCCGCACTCAGTGGAGAGGGGCAGCGATGGTGGATCCTCAAAATAACATCCATAACGCCTGTGCGATATTAACGCTGAGTCACTCCGCAGCAGCCAGAGGTTAATGACAAGACTTTCCCCCGACTCCACTCATTTTCTTACAGACGGTTCTCCCAGGTCGCATTTCTGTTTTGTTTTCTTGTTGCAGAGTCACGACAAGTTCGAGCTGCAGCGTTTCCGAGCTCCTCTTTCTGCTCTTTTCCACTTAACTGTAATTTATCTTGTTGTTTTTTGCCACAGTTTTATAGTAGATCATTTTTCAAAGTCCCTCAAAAAAAAAAAAAAAAAGTTAAGCTCCAAACCCTATAATTGATTTTCGAACATTACTTTGGCCGTCCGTCTTCCCTGGAACGACTGGTCTTGTTGTTGTGGTGGGTTCAGCATGTGTTAGGCCTCATTAGGGTCGCCCACTCGTTAACCCCGGTGAAGGGACCGGCTCATTAGGTCCCGTTAACGAGCCGTGTACGACTGAGGGCACCGTCGGACACATTGTGAACATGTGTGACATGCTCCTGTCTCAACAATGCATCGCCTTTGTAACAAGGAAACACTACTATTATTTTGTTGGATAAAGATGATTTTTAGATGCTTTAGGTCACACATGTCAAACTCAAGGCCCGGGGGCCAAATGCGGCCCTTTGCAATGTTTTATGTGGCCCTCCAAAACATTTAGCAGGCGATATATTTTGCACTAGGTTTTAATTGGATTTGAACAGGTTTTTTGGTACAAAGATAAATAAAATCTTCCATCCAAAAATCAAATTCAACTAAAACCTGCTGAAATCTAACTAAAACCTGCTGAAATCTAACTAAAACCTGCTGAAATCTAACTAAAACCTGTTGAAATCTGTGCTAAAATCATTTAAATCCATCTAAAACCTTTTCAGATCTAACTAAAACCTGCTGAAAAAAACAATAAATAATTTAATCATCTAAACTTTCAGATCTAACTAAAACCTGCTGAAATCTAACTAAAACCTGTTGAAATCTGTGCTAAAATCATTTAAATCCATCTAAAACCTTTTCAGATCTAACTAAAACCTGTTGAAATCTAACTAAAACCTGCTGAAATCTAACTAAAACCTGTTGAAATCTAACTAAAACCTGTTGAAATCTAACTAAAACCTGCTGAAATCTAACTAAAACCTGTTGAAATCTGTGCTAAAATCATTTAAATCCATCTAAAACCTTTTCAGATCTAACTAAAACCTGCTGAAATCTAACTAAAACCTGCTGAAATCTAACTAAAACCTGTTGAAATCTGTGCTAAAATCATTTAAATCCATCTAAAACCTTTTCAGATCTAACTAAAACCTGTTGAAATCTAACTAAAACCTTTCCAAATCCATCTACAACCTGTTCAAATCCAACTAAAACCAGTTTTCATAAAAGGAGGAAATGAATGTAAAAGCTAACTTTTGTAAGACTCAAATGAAGATGAAATCGCAAAATTTTATAAAAGCTTCCTTTGGCCCCTGAAGTGATTCTTATTAGCTATCGCGGCCCCTTACCACTTTGAGTTTGACACCTCTGCTTTAGGTTAAACTGCGTACACTTTTTTATAAGTTAGACTTGAGTGAGTGAGTCTTTTCAACATATATCTGACAAGTATTAGACAAAATATTGCTTGTTTTTAAATAAATTCTTACAAAAACAAACACAAAATCTCAAACACAAGTCCATATTTCAGTCTCTGGATTCGGTTCTCTTTAGATTTTGCAAACATATTCCAGGATAAATCTATATTTGAGGCTATGTATTTTGTATATTTTGGGGCAAACGTGTTGAACACAAATTATTTCAGCTCTTTCTGAACAGAGGTGATGGCCTCAGATACAACCTCCATTTACAACGTTAACACCTGGAGGGAGCAGTTCTGCTAATGGCCCACAGCAGCTTAACAACTACCCCATCAACTCCCACACTGCCCTTTAACTCTTTTCTCAGTATTGACAGTCTTTACCTCAAACCTATGTCCAGATTCCTTCAAAACCCTTTCTTGATTACGTCCTGGATGATCGAGACCCTCCACAAACACAAATATAACAGATTTTCTTTATAAACCACAGCTTACGTTGCAGTGACTGGATAAACATAACCTCCCAAAGGGCAAAAGACCACAGTGGAGGCAGTAGTTATTAGTGACTTTGAATTATTGAGTTCATTTTAATACGAACCAAAGGGACATCTCGCATCAATAACAGGAGCCGCTCTAAGTACGATATATGCACGAGTATTAGTCGCCTTTATTACTTTACAAATACATAGGTTGGCATCATCCTTTTATTAAAACAGCGCGATCCATCTCCTGTGAGCACATATAGCTCTAATGGATACGATGCACTCTCATTGATTCTGTATAAGCCGGGGTAATTGCAACATCGATGCACAATTTTGTCTGAATAAAACAGATAGAAATGAAGCTACCACCGGAGACTGATGGACGCAGAGTGAAACTTCAGTGGCCATTAGTTCTGGGAAAAGTAAGAGCTCATCCATAATGCTCAAAGGGCTCAATATGTGTCTTTGCATTTAATTGATCATGGAAGCTGTTGGGTCTAAATGGGCT
This sequence comes from Rhyacichthys aspro, assembly GCA_036850595.1. Classification (NCBI taxonomy): domain Eukaryota; kingdom Metazoa; phylum Chordata; class Actinopteri; order Gobiiformes; family Rhyacichthyidae; genus Rhyacichthys; species Rhyacichthys aspro. The sequence goes on from CM072163.1 coordinate 3,508,962, forward strand.
GTATTTAGATCTAATATTTAATCCACTCCAATTTGAGAAGGAAAGTGTACACTAGACTTTCTCTTGGCCAATTCAAGACAGCAATTTTACATAAAAGTCGTGTAATTGAAGACAGTTTTATTCCTCAGGGTTCACGTTCTACTGTTTTATTATTATTAAGACTTTAACTCTCCGCTTTGGTTCAGATTGCACTTCACAATCTACAGCAGCCTCATTAAAATACAATTCATTAAATAAATATAGTTGTTCATGGACCAGAGAAAGAAAAAGGCATAGTGTACAGTAAAGTAAAGCAGCTCTGTGTACACACTTTGAAGAGATAAATTAAACAAAATCCTACCTTCTGACTTACAGTTTTTGTTCTTTCTAATGGCTGAAATGAGGCATGAAAAATAAAATCCTGTACAGACTACACTTTTCAATGAACCTTATCCACCACTTAAATAGGACAAAAAGATCTATAAACTAGATTTTTGGCGAAATTTCCTTATTGACATTTAGAGAGGGACAGTAAATGGATCCAAAATGGCTGCCAAGAATACTTGAACAGCATTGCGACCCACTTTACCTCATATTTAATTATAATTAAGTGATTATATTGAGTAGAAAAGCAAAATTTCTGTGTCTGTCGGCCATTTGAAAACAGACTTCCATTGTAAAAACATATAATGCAGTGTTTTTCAGTTTGTTTTGTTGTAAATTCACATTTTCAGATACAGTATTACTCCTTTTGGATTTTTCTTTTAATACTGGAGTGGAACACTATAAAGACTGTTGTAATTCTCCATATTCCTGCTACTTTTCAGCAGTTTTTTATTGTAAAAATGCAAGCTTTACCGTTTTAAAATGCTGTATCTCTTCCTCTGTGTCGGGTTGAAGCAGGAGTCCTGTAAATGTTGAAGTGCAGGTGTAATAATGTGTCTCTTGGCCTCCTGAGCTGAGGTCACTGGACTCGGACCAACACTGCCATGAAACTGAGCGAGAAGGGAGCGTCTCAAAGATTAATGAGCGCTGGCTGACAGAGGAGTGGCTCTGACTCCTGGAGGTGTCCGGCCTCTCGCTGGGGACCACGCTTTGGTGAAGTGTGCAGCGCCGGTGTCATCGGCTGCTGCGACCTGCTCCGAGGGAAGAAAAGCCCCGCTGAGATTATCTGGAGCGGGGCAGCGGAGTCTGAGCAGCTTCAGGACAGGGTTTCATGTGGAAAATGTCCAAGTGTACTGATTTTGCACATATTGTGAAGACACAGCAGCTGCAAAACCTTCAAGTAAATTAGAAAATAAAATGCAATTTCACAGAAACATCAATAAAACTACTTTTTTTTGTTTAATGTGTCAGTTCTTTCATTTAGAAATACTGTTGCTGTTAGAGACATATACATATTTTACTGCATGATTATAATCTAATATGATATCTATATCAAACACAGGCAAAGTCAGATATGAGTGTTCAGGTGGTATTTATTGCACCAGTGTCCAAAGCAAAAACAGCCAAAAAGTGCAAAAATATATACAGTCATGAAAATGTATTTATAAATGTACAAAATAAAAGACAGTTTAGTAAAGAGTTCTGCAAAAACTCCAACACAGAGCTCAAAGGGCACTCAGCCACCGTTACCTGCCCCGTACCTGCTCCAGTCTAGACTGACTCCAGGACTGAATGGATCTCCTAAATACCCCTCTGGCCCCTCCCACTGGGGGGCTTCACTATTCCACAAAATATAAATCAATAAACAAACGATCTGTTGCAACATAAACATGTGGGGTGTTCTCATATTCAACAAAACATAAATAATATTTAATAAAGAATGAGTGAAAAGGCAGTTGTAGTGTTTTATGATCATGTGACCTAATGCGCGTCACGTGATCAGCTCCAGCGCGCGAACAGCCTCCATTTAAACCATCAGGAAGTTATGTCTCTGTTTGGATCAGACGCAGCGTCAGGAAACACAGAGAAACAGGTGAGTGCATAACGCTCTCAAGTGTGCATCAATGCGCGAATAAAAGCGGCAGGAAAACGTGAAAAAGACGTTGTTCGCGTGTCGGGTGTGTGTTCATGAAACAGCGGGTAAACGTGCGCGTGTCTGAGCGGGGCCAGCGCGAGTCCGCGGGGACATTTGAGACTGAATGCGCCACTAATTCGTCTTGTTTTAACGTATAACTCAGTAAACTCCACTGTTAGACCTTACAACACCTTTACAAGTAACACACAGGAGTAATGTCTGTGTCTTTTGTTCATATGTTCCACTACATGCACCAGAAAAGACTTAAATTCATGTTTAAGTTGTCATTTTGAGTTATTAAAGGCACCTTTCCTCTGAGTGAGAGGCTTGTGGTGTGAGTGGTGAGTTTTTATTAAACCATAATGACACACAACTTAAAATATAAAATATAAATCGTGTTTAAGGCAAACTTTCAAAACATAGATGCGTTGCCCGATTAAAATAAAGAAGAGGGTGGAAGTATAGTCACATACTGCTGCAATAAAGAGCAGCAAAAGAAGATTTATTCCCTCAGTTTTGAACTTTTGCACCATCTTCTTGCATTTTAGATAATCACTGTTGAATGCCACCAGTTGTGTTCATGTTTAATACAATGTAGGGGGCAAAGGTGAGGATTTTAATTCAGCTGTTGCTAAGAAATGCGAGCTGTTTTGTTTTTGTTTCAGGATAATTCCAATAGTTAACATTTCTGTCTTCTTGGAGTATGACTGTTCATCAAGAAAAAGTCATTTTAAAAAACTTTGAAACAAAAGCTGAGGGGTTACCAATTAAAAAAGTTGTCTTGAACCCTATTTGACGATAAAAACTGAGTTGTACTAAACAGACCTTTACAGTACAACTCATATCGAGAAAGTTGCCCTTTTGTAATTGTTTTACGCAACTAAATGCCCTTAAACTACATCAGAATTGCTTCTTTCATATCACTCCAATACAGTATTATTCATTTAAATGTCAGTGTTCAAACCAAAACCCATTCAGTGAACTTCCTATCATGTGTTAAACAATAAGATGAGCCTTTTATCAAAAATGTCTAGCGTTAAATAAAATGTATGAGCCGCATAATGTTCTCGAAAGCAGCCGAGCGTGGGCATTATCTTGTCGCACACTTTGCCTACATTCTTTACGGCTGACAATAACTGGAATCATCTCACTGAGTTAACCGTATCGCCTTTAAAAATCCATATGGCTCCCACCCCCACATGTAAGTACAGTCTGCCCGCTCCGCCTTTTATATCTCCTGCCAGCTGCGCCGTATAAGATGACAGGGCCATTAGTTTTCCCATCATGCAGCGTGGCGCGGGCCGGCATATGTCAGCCGCGGTAGAGAGCCAGCGAAACGCCCGTCAAAGCGAGCGAAGCCTCCGTGTAAGAGTCCCCCGATTAATTGAAGCCAATAGAAAGTGCTGATTGTTGTCGGTGCCATCTGTGAGTGAGTCCCCGGGGCACCTGAGCGGCCCGGGGTGATTACAGATGCCCCGGGGCTTCCACAAAGAAACGGAGAAGGGCCAGGGAGCTTGACACCGACGATACGATGTCCTTTAGCTGTAGTGTTTGTCTGTTATGAAAATATATACTGAGAAAGATGAGCTTTTGTCCTTCCCAGAAGTGCTATTCATTTAAAGGTTCTCTAAAGCTGTGCAGACGGCTATGTGTAGTTTTTATTTTGTGTGTATTCTGCAAAGACGTGGGCAGGATGTGCTAAGCAGCTGCTCTAGTTTGTGATTTAACTAAATTTAATGCATCTAACATTTCAAGAAACGAATGAATAACAAAGTTTAGAGAAAAAACTATTCCCCCTAAAGTTACATACGGCACACATCCTTGTTCTGTACTTTTTGTTATGTCGTCAACATAAAAAAGACGTTTATGTTATGTTTAGGCAAGAACTACACCAGGGTGATGTTGTGTAAAATAGAAAAATAAAGCCTTTTATTTATTTATAGTTTATTTGGTCGGGACAGACACAATAAACATAGATTATCTTAATCAAATGTATTCATCGTAGGGTTTGTCACCTGTCTGGCTTTTTACAGTTTATATTACATTAAATACATAATAAAAATGAACAGTGAATACCATAAAATATCCAAAAACCAAATAGCAGAGATAGAAAGTCTAAATATACAGACACATGCTCACATTTATCCACACAGAGACATCCACACTTTATGATTTATACATGAATGAAGTAGGAGTTTGTTTGTTTTTTGAAGGTGGACAGTTTAGTTTTCACAAATGATTGCTTTTATTATATAATTTTGGAGTTTAAACAATTTTCCCAACAAAAGAAAAAATATAGGGTATAGTCTCTTTGAATCTGTATGTTCAGTGTAACGTGAAGTGTTACAGTAATTAAAAACACAACCGATAAATAGAAAAAAAATCAAATTAGAGCTGAATAAATAATGAAATCTAATCTAAAAACAGCAAACTAAAGGTTTACATCTTCGGGTCCAAGAGCCAAAGTTTAAAATGGCAAAAAAGTCAGACGAATTAAAATTTAAATAAAAATAATCTAATAATGCAATTGACACACAAATATCACATGTTTTAAGTCTCCATCTGCATCTTGATAAAGTCTTTAATCAGCGACAGCAAAGGTCAGGATCATTTTAAGCCTATTTTTACGAACCATTTCTCTCACGATTATCCACCATTAAGCCTCTACAGGGTTAAATTTATTTCCTCCCATATGTATTATTAGTGTAATTTGCATTAGATCCCAGTGTAACCTAATAAGATGGCATTGCACTAAGCCACTAATTCAAGAAGTACATTTAAATGCAAAGTCTGTAGTGCAGTGTGTGAAGGTCAGCGTGGAGCGACAGCATCTAAACCATCTGAATTTACCATTATGTATCATTCAGTGTTAGTTTCCATTAAGTGTGACGATAACTACTGCAGTAAAAGGCTCATTAATCTCCAGTTATAGTTTTGTGGTGTAATATCTCGGTCGTTAAATGCTTCACAGATATTTAATATTAATTACAGGGGCACTCTGGTGTTTTATTATTGGCTTCCAGAGCTGGAAATTCAAGGGTATTTCAGAAAAGGCAAATGTTAGAAGGCGTTACAAAAAGCAAAGACATCTTTTAAAACCTATAGTGTTGCATCTGGGTCTTAGATTATTATATCTTTCTACGTAATACAACATATATTTAACATTTTGAATCGTTCTTTGCTGTACACTTATTATTTTGCATTATATCTGTTCTTTTCCACCAAAAAAGTCCCAAAAATGACCTGAAAAAAGTGCACCAGCTCACTCTACTCTGACAACCCTTTGGCTTTAGCTTCCAACAGCGTCGTTTATTTATCACAAAGTGGAGCAAAACACTGGCCTCTTCACTGGATGAGAGTAAAAGAAGCAAAAGAAACGACACAAAGCAACGTTTTAAAATGAGACATGTTTTCTGATAAACGGCCATTTTGCAGAAAAAGAAGAAGAAAAAAAACAAAGCTAGTGTTAATTAGCCTGACTGTTGTTTCCACTTATAGACAGAATATTGCTTTGGAAATAAAATACTATATTCATTGTCTACATTGCATTAAACACGAGCATTATCTGTGACATTAAATAGAAGAGTGGTGAAAATATAGGAAACTGCTTTAGCTAATGTTCCATAAACTGTAAAAAAACATCTTTATTCTGTTTATTGCAGCAGAATACACTGCTGCTGTGCTTCATGAGGTCAAATAACGATTTATATCTCATAAAGATAATGTAAATGTTAAACAATCACACTTAATGCTCGACAGTTAATGTGAAAAAAAAAAAAAAGGAAAAGTGTCTGTAGATTATTGACAAAAAAATATCTACTTTATCAAAAAGATCTCTGTCTTTTCTATTTAATTACCCATTAAGATAAAAACATATGCTTTCAATATTCAGTAAATGTACTTTTTTAGTAGTTTTGGCAAATGTTCCAGTGCAGTTGTAATCCTTTCTGTATCGCTCTGCATCTGCTGCAGCTGTAGTCCTCGAGCTTTAGTGAAGCTTTAGGGTCAAATGATATTCCCCAAATGAAACTGATGTGTTTCTGATATTAAAACATTTTATCTTCTTACTCTATAGAAAAATGGTGCTGTGCTGTTTGCTATTAGCAGATGGAAGGAAAAAAAAAAGAATCTGTTTTTGCGTGGAGCCTAATTCCTTATTAATGCTTTCTACCCACTCACTGTCATTTACTTTTGTTTCTAAAATGCTCGTGCAGCTTATACAAAGAGTAAAAAGGTTTTTTTTTTTAGTTGCTTGTGGTGCTGCGCTGTTGAAATCCCACTGAAGGGGGCAGACTCTGGCTTCAGCTGTCACGCCTTGTTAATTAACACAACGGATGAGAGAATTAAAATCAATATGTGAGTGGCAGAAACAATTTTAGTCCGTGATTGAATATCATAGGGGACAGAAAAGAGCTGTGTGATCTCCTGCCTAATTGTGCAGGCGTAATTAATTTTTTGTCTCTTTTTTTTCTTGTTCTTCCAATTACTCAGCTAATGATAGAAGAAGAGCTCAAACATTTGGGTGCTGGGGAAAATAATCCAAGAAGCGCTGACTTTACAGAGCTTTATGAAAAGAATTTAAAGAAAGTCTACATTAAACAGACGGAACTGAATTAATGCCAGAATTGTACATTTAAAGTACTGACAGCAGCGAATAACAGTGTGCACATTGGAGAGGATTATTGTGTCAAACTCAAATCAACGAGGGGCAAATTGATTGATAGATTTTATAGTAGTGCCTCATATCAGTTATAATTTATCTTGACCTCAATATAACGCACAGCTCTATGATATTTCTTGTTTGTACGTCTGACAAACACAAAACAAACAGCCGCACACACCGTCAAATCAGAAATAAATGTAGAATATGATATTTACAGTGATAGCCTCTCAGTTTTAAGTTAATAATGATTCATTTTTTGGTTTAATGTAGTAAATAGTGCACTTTTTTGTAGTGGGGCGCCTGAATAATAAAGTTAAATGTGACAGATGATACTTTTGACAAACATGTGACCTGAGGCTGGTCTCTAATTGGCTTCTTCATGGAACAAAGAGAGGATAAGACAATTTGATCACATTTTTATATTATCTTTAGTGACAGACTGGTTCTTTTCATCCTGTCAGTCCGTCCATCGTAGCACAAACTCATTTATCCGGTGGTAAATTCAAGAAAACAGTGGAAATATGTTGAAATATGGCTGTGTTTCTTTAAAAGTACAACATTACCACTGATGGAAGCATACTTAAGACTGGTTTCAAAAAGGAAACAACCAGAAAGACTAAATAAAATGGATGAAGACGCTATGTTCAGAATCTTTTCATAAACTTTATTGGATTATAAGACGTATAAATAAATAAAAAGCAGGAGGGGTTTATCCAACTGAGCGACAGGAGCTGGGGTGGGTCCACGAGTCGGGACGAGAGCGCAGATGGGACCAGGTTAAGGTCCAATCATCACTGGGACATTAACTGCAGGCCGTCATCTGTAAAAACACACACCGCCCCGGAGGGAAGTGGGACAGACGCACAACTTGTGAACTGCAGTGAACTAAGAAGAAATGTAAATGGAAACTCGATGAATAACGAGGAAAAGAGATGCAGTTTATCAATTATACATCACCGAAAGGGACAAATTAAAAAGTGGAACAACAGTTTTGGCTTGTGACTTATTCAAATGAGTTACGTCTTTGGAAGTAGTTAATATTTTAGAAAATCTTTATTTATTTAATGAATGCCTCACGATGGATCTCAGTCGAAGTCGTCGTTTCTAACTTCATTCTCTGTTTAGTTAAAGTCTCTCCGTTTCAACAAAAATGGATTCTTTCACGTCTCGTTAATCCGTCAGTCTCCTTTGGGCAAAATGTGGAGTTCGCCGTCGTCTTCGGTGGGACGACCCGAGTCAGAACACGCCTGCTGTCAAAGACTTCAGACGACAGCGAACGCCACGTTGTCCACAGAAGACTGACGGTTGAAGAGACGTGAAAGAGTTGTTGAAATGGAGAGACTGAAACAGAAACTGAACAGAGAGTGAGGTTGGAGACTTCCTAACTCCAACGCTGAGCTCCATCTTGAGGCAGTTTCACTCAAAACCTGAACAAAACACAGAAAAGATTTAGGCCTCGTCTGTGGTTGATCCTGGAGGGGACTTGCTCCTCTTCATCGCCAACGAAAGCCTGGAGAAAACAAAAACTGTGAATTAACATTTATCTTTAAATTGGCTTAAAAGAATTGTCTTGGACCAGGTTTAGTCTGGGATCAGAAATGTTTTGGGCATAAACCTGCTTTAGATCTAATTTTGTCTTAGTTTAGCTCACATTTAGCATCGGTTTAGACCTGGTTCAGTCCTAGTTTGTTCCTGTTTTTTGTGTTTATAAGTGTAAACCTGGTTTTGTCCTGGTTTATTATTGATTTAGGCTTAAATCTAGACCTAATTTAGTCACAACACCAGGTCTACAAGAATTAGAAGCAAGTTTTTGAACAAACCAAAAAACAAAGCCAGGACTTTGGACCTTGACTGAGGACTAGCTTAAATCAAAGATCCTGTTTAAAAATTGACAAAACAAGTTAAGTCGACACGTAAATCTGTTCTGGTGATTAAGATTGGGTTTAGTTCTGGTTTAGACCTGGTTTTAACATAAATGTAATACATATCAGACACAAACCCTTCCTCCTCTTCCTCGTCCCGGCTCCTTTTCCTGGAGCCTGCTGCTGACTCCTGTTTGTTGGGGGACAAGGCCCCGAAGTCTATTGGGACCAGGTTTGGGATCGGACTGGACTCTTGCCTCTGCTTTTTCGGGCTTCGTCTAGAAATATTTAGAGAAAAGGTTTGGTTGGTGACATAGTAACTCACATTTATGCCCAACAAGGAAAGCCAATGGGACTTAGGCACAAATTATTGAAAGATCTGTTTTTTTAATTGAAATGATTGTAAAACCATCAGGATTGTAGTTTTTGTGGAGTACAAACCTCTGTCCCTCTATGTCCTCCTCTTCCTCTCGGCTCCTTTTGTTGGAGCTGCTGCTGGACGTGACCCTGTAATCAGTGAAGGACTGGACCACTTTTAACACCCGCTTTCTCCTTTTGCTCGGCAGTTTTGGCCTAGAGACATTTAGAGAAAAGGTTCAACAATCAACACTAAAAGACTATAGGAGATCATAAATATCTTATAAATTAGTCTTTATAAAGAGGTTAAACTTTTTGGTTCTTGTCTGTAAACCATCAAAATGAATGTAATACCATTTTTGCAATTATTTATGCTCTATTTTTTGGAGTTTGAAAGTGTTGCTTTAATGCTCCTCTGTTTTGCCTTATCACTTTTTCCCTGAGCCATGCATTTTTCCCCCAAAGAGTCTAGATTTCAGTTTATTGCATATTGAGGTACATAATAACACAATGAACAAAGGCTGAAAACAATCTACTTTTCTTTCCGCTGTGAACCCTGTGTTTTTACAGTAGTTTAACCCAAAACTCCCAAAAAACAAAACGGAAAAAAATGAAAATTCTGAATCTGTAAATGAGGAGAATATGAGTCAAACAAAAAAACAGAAATACCAAAAAACCAGGAATAAATATCAACACAAACCTCTGTTTTTTGTCGTCCTGCTCCGTGTCGTCCCGGCTCCGTTTCTTGGAGCCTGAGGGAGCGTCCTGGCTGCTGCTGGACGAGGCCCGGAGCCCCTCTGGGACAAGAGCAGCTGCCCTCTCCTTCTTTTTCTTTAAGGGACCCTTAGACCTAGAGCCAAAAAAATAATGTAATTGATAATTTCAGCAAAGCTCTCAAACCAAATCATATTTTGCAGAAGACTATTTGTCTACGTGCTTAAAACAGCCTTTTGGATCTGTATCTTTGGCTCTCTGGTGGGACATAATTGGCCAGTAATTCAGGTTTTTTGGGCCTTTGCAACAATTAGACCATTTGACTAATCAGGTTTTAAATAGCTCTACTACAGTGGACAGTAGTGGACCATAAACAGAGCCGTTACTCTAAAACTGAGCAGTAAATACAGTAGAAACAACAGTCAGTACAAACCTTTCTGGACCGTTTTTGGCCTCTTCGTCGTCCGCGTCCCGGCTGCGTTTTTGTGGAGGCGGCTGGTTGGAGGTGGAGGTGGAGGGCTGCTCAGCGTCGACGACCTGCTGCTCCCTCGGCCGACGTGAGAGAGACTGCATGATCTCCACGCACTGGTTCACACTGAGGAGACAATAATCAGGTCAACTTCAGGATTCTACATTAAAAACAAATGAAATGTGTGACTTTTTATGTTTTTGCTGCCATCTTGTCTGACTTCACCGCACTGAGTAGGACTATAACTGTCAAAACTTTAAACGGACTCTACAAGATGTTTTAGTAGTTTTGTATGGATGTTTTGGCAGGGTTTTTTTTTTTTTGCTGTCTCTAATGTAAAAATTGTAAAAAAAAAATAAAAATTCAATGTGGAAAAATTGTGTAGAAAATATAGTAATGCAAAAGGTTGCCAAAAGTTTTGTAAAAAAAAAATATAAAAAACATGAAAAATTGAAAAAAAAAAAATGGTGAAAAAATAAAATGTAAAAATGGAACTTCAATGTGTTAATTTGTTTTTTAAAAAGGGAAAATGTAACAAACAAAACAAAAATTGTATTAAAAAATCTTTACAGCAGTGTAAAATCTAAAGCCATAAAAACCTGAACAATTGCAAGTTGTAAGTAAAATGCAAATACAAGTTTGAAATGCAAATTGTATTGGACCTAATGAATCAATCAACTGCTGAATAGGGCAAATACTGTAATAATTTCACATAAAGAATGGGAAAAGTGTTTGTTTTTTGTTTGTTTTTTTTAGGAATTTTATAGGCTGTAACTTTACTTTGTCAAAAGACTAAATAAACGAGTCTCTCGTCCGATTAAGACGTCAGGTGAGAAGAGATTACTCACTGCTCGGTTTCGAAGACGCCAGCGATGTGTGTCATTGTAATAAAAGGATGTTGGAGGACTTCCCCCGGAGCGATCCTACATCCTGGATCTAACTCCAACATCCTTGACACCAGATTGACAAAGTATTCGAGGTCGATCTCTTTGTCATCGGTCACGTCCTGGTTGTATTTATGGCCCATCTGAAATGAGAAATTAACCTTTGGAGCAAACTCTCTAATTCCATTTATCACCTAATAATGAGTAAGACACAAGAGCTCACCAGGTACAGATCGTTGAGGCGGTTAAGAGTCCTCTCTGTAAAGAACTGCCTCTTTGAGAACGTCTAAAAAGAAGAAAGGAGTCAGTAAAATAACAAGGGTGCATTAAACATGTATCTTCTAAGAATAATAAGAGTTATCAAATCGAGTTCTAGCACTTGAGACTGGTCCTGATCTTGAGACAGCTTCTTACAACTGTTTCATTTGTCCACATCATTCTTGTGATTAGATAAAAACTTCTTGCATTTTCTTTTGATTCTAATTTAAAAATGTCTCCTTCACCAAACACTCACCCAGACTGTGAGTTTGGACTCGGTCTAAGACTGGACTTGGATTGTTTGTATTTTTTGTTTATTTTTAAGTGTTTCATGGTATCAAGTTGTTATTAGTCCATTTTATATACGGACTGGCCATAAAATAACAATAATATATATAATAAATAAATATATTTATAGTAATAATAATAATAATAATAATAATAATAATAATAATAATAATAATAATAATAATAATAATAATAATAATAATAATAAAATTATTATAATTAATCCAGATATGTGATGAAAATTGTCAAGAAAAAAAGGTTAAAAAAAGAACCAAGGAAAAATATATTGTGTTATTTGGGGAAAAAGCGAAAATTGAATGTTGTAAAAAGAAAAATTGCAACTAACATGTTAAAACAAATATATAAAAAAGTCATAAGATGTAAGCATTGCTTGTAAAATAATTTCTTAATAATCCTAATCTTTCATTGTTGTTTTTTTTTGTTTTTTTAAGTTAAATATTGTGAGAAAAAAACAACACCAAAAGCCATCCACATTATGTGTATAAATACCCAGCAGTACCTTTATTCTCCAGACGGGTGAACCCTGGATCGTGTGCTGATTAAAGTACTGTGTCGTGTACATTCCACTCCTTAACATAGAATCTGGTGGATTCCCGAGAGTCTTTACGATATGCCTCACCTGAATGTGGACAAAACATAACGCAACTATTGTCTAATCACTTTAATGTCGCCTAAAAAGAAGTAAGACTGCTCTGGTATTCTTTATGTTATACTTACCATATCGTTTCTACAGCTGCCAGAAAACAAAGGCTTCCCCAGCAGCATTTCGACTGCGGTACAACCCAGGGACCACACGTCGACCGACTCGTCATAACTGGCTCCAAGGAACACTTCAGGAGCCCTAAAGAAAACCGAAGACAAATATAAACCCATTTCAAGAGTCACTTTATCGACTATTCCGGCCACTTATTTAAATTTTCAGTTCAATTTATTTATTTCTGTTCAGATTCTTTTGTCTGTAATTGTTTGGAGTGAAAGACGTACCTGTACCAAGACGTCTGCAAACGTTTTCCGGGCGTCATGAGGGAAATGTGATGAGCCAGGCCAAAGTCGATGAGCTTGACTTGAAGGCTCGACTCGTGGTTCACTAACATCACGTTCTCCGGCTTTACGTCTCCGTGAACGATTCCTGATTTCTTCAAAAACGTCAGGGCTGTAGCCAACTGGAAACAAGTGAGAATGAGGTCTGATTATGCTGCATTAAAGTAAAGATACAGACCTTAGCGTGTCTAACGTGCGACATAAGCTACAATATTTTACTTTAACGTTTTATTATTTTAAGTTATTACAGTAAAGTGGTGGTAGTATTTCACTAACCTGATGTATGACGGGGCGGATCTGCTCTAACGAGACGCGCCCGTACCTTTCCATAAAAAGCCGGAGGTCGATGTCCAAATGCTCAAATTCGAGGCAATATCTGCCCCTGGACTCAAAGGAATATAACAAACGGACTATATTATGCTCCTCCGACCCCTGTTGCTTTAACATTTGGAGGATTTCCTTCTGTGGTGTGAACAAGATGTCTTTGAGTTTTTGAACAACGTGAAATGGACATTTTTAGTAAACATACTGTACCTCCGCTCTCGTTCGTTCGTTGGCCGATGCTTTTGATATTTTCAAGGCCACAGTTTCTCTGCTGAGTGTTTTTTCGCAACGGGCTACTACTCCAAATGTGCCAAAGCCCAAAATGTCTTTAACAAGGTATGAAGCAGAGGGCGCAATGATGAGTGTTCCGTAAACCAGGCGGGGCATGGTGGCAGTCCTCCTCGATGTGTCTCCTGAAAAAGAAATTAAACACAAATTGTTCTATATTTTTCTAATGTGATGTACTTACCTGTGGAGTAATCCTCGCTTCGTCAATTGTTAGTGTCCTGAGAAAGATCTGTAGAAATAACCAGTACAGAGAGCTTACATTTGGAAGTTTTAGAGCAAATCACTTTTTTTTACAGCACAATTTGACTTTATTAAAATTGTAAGTAGACTACACTAGTTTTACAATGAAATTGATTTTTTTATTTGTGTTTTGTGATAAATGTGCTCAGCAATATTAGAAAAAAATGTATTAAACTGACATTTAAGTCACAAACTCATGAGGTTAATCCTTCTGAGTTACTCACTGTGGACATTTGTTGGACTCATGTTACGTTATTAAGCTACATGTGTTATTAGTGCAGTAGATTTTGAATGAGCAGTGTCAAAATAACACTTTTACACTGGGATGGCACTACAGCAATGAAATCTCACTCAAAAAAAACTCATTTACTTCCACTATTTCTTGTAAAAACACACTTAATAAACTCTAGCTGTAACTCAAGCAAAACTAACCATGACATGATTCCCTAATAGAACATTTAACAAACTTATTTTTGACTAAAACGCTTATATTTTTGTGCAGAAATAGTGCTAACCAGGTGAGAGTGCAGGTGAAGTAAAGTTCAGTGTTGTCCTTGATCCTGAAATCTGTGCAAATGAACAGAACTGTGTCCTCTGACTGAATTCTACAGTTCATTCATGACATCACTCATCGCCACGACGACCTCTCACCATGACAACAGTTGACCAAATAAGGAGTGGCATCAGCTCCAACAGTTACTTAAAGCGCCACTTCCTGATTTTCTTTGTTTTTTTTGTCCCTGAGCTGTGTCCGAATCCACTTCCGAGTCCCTAACCCTAAAAAAAAAAAGTCCACTGAACTCCAACTGGGACTTTTTTTTCCCACAAACTCACAGGAAGTAGAAAAATTATGTGTCAAAAAAATCTATTCTAGGTTTTGAACAATGCTTATTCCATTGTTTTATATCAACTGTAACACAAAACAAGCTCCAGAGAACCATGACCTTTTCAGAACATAATCTAAGTACATTAAAGATGCACATGTTCCCATTGAAGATACAACCTTGAATGTAATTGCAGTTTATGAGTAAAAAACATGGCCTGGCAAATGAATTAAGCGACAAAACCTATGGACTGTTGTTTTGTTTGGACACTTGGAACATGGTCTGTTGAAAATAGGAAATATGAGTGTGTTTACAGATATGTTGTGACATCTACTAATGAAATAAGAGCTGTGACACTAGTAAATCTGTTATTACTTGGCTGTAGTCAAAGTTAATGTTGTACGAAGGTATTGCACAAATAAGTCAAGAAAATTCCCAGTTTTTTAAAAAATACTCACACATTAGAGACGATAACTAAAGTAAAAGGACCAATCTGTATTCCTTTTAGTGCCACAAACAGAAAACAATAATAAACAACTCTCACCAGACTGAGGTGTACTTATTGACATTTCAATACCAAAGCTTTCCCACTTGTTTACTCTGAAACTCAGTCGTCTGTTTGTGATGAAGAGGTGGCATTAGTTAGACGAGTGTTTTATATTCTTTGGAGCGACGGCACACAGCTCTTAGAAATCAGACTGTTTTGCTGAAGCCTGGAGCTCGGTGTAGGCAGATATCACTTGTACTCAACGCTGACATTGCTCCAACCGAACATTGCACTGAATGGTTTCGGGGCGCTGCTCTTTTTTTTTTTTTTCCCTGCATTTGTTTGTTCTGTTATTTCTTTGTATTGGGCCTGTTTTCCTCTTTTTCTTTCGTCTTCGCTCTCTGCCACGCTGATTACAGCCTGCCGTACGCTCGCACAAGCGCTTGGTGTGTTTGATTGAATTTAGAGAGCAATTTGTTCGGCAAGGAGAGACACAGTATAATCCAGTCCCTACAGACCGCCTGAGTAACTGTTTGTTTTCTATTAATTAGCGTGCGTTTGTGTGTGTGAGCGTTTCTCGGCTCTGCTCGTTTGCATGTGTGTGTTTGCTCGCAGCTAAACAACAATCGGTGCACGAGCCGATGTTTATGAATGCACATACATTTGTCTGTGTTGATATTCTAATCCACTCCGCTTCACGTCCCAGCCAATCGGGTTACATCATTTTCGGCTTTAATTTCTCAACTTTCAAAGAAGTCACCAGATGTCTGAGTGCGGCGGGGCAGATGGGGCCGGCTGCCCTCGCGTCTGCACTTCACTAATGCCCTTGAGACGCGTCACTGATGTATACAAGGCCTGTGTTTTAAACAGAACGAGCAACAGAAAAGAGATGTTTTTACTATTTAGACTAATTATCTCATGGAGGAATGGCTATGATGATGGAGCAATCACTTTTTGTCTTTAATATGGTTCATTGACACCACTTTTGAAACGTAACACTGCGGGAAAAATATCTAACGTTAAAATCACAGACAGTAAACAGGCTTTTTCTGTCAATGCTATGAAAGTCTCTTCTTTAATGTTTAGCTCTTATCTGAGAGTAGACAGAGAGAGAGGGGAAAGACACTGAGCTGGAATCAATCCAGGGTCGCACTGAGCACGTGGCAAGCACAATAAAGTATTGACCGTGAACCTGATGCACAACAAACCTTACTCAAAAACTGTCTTACACCAGAATGAATGCCTGGCTTTAGATCTGGAAAACTATCATGGATTTTGTGAAAGAAATATTATTGTGGTTGGAGTTTTTTGATTGAAGCAAATGATGGACAAATCTAACACTTTCATGAGATTATTAACTTATATATCCCAGTTGTGAAGTAAATGTTCATTGATGTGACACATTCTGGATGGATATGTGTCCTGAAACTCACAGTTACAGAGTGAAGTCTAAGCAAACACATACAAATTAAATTATTGCTAGTGTTGGGATGATTTTTAAGCTCCATATTTTGATGTAAAAGTTGCGTTGAGGTTTGGTCATCACATTAAATTCACCTACAGCATAACATATGACTTTACACATAACAGTAGACATATACTAGCAGCAGAGGTCAGAGGTCAGATTAGTCAGTCCAAAAAGCTGCCTCGACAACACACTTGAAATTGACTTTTAGCGTTAAGTTTTCTTCAATGTGGCCTCTTTATCTATGCACAAATCTGCTGCTTTTTAAACCCAGTAGCCTCTTTATTATAATATAAAATGAATTGTCAGATATGGTAAGCAGTTTGTTGATAGGCAAGACCTGATTACAGACACAACAAACATTTATTTACATTTGATTTTGACATTTTTGACAAGTTTTAGAACAAAAGTTGGTGCTAAGAAAACAGAGGTGGGATCAGACGTTTTACACATGGTTTACTCTTTGGGGATTAAATAATGCAAACCCGTCTCTTTAAAGGAAAGTAAAGGAAAGTGAAAGGAAAAGCTGTTGGTGGTGATACCTGAAGTGCTGTGCTGTACCTGTTTGTGTCTGCAGCTTATGTAACAGTCACAGCGTGAGGCTGATGGCAGCTCTCCTTCTAGTGTTGCTGCTGACTCATTCACCGTGTCAGAAAAAACACCAAGCACAGCACCTTTTTTTCACAGAAGAGTACAGTAGAAGAGATTTAAACATAGACTTCTGCTTATTCTGCTTTCCTTCTTATCAAGCTGCATGAAAAAAGACGTCAGGGAGACACCAGGTAGTACAACGTTTATGCTTTAAAGTCCAATCTTTAGCCTTTAGTTACCAACAAACTCAAAGCAGCTGTGAGACAACAACAAGTCTGCTGCGTTATGATAGAAAACAAATCAAACTATTTTCCCACAATCCTCAACTTTAAATTAAAAAATGCTCCAATTAAAAGCGTTTTTGTGTCTTCGCAGCAGCATCTAGTGCAAGAGAAATTCCTTTAATAGACACTTTAAATAATTTACTAAGAGGAAAGCTGCAATTAAAACATCTTTTTGTCTCCCATTCACATTTTAAAATATTAATTTAGCCAAAACACAACTGCCTCCAATACAAGGTCAGCTGGAGTGTTGAGCTAATGAAGAATTATCACCAGACTCTGCTGTGGCTCTTGTTTCAACTTTCCAACAGCGGAAAATACTAATTATTTCAAAAATGACTCAACATTGATGTATATCTGCCAGTAAAGTTAAAATGAGGTGTGTAACATTGCTGGGGTTTTAATATCAGATGTAGACTGTGTAGTATCATGGACTAATGCCTTTTTAAAATGTGTGTTGCAGTGTTTAATGTGTCCTCAGATGCATTCTCACATCTGATATCATGAATCGTGAGAATGGAAATATTATGCGTGGCTTAATTCTTGCATCTATGGGAGCCTGTGATAGACAAATCTAACCAGAACACTATATCGTATTACACTAGACGGGGCTTTAACTAATCCAATTTACTGTTCGTCTTTGTAAGTTACCTTGAGGAAACTGGTTAGAGTTGGTACAGTATGGGTTGGGTAAGAAACATCTTTATAAAGTGTGCTGTAATGGAGCTAACCTGTTTATTTGATCAGGCTTGAGTCAACAGTGATGACGTGAAATCACACAAAGCTCTATTTTATATATGTTCAGATCATATCAATGTGGAACCACACTGAATAATATTAAAAACATGGCTCTTCTTCTTTCGTGTGAAATGTTCTGCCCTGGAGCAACGAGGAGGGGAGAACCTTTCTGGGCCATTCTCGGGGATTTAGAAATCTACCTGGACCTGGAGAGTTATGTGATGAAATGAAAATGTGTAATGAAAAAGTGTTTTGAGGCTGTGTGGCTTCTGCTGGTTTACAACGAAGCACAGCGATATGTCGGATAAAAAACAGAAAGATGAGGAGGAAGGACAGGAAAGTAAAAGGCTGCAACTTTTGAAGTGACCTGAGTCGAAAACTACGCTCTTCGTGGGTGATGGTGCTTTGAATAAGAAGTATTTTTACCAACAAATATACATCGTTTATGCTACTTGTTTTTGTGACTCATAATAAAAATCTCAAAAGGAAAGTCTCATGTATGTTAGATATAGACAAGTTGTATCAGAGCTGAACATGTAAACGTTTTGATATTGTGACATATTGTGACATATTGTGGTTGATGTACTGATTAATATTTGTACTTTTCTACAATATAAACTCAAATGATACACAATTAGTGTCAGATGTGCTCTGAGTATTGGCAGGAAGCCTCTACATCGAGCCAAAAAAAAAGTCAATATCTCTGTCGTTTGCCAAACCCCAGCGCGCTAACTTTAGCTCTAGCTATTTTCTTACAGTTTTCAGCTTCGGCGCCAGACCCAACGAGTCTCTGCGAAGGTGACCTTTAGCGCTGCCCCACGCCGACCCCACCCCCTCCACCAGATCCGCTCTGCTCATTAGACAGGCTTTTTACCCCTCAAACACCTGCCACCGTTCACAGGCAACGGCACCAAACCTCCGCCTCGGCCCTCCACACCTCTGTCAGCCCGCGTCTCCCGGCCTGCCAGGCAAACAATGCTAATTTCGCCGGTGTGTGCGCGCGTTGGTGTTTGTCTGATGTGAGCGGGAATGACAGCTCCATTTGGTTGTGAATGCATGAGTCACTGTACAGACAGATGGTAATTTGGGAGTGAAGGCTGGGGTCTGCAGGGGGAAAGGTGTAAGATGGAGGGCTTCTGTTGTGAGTAATTAAACAGGATCTTTGCACAATGGTCAGCAACTCCAAAACCCTGCTTTGATTACCTCAGATGTGATTACGTCAACACATTAGGGTTGATACGACGCACCAACCTGCTCTCAGTATCAAAACGTTGGCGCAACGGTCCATTTTCTATACACTCTGCAATAAAACAGACCCATTTGTAACTTTACCAAGGTTTATCAAGGCTATCAAGGTTTCTAATTCAACCTTTGCTTGTAGGTTAGAAAAGAAGTGTGACTTTATTCCTATGGAGAATAACTGAAAACAGCAATTTATGTATTTTTATTTAGGTGGTTCCTAAAAATGTGGCCTCCTTAGATTGGAACAAACAGAAGTATTTGGAAAAACTAGTCTGGAGGGTTTCCCAGTCGCACTAAACTTCACTTTACTTTATAAAGTTTTAAAAATTCATTCATCTTATTCTATCAGAATGAGCTTGAACCTATCCCAGCTGCTTTTTAAATGGTAAATTCACCTGTTTACCTGCACATTCATGTTTTTGGACGGTGGGAGGAAGCTGGACCCAGAGACCCAAAGGTTAAAAAAAAAAGTGGGTTAACTCCTTCATTGATTACATTCAGACATTAATAATTAATAAACAATCTGGGAGAAAGTGGAGGGAAAATTTGTTTTTAATCTTACTGAGCTGAGCTGGGTTCATATTGTACTTTTTTTTTATTATCTACGATTATTGGACACTTCAATCGTACAGTAATCAAACATTGGTAAATCACACATTTTGAAGTAAAACAGGTTGAACACAAACACAATCCTTTCAAATGTTCTCCAGCTGCTTCACGGCACACATTTTCTTCTGCTCAAAAAACAAAAGACTTAATTGTATACAGCAGAAATCTTGACAGCAATTATAGTTATAGATTTGCATAAATCATACCATACGCCTGAGTTATTAGTCATGTTAAAGGAACTGTGTGGGAGCTATTATACTCTGTCAAACAATCTCTTGTTCTGGACCTAGAGACTGACACCGCCTGAATAAGCATCTCCTGGAAATGAGGCCCATGCAGCTAATTACCATCACTCTCTCCAAGAAAAACAGCTCAATAAATGAAAGGTTAAGGCATTATGCATAGTTTATTGTTAAAGCAGTGACACTGGTATGATTTAGTTCACACAAACTAATTGTAAATACACTCTAGACGCAGAATTTTCGGTGAAAAACAAGGATAATTTTTTTAAATCAACCAGTTTCCAGGAACTATTTTACATTTTCAGTGTGTGCTTTTCATCCAGCTATCGTTCATGGCACATATATACATTTTTATTTATAGACACATGTTGGGTTTCTTGCTGTAATTATAGTGTCTCTCTTAAATATAATCTTTTTAAATGTTGTCTCATTTATTAAAATAGATGTGTGCAATACTGATGTAGTTTGGAGAAGACGATCCTTTTCTCGGCTCCGATTGGATGGTTTATTTTGGAAGTAACACAAAAGATGGAGCTTAAGGGTTTTACTCAAACCTAATAAAGATTAGATGAAGAATGAGAGTTTCCAAAGCAGTAATCAGGAATAGTTAGTTCATTTACTTTAAACACGTACACAACCATCAAAGTCACCACTGACAACAACCTTCTGAGCTAACAAGCATCCAAATGGCTTCAGCAGAAACATAAACAACTCTGTTCCTGCTGCTACTTTCTCCTGCTCCAACGTTATTTGGGAAAAACAGCAATAATAGCAACAATAGCAAATGAAAGTATGTCTCTTTCCATCTGAAAAAGAAGATGAGACACTAGAGAATGTAAATAGTTTGTCTTTGTCTTTATTTTTCCAGAGGTTACACAAATCCACTGCTCATTTTCCTGCAACTTGGAGGGAAGCAGGTCTGTCTGTGTCTTCTCTTGTTCTCTGTGTAGGGCATGGGCCAAAGACAAATCCATTAAACTTTAAAACAGATCCATTAACAGGGACCAGAGGCGGCGGGGGCCACAGTAATTCAACCAAACCTGCAATTAGACAGAAAAAAGTAAAAATATGCCCAGACCAGCTTCTTTTTATGGACCTCCTCCAGGATTTAACCTTGTCCTATTGACTAACACATGTCCCGAAGTAGGACGTTTTAGCTTAAAGGTGCAGTGTGTGAAATTTTGCATTTTCAATAGTACGACACTCTTTAAATTTGTGTATCTCAGAAAAAAATAAAGATTCAAAGCTCCATTTAACTCAGTGTATGAAGGCTTTAGTTTGATGACCATTCCTGAAATTGTCTAGAGCAGATAAACAAGCTTAAAGCAGACAAAATGAGCTCCTTATCTGACTTAGTGTTATTGCTTAGAGTTAGTGCTACTAGGTTTCTTCATAGACAGCAGCATGTCCCTGCAGGGCTTCTGTAGTTGCTCAGCCTCCAGCTCTAGAAGAGGGATCTAGAGATGCAAAATTATCTGAAATATAATCACCAGCCTTGAATGACAGTCAGAGAATAGAAGATATTATTAAAAAAAATGATAAATTCTGTCTTATGTAGTGATTAATGCTATTTTGTTCACAGCAAGAGGAAGGTTGATGGTTTTTTCAACATTCAAACTATAAGAAAGCTTTTGCAAAAGGCAGTTTTTTTTAGATGTTTACCAGCAGTTTTATCAAATCAGTTCAACACTGTGTTGTTTACATTAGAAAACCTACAACATGTCCATTTTTTAGTCACTTCTAACAAAAAAGACCTTCAAACAATGGTCCTAAAACAGAGCCATGTGGGACACCATTTATATTCTAAGGTTAGAGTTAAATGGAAACACTTATGCACACAATGATAATGTTTAGTGCTAGCAAATGCATTCTGTTATGTGGTTTTACTGCCAACATAAAGAAAACAACCATGTGTATCACAATAATTCCACAGTTTGTTCTCACAGAGCCAGAGCCTTTTAGTTTCCACTGAAAAAGGACAATCCGTTTTTGTTTGTGAATTCCTGGCAAACACATAATGACAATAATGTGTTGGAGCAGGAAACAATGAAGCCACAGCGACCAAAACGCAGGCAGGAAAAGTATCACAGAACACCACAAGGTTTGGCGCCGGGATTAGAATTGATCATAAAATGTCCGATCTCTTGGGACGTCCTGCTCTTGGAGACATTACAAAGGCGCTCTTAAGTGGTTTAACCCAGCTTCGCAAAGAGAAACAGTGGACGAGGTCAATTTCCTACTCCGCGGTGAAACAGCCGCTCAAGGTGAGTGTGTTCTTGATTATCCATATGTAAGAGGTATAATTAGGTATCCCACATGCTGCTTAACAGTACACCTCAGCCTCGTGAAGCTCCAGCACGGCCGCCAGAATACCAATGACCATCTGCATTAATACCCGCCACCTGTTTGTAGAGGGCAATAATAGTTGGCAGCATTTTAAAAAATTGCTCCTAAATCTCTTTAATAGCTAGAAACCACATGGCAGATGGATTTCAGTAGAGTTATGGCTTTACATACGCTACATCTAAAATCCATTGTGCCATATCCTCAAGCAAACTATATGTGCATCTTTGCAAGAAGAGGTTACGGAGAATATCACTCAAAACTCTGTGGAAAGGTCAAACTGGATAGAAAACAGAAAAATGAAAAGTATGTGCACGTTAAACAGACTGTACATGATATTTGTTTCTTCTAAAATGGTTTAAACCCAAAATAGTACATTGTAAAATTAATAATATGAGAAAAAGCAGTCTTTATGATGCCATTTACTGTTTATTATAAGGGAAAAAACAAGACATTTAATAGCTGCTGATAAAATGTATTTTCAGCACTTAATATTTCATTTATTTATTATTTATTTATTTCGAAAGTGTAGAGTTGGTATAAAAATAACATTGATAGAATAAATTTAAAAATAGACAACCAAATATGACTTTTAACACAAAGAAACAGCTGAAAAAAGAAAAGCATCAACAGAGAAAAGGGAGGCAACGTAAAACACAGATAAATACTGTCAATTCAATCACGTAATGTTCAACGAGGAGGAGATAATTGTCGTCCTGACGCTGAAGTCACAGCTAAGCTAACGCTAAACTCTAAACTTCAGTTTGGTCAAATGGATTAGTATTTTGGAGGAAAAACTGGTCTGGTTTTATTTTTTAATAAAAGAGAAGCAGGAGAGGTCCCTAGACTGATTTTGGAGGAGAGTGGAGTCGGAGACAGGGACAAAAAAAGAAAATCGGGAAGGATAACAGTAAATTAGAAACAATAACAGTGCAGAGCAAATTCATAATACAGGGAACAGTAATTAACCAATACATAAATAAAACGACACTGGAATAAAACTGATAAAAGAAGAAAAAAAGTAGTAGTAGTAGTACGCAAAATATGACTAATACTGAGTAAAGCAAATATATGCACACTTTCCAGTTTTCCCACTACAAGAATAAACTTAAATAAACTTAAACTTTAGCTCTAAATGAAACCTTGGTTTAAAAACTATAAGAGGATATGTCCTGAACATCTTCATATGTAAAGCGAACAAGAAATGGAGACAAAAATAAACTTCTCAGCATTTGTGGAAGCCATGCACATAAGCCATGTTAGATCTTGTTAGAATCATTTTCATCATTGTGCATTTGTGACCCAAGGCTTAAGAATACTGATTTTATATTAAATCAGTACCTATTGCCAGAAATGAGGCAAGAAAGACCCCCTACATCCTGCAAACAGGCCGCTCATTACCGCTCTGTACATTAGAGGGCATAACCTCTGGCAAACTGTCACCGCGATCTGCCTTGTACCACCATAAATCAACTCCTGCTACGCTCCTATTATCAGTTCATGTCAATGGGAACAGACAAGGCCCGGACATCAAAGACTGTGTAATAAATGTATATCGGATTCACTGGAGATGGGGCTCTTGAATTATGGGGCGGGGGTTGACCGGATCGCTCTCAGCTTGTAGATAATTCACTTAATATGCATTGTTCGGGCTTCTTCCCTTCATCTTCCTCATCGGTGGCCTAGTTTGAACGTAGCCGCGGCGTCGTTAGCCTCTCCGTCTCTCGTCCGATCCTTCCGCTGCGATGGGTTACCGAAATGGGTCAAGCGGTCCAGCGGAGTCTGTGTCAAATCGAATTGAAATATGAGGGTGAAGTAGCACAAGGAGTACAATCAGTGCTGCTCCTTCAAAGGGGTATTTATGGCCGGAGCTCTCTTACACGTAAGTTTTTAGAGTCGTGTCGGTTTGCCAAGGCACGGCCATATTTTCTCTCACTCATTGTATTTATAGCTCGAGGATGGTTCAACTTTTCTTGTTTTTTTTCTCAGTGGAAAGTTCCCAGTCTTGATTAATGGCGTGTCATGTCTTATCTGTGCGGTTCAGCCACGAGCAGACGAGGCATAACAAGAAAGCATCGACTTAAATTAGCAGTAAGCATCTAACGCTAAATGTCCTCATCGGTGGAGGTCTACGCCGATGCAGTCGCTGTCGCACCGCTACATTGGTCATCGCAGAGCTGCATCATTGGGCCCCAGCCAAGCAGGTGTCAGACCGGCCTATGGGAGCTCTAAGCATGGTCCAGCTGAGCCAATCCATCTGCTCCAAATTGACAAGCCGTGAGTGCACTGTTGGATCTCTGTATAAATCCCCATTAGGCTCGGATGGTACCTGTCTCACTCTGTTATTGACTCCTTATTGGGCACGGGCTCCAAAACAATATCAATCTAATTTGAGCTTATGAGGACTGATATCAGCTGGGGCTCCTAAAATGTAGACGGAGAGCGTTATGTTCAATTCTGAAGCAGGTTTTGACAGATATCGGTCCTCAGTGTCAATATACAAGTCATTCTCACAAATAGAAAGGTGGGTTGAATAAAAGTTTGTGGTGCACAGTTGAACAGAAGAACACGTCGGTCTGTTTTCAAAGAAGAAACACTTTCAGGAAGTGAATAAAACACTTCCTCAGAAACTTTACATTTATAATCTCGGGATTGCAAGAGTTTCTGTCTAAAAAGAAAGGGCAGATACTGTGAGATCAATACCTGGTGATGGCAAGTAGTGGCCTATTATAATGTTATTTTGTTCAAACAGAGTAATGCCATTAACGGAAACCAAAAACACATCCATAAAGAACAGTTTGGTGGAAATCCTGGAGCTTGAAGATGTGTTTTACCTGCAGAGAAAAATAAATAAACAAACAAAACAATATTCACGCCATCACTTTCTTTTTCTGCTGAACTCACAATAAATCTTGGCACAGTTATAAATTAAATGGATCATCTGACTTGCATTACACCTTGGTTTGTTCATAGACGTTGACGTGTTTGTGCAGTGTTACCAGAGTTTCAGAACTGTAATTTACATTTTCACCACCAGATGGCACTCAAAACTACACTCTGCCTCTTTAATGTATAAATGTAATGTTTCTGGAAATGTGCTATTATTGTTTATCATTCCTCTCACAAATTAAATGAGACTATTTCCATCTTACTTACTTTTATTCTTGGGACATAAACTAAAACGGTGTCTTTATGCCTAAGAAATACTGGAACTATATTGTAAAAAAGATTTTCTGAGAGTGTTTTTTTTTTAGTTTGGTTTAAAGCACTCTGCCAGGACAAAGAGTGAATATGAATGAGCCATATTCCACTCATTACAATTAGTACTAGTCACTCTGCAGTACTTAAATGTCAATGCTAAATGGAAAATTAACAGCAGCAGCAGGGTCCATCTTGCACTGACATGCTTTATTGTACAATTAACTCATGAGTAAAAGCTTTACAATGGACCAAGGACAGATTAAACGGTGGTGATCTGAGTTTGTGAGAACATAGAATAAAAAAAGTTGATTAGATACAGAGCTACATCTTGAAACTTCTTAAAGTAATGCTTTTCTGATACAAATACATCTCCCAGAAGTCATTGCAGCTTTCGACGAGGGCCAGTCTCACTTGAAACGTTGATGACAGAGTGACGCAATGAGCAATAATGTTTGACCGCATCCATAATAAACACTTCCGAGTCGAACGAGGAGATGTGAGGGTTGAGCCGAAGTCAGAGATAAAATGGAGCACATTTTTACCCAGAACATGGTCGTCTTGTGAGTCTCCATCTCTTCCAGCTCTTAACTTTATGCATTTGACATTCAACACGCAGTTTATGCATTCGTTTACATTTTACCGTTTAGTGAGTAAGCAATTTTCACTCTTAAAATGTTAAAATCTCGGTTGGTAGCAGCGAAAAGGTCAAAGGAATGTTTTTCAGAGACATTTTTCAAATCAGTTTTGGCTGATAATCAAGCTTTAATTGTAAGACTTTTGTTCTTTGGATAATATTAGATCATCTTTAACACATCATTAAGGACAAACTAGTCGAAAGGAAAATAATGGCACAACATTAAAGATAAAAACTGATTTAATTGCTTCAAAAAACGTACATGAATGATGCTAATTCTCGTTAAGATGTAAAAAGTAAAGGAGTTTAAGTAAAAAACCTCAACAACACTGAGGGTTTACTACGAAATGGAAGCTAATTAAGGAAAGTGGAGGAAATGTTTATGTGTTGTTGCGCTCTGGTTTGTTAGTAGCTGTGTAAAATGTCAGATTCTGACATTCAAAGGTCATCGGAGCATGTCAGCACTTCTGATTCGGGTTCAGCTGCACTGTCTCTGGATGATACCGAGCCTCTGTCCGTCAAATGTGATGTGATCTCTAACAGTGATGTCTCAACTAAAAGTTTGTTTGGCTAATTTATCTGAACAGAGAGAGTCAGGGCTGGACAGATCCATTTTCAAAAGTGATATGAAGTGTACCATAATCTCTTGGCTTTAATGTTTTGGGGTTTTTTTGCAGCAGATGCTTTTGATTTTTTGTTTTAAAGAAGGTTTTTATTCCGAACTGAAAGAAAGAATGACCACAACCTGTTAGAACATTTTATAAATCCTTCTTCCTTTGAGTGTCCCAGTTTTCTGCTTCAGTTTTAAAAATATTTGTGTGGCTGTTGTTATAAAATACTGAGGCTTTAAGAAACGCGTGATTCCTGTGGTGCTGAGTGTGAGCTGCCGTCTTTTCCCTGTCGGCTACTCACAAAGCCTTCAGGAAGTGTGGGTTTTCCCTGTGGGGAGTTACAGGCTTTTAAATGAGATGATACAATCCTCACCTGGCTTTGACAGTATTTACAAAGTAGTGCATTTTTGCTTCTGGCTGCAGCATGAAACTTGTTTTTGCTGTCGAGGTCATCAGAATAAAGATTAAATAAAAGCAAAGTAAGCATCCACAGAAACGTTTAATGACTTTATTCAGAGGTCAGTTACTTATGCATCTTTGTATACTGTTTTTACAAGTTCAGGGTGTTGCAATATTAACAGAAAGGCATATACTTACATAAACACCTTTCTTTCTGGTCATTTTTGTGATAATGAAGGAAATTTCTCATGCGTTGTGCCATTTAAGCAACACAGTCCACTTTCATACGGTTTTGTGGTGTTTCATAAAAAAAGGCATCCAGCTTTTTATGTGATGTATTCTGTAGATGCCTCACAATGTCTGGAAAATATGTGGTTCATTTGTAAATGCTAATGAAATGTTTTCATGTAGAAAACAAAATTAACTATGTGCTATTAGTTTGTAAAGACTACTTCAACAGAGCTAATAATTACAGCCATATCTGCACATTATATATTTTTAAAAGTTGTGATAATTATAATGAATACAAAAATACTCATTAATCAAACTATTTTTTTCTTTTCTTGGATGCCTTAACTGCTTTGGTAACTCAAACTTTTCTCTGTTCCTTCAGAGAGCGGCTGACAGCTGGTGATATTTACATACTAATACACGAAGAATTGTTTTCCTGCAAAATGCTAAACATCTCCACGGCTTTAATGAGAAACTGTCAACGCTGACACATTTGTAAGGCTTCGTTTGACACAAGCGTTTTATAAGACAAGGGTTTACTGCAACAATAAATGTAGAAGTGAGAAACAGGAAGTGCTTGAGCAATTCTACAAAAGTAAGAACAAGCGCTGTTCTAGGTAAGGCTATTATTTTAAGAAATGTCCTGTTAGTTTGTAAAAATAAGACTTGATGATTGTTTTCTTTAAAAAATAGACTCACAAGACTCAAATGTCCATAGTATATTTATTTGTAGAAAGGAAATGACAGGTCTCGAGGCAAAAAGCACATTTTTGGGCATTTTCAAATCATTTTAGGATCAAAAAATACTACAAAGTCTGAATGAATGAATCCTTTATTTTAAACATATTATAATTTCACAAAAAAACTGAAAATAAATACTTTTAAGTGCATTATAAGTTGCTCACTAAGTTCAAATTTTAAAGCAAGTGTAATATTTAAAAAGGAGCAGGTAGAGACAGTGCCTTTTACAACAATGATTTCAATGCGATCCCTGAATTAACCTTAAAAACCAATCTTATAAAAGAGGCCGATAGCAGCTGCACAGATTTTTTAAAGGTTTTTACCCCATTTTTCCACAAAAAACATTTAATATCTCTGAACTCTGCAACGTCTTATTTTGAAGTTCTGCTTAAAATGTTCATGCAAAGGCTTATTTCCCAGCATATTGATTTTATATTAATGCATTTTACAGCTGACTCGGCTGAACTAGTATCTAATTCACTGGATGAAAGCTCTCGGTACAACGTATGGACCACGTGACGATAACAGGGTTTAGATAAGAGCAGTTATAGTCTATTGTTCCAGGAGTCTTTATCTTACGTGTGCACACCTCATTGAGGAGCCATTTTAAACCCCTGAATCCTGTTGTTATCACACACAAAGGTATCATTAGCCTCAAATCACTATCAACATACGTTTGGGATTGGTTTGATAACACTGTTTACTGCTTTAACGTACACAGTAGTTTTAACAGAGTCTATCGGCAGCCCTTATATTTAGCGTTATGGTCAAGATCACACTCTGGTCTTGTTTGCATCCATGTTTCCTTCACTTTCATCCTCTCCTTGTGTCTTTGTCCTTGAGATGAGACAGGAGAAGGTAAAGGAGAGATAAGTGGACGTCCAGCAAAACCTCAAAAACCTCCAAACATAAGAGACGCCTGTTGTTTGTCTCAGTCTCAGACAAATAAATCACATTAGTCTTCATCTAAAATTCCTAAATCCTTATTTTTAGAGTAGCCACGTAACTGATGAAAACCTTCTCCGTTTGTGTTTGTCTTGTGGGTGACATCAAGTCTATTAAACAGTGATTGTGGCCGTAAAACAAGTCCAGAGGTATTACGCAGCATTTACAGCCACTGGGTCCCTGTACAGCGGTCTCTCTCTGGCCTCACACCCTTCACTGAGCCACTTTGATGCTAATAAAATCGGATTGGACATTTTGCAGCTGTGTAAATCTCTCAAAGACTCGTGCGACTGCATCAAAGGTCCACATTTGTTTGTGGTGTTTGTGTTTAATGTATATAGATATCCTATGATACAGTCGCTCCATTATTCGCTCGATCGATGCGTCGTTAACGATAGCGGCTCGCGGCGCTCGGAGCCCAGCCATTAGTCATCAACTCAACCGTGAACGAGTGAGGATGTTATAAAATTAGAAACATTTACATGGGATGATTGACAATGCCATTGTGCATGTTTGTCTGTGCTGCATATTTATGCAAATTACCATTATCTGACTGCACCCTCGATCCATTACCACCAATGAAGCAGCCGGGGCTCATTACAGTGTGGTGCAGCCCCATCCAGCATTTACTGCAAATTATATGACTCCATTTTTCTCCCGCGCCGCTGTGACCCGAAGGTGATCTCTATAAATGCATGTATGGTCACATTTGATTGGAAATATTGATTGAGCTCTTATTGTTGCTGCATAACATAACGACTGTGCATGAAGTGCATTGTTGGAGGCTTATCGCGCTGAACAAAAGGAGAACTGGTGGGAAATCCATAAAGGTTTGTTTTTCCACGAGTGTCGAGCATCAGGCCGGCCGGCTGATTAATCATTACAGATCGATATCTTTGAGTTCAGCGCGCAGTTTTCTCGTCTTCCTCGGTCATTTGTCATTGTTTTTATCCTGATGGTGGCGGCGCCTCGGGCGACTGACACGGACTGTGTTCACTCTGGAGCAAACAGCTGATGTTGGAGGCTCTGAAATACTGTGCGTTGGAGGATGCAAATCTAGACATAACAAGCTTTAGTTGACTTCTAAATAAATGGGTAAATGGCTGGTTTGTCTGTTTATAAAATGCATACAATAAGGAGTAATAACTGACTGACTGCCCTGTATTTAATGTCCTCTGTTGATGTTTTTGGTTGATTCCATACTGGCTTTCTCGTAGTGTGCATAGTGTCTTCTTAATCAAAAAACAAGCAGCAAAGTCAGATTGTATGTCCCTTTCCCCAGGATTCTCTGGAGTGCTTCTATATGTACCAGAAAATGGGCAATCCACAAAGGCAAAGAGAAAACATACTCCCAGAGACAAAGAAATCAAACCTTGAAACTGAATGATTCTTGCTGTAAATCTTTTAATGCACTCTACAGTTTTATTTTTATCAAACTAAAGATTATATGTGTCACGGCGCTGAGTGGATTTTATGGAACAGTTCTCTGTGGTCAACAAAACACAGCCATCTTTAATCCAACATGTTCCAACAAAACATACACACGAGAAGATTTTTATAAAGATTTTATAACTTTTATGTTCATCTATTTGTTCAAAGTTTACATCCTTTAAGTCGTTTTCTAAGGGATTTTATCAACAAACTGCAGTCAGGTATCAGTAACGACATAACACCTTATAATCTCAGCCTGAAGGGAGAGTATTATTGTTATTATTGCCCTTTTAATGCACAAATCATGCTGTTTACATGTCAGATTATAGCTCCCAGCTTTTCTGACACGAAGCCCATTTTTTCATCTATTTTGTGACTCCGAAACCGAGTGAAACTTTGAGAAAAACATGTTTGATTTAGCGTCTTCCAGTCTGATCTGGCTGTTTCTCATTTCTGATCTATTAAACCACATTAATCTCATTGGCTTCGTGTTCTTGTTGATGAGTAATAATCCTGTGATTGGCTTGGATTTACCGAGAAACTTTTGAGTCCCTGTGGGTGTCCTGCCTCACGTCTGTCTCTGCACCACCTCCTGTTTCCCTGCCGTGCAGTTTGGCATCGCAGGTTTTCCACTGATTACTCCCTCAACTTTTTCTCAAGTTCGTCTGTGTCTACACCGTCAACTCCTTAGAAACAGAGTTGTGCTTTGAGAAAACTAGTACTTTTGTAGGAACAAGATGTTTCGGTCCCTTGGATGAGAGATGTCCTCGACTCAACCTTTAATGACCAGAGTTCTAGTTGCATTTTTATGTTTTTTCCCAAGTTGACGATCTTTAAATACATGTTCTTTGTCTTTTTAAAGGTCTTAGTTTACGTACTCATTGAAGTCTCATCATTTACAATCAGTTTTTAAGTGTATTTCTTCACATCTTGTGGAGAGTTAAATAAAACTTATTATTTTATCCTTAATAAACATTCTTAAGTCCTTCTCCAAACACTAATCCCTTCTTGAGTTTGGCCTTGATATAAGAGCGCACTCACAGTTGATTTGTGCCGTTTCCCTGAGAAAGATTTCAGTTGTTGGGGCAAATAAACAAAGTAAGTGTCCGCATTGATTACAGGATATATAAATGCTTGTGTGTGAAATGATCGGGCCACTTCTTCTGTGCTTTAAGGTGGAAAACATGAAAGTACAGGGTGACATTCAGTACGATCACAGGCAGAACCTACTCAGATGATGCTCGTAGATGGATTAAACCCCTCGGATTTCTCATTTTGTCGGAGTTTACTCGAACGAGAGAGAATCTAACTTCTGACTCTGTTCAGACTGATGCTGCATTCACGTCGCCTTGGTATTTAACAGCATTAAACCTTTATTAAAAAGAGAAAAAAAGCAGCTAATTTACTCATCGATTCTTTTAGAAATATTTAAGGTAACAGTGCATAACCACAAATAACTCAAGTGAGTATTGCTTTAACCATTCTTAATCTTTTTTCATCAGTTTTCGTGGTTAGTCTGATTGGTGACAGGTGTTAGTCTGATTTAGATCAATTCAAATGACTTTAAAACACGAGTTTTAATCCGATTAAAACAATAATTTGATTTCTACTTTCATTTAAATGTTAATCATGCAGCCGAAGACTAGATGTTTTTAGTACACTGTATTATGATGATAAAGTATAGGCCACGTAACATAAATCAAATACTTTAAAGCACATACAAATGAACAAAATATAATTCAAGTTTGGTCTGCTATCCTGCTTCTTGCACAGATCCAGGGGAAGGAGAAAATGAGCGCGGGGCTTCAGGGGGAGGGCAGGAGGCGTGTAGTTTTCAGGAGAAAGAGGGGGTGGTGACACCATTTAAGACACACATCATTAAGCCACCAATGAGGCAGCGATCCCGGGGCTTTTGGGAATCTCTCTCGCAGCATAAATTCCTCTCTCTTTTCTCTTCCTCACAATGAATGCAGTCCTCAGTGTCCGTCCTGTTGCATCTAGAGCTAATGATTCACGGTGAAAAGATGCAG
The DNA here is from genome assembly GCA_036850595.1 of Rhyacichthys aspro. Taxonomy (NCBI): domain Eukaryota; kingdom Metazoa; phylum Chordata; class Actinopteri; order Gobiiformes; family Rhyacichthyidae; genus Rhyacichthys; species Rhyacichthys aspro. The sequence goes on from CM072163.1 coordinate 3,541,415, forward strand.
CACTTGGCATTTGTCAGACATCACGGCGATCAATGAACAGACTGAACTCTCAATATGTATCAGAGTGAGTTGAAATGTTTAGCTTGTGTTTGTCATATCACTGTTAATCCTCTTTGTATGATCTCCACAACCGTCTGGTCTTGGGCTTTAATACTTTATGATTGAGGCAGTCTTCTTATCTCCTGATGGCAGTTTGTTTTCTTGCGCTAATGTAATAGATGAGGAAAAGAAAAGGTTAAAAGGCTTTTGTTTTGGTAAGATAACGCATAATCCATTCATTATCGGAGGAATGAGATTTGTTATTCAGAGATAACTCGATGATTAGCTCGAGATTTCCAGATAACTGGCAGCTAATGGGATAGAAAACAAAGAAATTACAGATAAACATGAAGCAAACACAGCAGCATCACTTTGTTTTGTTGCTTTGAATAACTTTGTGATCATCGTTGGGTTTCTGTATAGGATAATGCTGTATTATCATAGAAGCCTGATGTGAATAGAGTTATCATCTATATTTAATGCCTGGTGCGAAAGAAATCTCTCCTCAAACTGAATCTGTAATGTTGTATTTGGATTGAATAATGTCAAGAAATAAGCAGAAAGTGTTTCAGAAATAAAAAAAAGGGAGAATAATGTCATAAATGTCCCTTTTTTGCCATCATTTCTCTGTTCAGCATCATGTAATACAGAGAATACAGAGAATAAGAGAAATGATGATGCCACTAATCTTGACTTCTTGAACAAAGAAACTGATGTGGCGTCATATTTATAACGTAAATACTATTGCAGCAGTCATTTCTCACGAGGAAACTACAGCAATCAGCCGTTCTTTTTTCTGTTCTGTTCTTTACGATGAGTCAGTCTGGTCTCTGTGGAGTCAAGTTGGATTTCCAGGAGTTAAATCCGGACGCAATTGGATAAACTTACAAACAATTAGAGAAACAAAGCACGTGGCAAAAGCAGAAACAAAATGGGACTGTATCCAGACGTTCCAAATGAGCCTCTGTTTGTGTTATTCCTAGTAGACTTGTCATTTTTGTGTATATTTTATCAATCAATCAACCCTTTTCTGTGTTTTAGTCTTTATTTTTTCCGTCCTAGCCATGTGATTATTATTGATAAGTGTATCTGCTTCACGTCCAACACCCCTGAAACTGATAAGAGTCCAAAAATGTATTTATTTTTATTATTTTATTTATTTATTTGGATGGGACAGTGCATATTAATGAACGTAAAATGCATGTTGTCGCAAATACACTTGATTTAGCACAATGCTAATTTCAGACATAGACAATCAGACATAGAAAAAACAAACAAACATGAATAATTGCGTCTTTATCCCCATTTGCCTCCTTAACAGAACGTGTCATCGTGTTTGGAGACTGCTGCTCAGTTTGGTGTTGTCCCAGATCAGATAAAGGTCCATAAAGATTGTTTGAAAAGTTCTCTGTGCGACTCAGTTTTGTTTCTTCTCAGATAAATGTGCTCGTCCTGCCTCCACAGACCCAACCCTTTCACCCTCGCTCTCTGTGGGTCGGCTGCTGCAGACGGTCTCTGACCCCTGCACTGTGTTATCTTCTCTTATGAAATATGAAATCATTTGGGAGTAAACTTTGGCAAATGATGGCGGCTCCTCAAAATGTAGACCTGGGCTCCAACGGCTGACCTGACGCCCTCTATCTTCTCTGAAGTCGACTCTTGCTGCAGTTCATCGTCTCGAGTCAAAAAACAAAAGACGGATTTGTTGACTTGTTCGTGTTTGTTGAGATGTTTTTAAGATGGTGCCATTTAAATAAAGATACAATGAATTAAAGTCAAAAGATTCACACAGATAAAGTTAACTTTTCAGAACAACTATAAACCTATTTTGCCTATTTTTCTTTTAGTATTTTTTAGGAAAAACTTATCTTATATACATAACATTTTAAATATATATGCATGATTTTGACATTTCCAGAAAGAAAACAAACTTTTTTAGGCTAAAACTATCAGAAACCATTTAAATTAATCCAGATCTTATAACATGCATGCAAGTTATTTTTGTCTGACATCAGTTCAGATCTTTTTAATCAGTTCTAGAGTAAAATTAATCTGATATTGTTCCAAACCAGACCTTACTGTGGCGGATTTGATGTATATATCAGGGTTTATCTAGAATTTTGTGTTAGCTCATTGTTTTTGGTCAGTTTATGGGAAAAAACTTAAGGTAAGGTGAGATTATAACAATATATACAAACTTTTCTTGCTTTATATTTTCATTTTTATCATTATTGTCCGTCTACTGTCTTAGGAAAGGCTCAAAAAGAAACAAATGAAACTTTGAGCTGGGAATATGACATTTTCCAGTCATGGGGAAATACTGGAAATGGAAAATAGTCATAAAATTTTCTGAAGACTGGGTTGTTTAATATCCATTTATTACAATAAAGCCATGTAGGCTATAATTCTAACTAAGCCTTTCCCAGAGTTCCTTGTAGCTGTGTTTCCAGCTCTGTGCTTTGCTGAGCTGGTCGTTTCAGAAGCGTGAAATCCCAGATAAAGACTGCTGTAAAAAGCTCCACTTGCTTCATGTGAGAGCAGTAGAAAATATGCTTGCGCTGCTGGGTCTTGAGCCTAATGTGTTCAGCTCCTTTAAGCCTCCTCAACTGACCGTTATATTACAGCCATGTAGCCTCCGCGCTCTGATGTCAGATGTCTTCAGGGCTATTCTTGTTTACTTCTTGTCCAGCAGCCATTATTTACAAGGTATACTCAGATGTCAGCCAAGGTTTTTATAAATTGTCACTACCATCTATAGATATACGGTTATGCCTCTGTTTTAGAGCCAGAATGCTAAGAATATAAGGGTATAATGATGGGATTTTGTTTATTTAAAGATTAAAAAAATGGAGCCACACAAATATAAAGGAGAACATGTAAAGAAAAGATCTTAGAGCTCCATTAGACGCCCAAAACTACAGCTTAAAATGCCATTGTTAGGGTCAGATTTGTTTTCTCAGGAGTTCTATCATGTTGCTTCAGGGTGGATACTGAACTTATCTCACCCAGACAGTGTCTCATCGGCTGAGAACCAATAAGCCTCGGGTCACAGATAAATACAACAACAAACAGATATTTTGTGTGCATTTCGTGAACACAATCCACATTCTTTTCTCACAGTTGATCACCTGCTGGCGATAATAACGGATAACATCTGGAAGGGTTTAATGTATGTCGTTGTGGAGGGTTGATGGCATCTTGAATAAATATTTTAGTATATATAAGAGCACAGTAAGCCTCATGTAAATACAGAGAGTTGTCCTGTGGTTGCTGCATCATTCCCTGCTTTAACATGAGTTTCCCATTTCCACAAAGCTCATGACATGAATAAATGCAGCTCTCATCTAGAACTTTGATGCACAGGTCGAGAAAAAGGCTGGAGGTGATTTTCAACACAATCAAGGGCTATCTTTTTAAGTAGTATTTAAGTATAAAGACAAGTTTTCTTTGCTCTTTGTTGATTACGTCTATGACCAATTAAATGAAGTCATCCACAGCAGGATTTGAAAGAAGAATACCTTCTTGGTAAGATTGTTGATCATAATCACCCATAATAAAGCAACTTTTGGAACCAATGTGAGAACCAATTTTCTCATTTACCTTTAATTAGACACAAAGGCATTTAGTCTTTCTGTTGTTTATGAGTCAAATCCTTAGACTTGTTGTAGTTAAACCATTGCAACAGAGTAGACCAGGCTGTAGAGTGTATGCAAAATAAAATAGTTATAAAAATACAGAGGACACTGGTGAATCTTTGTCCTATTGCCACCAAAAGCCCCAGTTTAAGCCCTTCTGCAGGTGAATCTTATGCTGTCGAGGATATACAGACTGACAAAGAGTCATTTGATCTAAATTATCCAATGTAATCAGAACAAAATCTCCCCTGTCTTTCACAATAGGGGAAGGATAAGATGGAGAAAAGGTTGAATTTGCAGTTAAATCCATAAAAAAACATCTACATATTCCCGATGCGATTTCCGTCGAGCTCGTTTAACCGTGCAAAGTGTTTTTATTGACTCATCAAAGGCATTTTCGACACTGTGTGAGAAAGCCATTAGTCTGGTCAACAATGGCAGTCTGTACGGAAGCTGAGGGCTGAATAAGAATGAGTGAGTGAGCGCCAGCTGAGCAGCCGGGGGTGTAGGACCTCATTTGGAGAGCAAACCGTTGGACGTCCCATTCCTGCCAGGACTCGGCACTCGTGTGAAGCGGCGTCTGCGAGTGTCCGGCCCCGAAACCCCAAAGGCACGGACCCAGTTCCAACAGAAATGATGACTTTGGCCCCGAAGCAAACACAGAGTCCGACGAAGACTCAGAGCTGTGCTGAACAAGAGAAAGGAAACGGACGGGAGTTGAGGGAATGATTAAAAAAGCTTTGACAAAAACAGTAGATGGGAAAATGGAAATATATATGGTATATTTTGGTTGAATCACATATTATATCTTAACAAAATCTGATAAAAACACAAATTATACTCCCATCATTCAACAACTGGTGTACACACTTTATTATTTAAATGCTGTTTGAACTGATAAGGCTCAAATGGACGTTCATATGCCTTTTAAAATGTTGTTTATATTAGTGCTGGCTGTAGATTTTGGTTTGAAATACAAAGCTTAGACGATAGGAGGTTCATAAAAGCACCATGATGACTTTCCACTGACATATGGAGGCCATATTTAATCCAGCATCTTATTAACAAGTCCCTCCACTTCATCCTTCGTTCCTTTAATCAGATTCGCTAGATTTAGAAAACTGAAAAGATGATATTTGCATCAGTCAAACAGGCTCTTAACTTCACTTTGACTTGTAATTAAACTTCGTGTATGCAGAGGACCATATGTTTAATGAATGAGAGGAGTACATAAAGCACGTTTAGAGGTTGTTGTGCAGTTATGTCACTTTTCATTCTGCACAGAGAAGAAAAACTGTACTCAGGTTTGATCAAATAAAAATGAAAGTGAGAAGATATAGTAAAATTTTATCAGATGAATAATATAACGCTTATTGTAACAAGAATCATCTGTGAAAAAATGAGACCTTAAGACGTGATCTAGTCTTTATAATTAATGATTTTAATAGATGAGAATGATCAGTCCACAGCAGGATTTTGTCCAATCACAGCTCACTTCAGGTAAAAAGGAGCGCTCCCATTGGTCGACACTGATGTCAACAACGAAGGAACAAGGAAATAAACCAAGGAAAGGGTTATTCTGTTGAAAATATGTCTTATTTTACAGCAAAAATAGTCCTAAAAAGATAAAAAATAGAGTTAGAAATGTTTTGTTTAACGAGAAAGAGCTAATTACAGGATCACTACAGTCTACAATGGTGAACATATCAGTATTTTGTGGTAAAAACTGGTTCAGTTTGACCTTTTCTTAAATAAAAGAATCAGGAAAGGTTACTCCGCTGCTGTTGGACGAGAGTGGAGTCTGAGACCGGGACAAAATAACGGGTACTGCAGCTTTAAGCAGAGAAACAATGTCAGGTTGTTCACATCAGACTCTGTGACCTGAACAGCTCTCTGGAAATACTGTCAATAAGGTTCTAGAGGTAGAAGTAAAAGTCAAATGTGTGTTTTAGGAAATGTATTTTAACTGTATTTAAGTAGACACACACTGAGTTCCCACCTTTGGCCCGAGGTGGAGCCCATGATTGAGTCAACGCTGCTGAAGGACACATAGAAGTCGCCGTCCCGGTCCCCGCTGCCCTCACCTCCCACTCCCCTCTCTGATGGGACTTAAGAAGTCATTTCAGCACGCAATTCATGTTTGATGACTTTATTGATTTTCCTTTCCCCTCGACTCTCTGCTCGGCTGCTGCCATCCCTCTTCTTTCGCGTCCCCTGCCTCCTTCCTCCTCTCCAGACTGCCTCTCCCTATTGACTCGAGTGCACCTACAGTTGAACAGTCCCTCTTTCCCGCTGCCACCTCCTCGACCCCATCCCTTTGCGATTGTTGCCACTGGCTACACCATCTCCTACGCTGCAAATAATAAGACGCTAGAACTGGAGACCTTTTCCTTTCATTACTATTTATCACCGCAGAGAGCTCGGTGTAAATCCTGCTGCTTTTATTTGGACAGCTAAAAATGGACCGGCACAATATGGAGGCCCGGGTCATAAAGTGTAGCAGTAGCTCAATAAAGCTTCTGTTGTTAGATCACTTCATCTTCTCAGTTTAAGCTGCAGATAACACACCGTATATGTACAGCTTTTCGACTAGAATGCAAAAGTGCTGTATCAACTGTGCATCTTTACAGCTTCTTTCCAAAGTGATTTTATAATATCTTATTTTGATTATTCGTAAGAGTTGAAAATGATGGTATAGCACTGCTAGATCACACATTCAGGGCATTCTGGGTTAATTTAGTTGTAAATGTGGATGCTCCAGTAAATACTCATGAGCATGAATAACTTTCTTCATTCTTTTCTTCCTTTTAACATCATATAACTAAAATAACTCTATAGAGATTATCCATAACAAGCAATAAAAGGTGAAAGGACACATTTTATTATGTGATAACTTTGCTTTCTGTCTGTGTGGGTGGAATTTCTAAGCTGCAAGTGACATTTTATCTTTGAAAGTCTGCACCAAGGGCCACACCAACAACTCTGAAGTTATTACACAGTGTCCGTTTGGTTCAGTCACTTCTCCTTTCACACTTCAGTTTTTAAAAGTGCACCACTGGACTTTCGGGGCGTGCATGGTCAATGTGTCTCTGCAGAGGCTCATTTTACAGTTGAACTGGAGAAATACAATAATCAGACTGGAGTAGGGCCTATATAGACATGTTATTATTAAAATAGAATTAATACAATCGGCAGAAAAATCAAATGCACTGATTTAGACATGATTTAAATCAGTGTAATGCTCATTATGAAATGCTTGGCTGCACAGAAGGCACCTGTTACACTGTAGATGTAAAAATAGTGCTACACAAAACATCCAACAATATTATCTGTTTTTAAACCCAACCATTATCCACTTTCCAGTCTTCTTTGAGTGTGTAACTTTCTGACTCTTCCGGCATTTGCTCAGAAAGTCCGCCCTATCGTCAAAAGCTCTTTCACAAAACAAACAAACTGGACCTTGATTCAGTTTGGTCCAGACCTAGACCTAGATCTGCAGAACCCTCAGTGCGTTTGGTTCTCATAATAAAATGGCTGATCTGTATCTGTATCTTGTTCTGGCGATAATAATTTCCCATAAGTATACATTTTCTTAATCCCTGACTGTACAGCTGTGTGAAACAATGCATTTATGCTAAAATATTCAAGACGTGACACTTTCTGACATGATAAAATGTTGTTGTGGCTAAAATGCTAAACAGAACAACCATAGAAAACAATGAGCCTAGGACGTCTTTCCCGTGAGTGCCACTTTTCTATTCACAATAATCTTTTACTCTGCTGATGATAGATTTTATTCTAAATGGTAACTTTAATTTGCAGCTTGATCGATCTATACGCACAGGAATGGCTTACATTAACTGTCTATTGTTGAGTCTAAACATGCTGAATGACAAATGAGTAAACAGCCTCGTTGTGAAACTCCAACACGGTTTTACACCACGCGCTTATTGAGCTACTCGGAGTATAATTGTAGTTTGATGCTGCTGAATTATTCGTCACCATTTGCATTTGAACAGAGACTGACAGCGGTGTCGGGGAAAGGTAAGAGTCTGTGAAAAGTTTTCTTTTATTCTCCACTTTGAGAGGGACAGAAAAAGCCGGTGCTGATGACGGTGGATGTGCTCGAGCGTGACTCATTCCACCCACTGCTGCTGGAAGATAAAGAGACAAATCAGCAGACAAGTGTCCTGACCCTGAGAGCCATCAAAACACTGCACAAACTGAACTGAGTCTGTCTGCAGTGAAGACGCTACCAACCTCAGCTCAAGGCACATGTTAGACCCTGAGTGACAGCATTAAAACAGCATTAAAACCAAGGACAGCTCTGTTCCACTCATTGTGCCATAGTCTCAACCTTTCAAACAAATGAGGGACGGTGGGAATGGTCTATTGACAACAACAGTCTTTTTACTACTGCTTTATAGCTTTTCATGACAACCTTGTGACAATTTTAGTGATATGACCTCTTTAAAAGTCCATGACCTGATATTTTTACAGTTGCGTTTAGTTTTTCAGTGTAATTTCCTAAAGTTTATTGTAACAAGAATCATCTGTGAAAAAATGAGACCTTAAGACGTGATCTAGTCTTTATAATTAAGGATTTTAATAGAAATTTGCAGGATTTTGTCCAATCACAACTCACTTCAGGTAAAAAGGAGCGCTCCCATTGGTCGACACTGATGTCAACAACGAAGGAACAAGGAAATAAACCAAGGAAATGGGTTATTCTGTTGGAAATACGTCTTATTTTACAGAGAAACAGCTCAAAAAAGATTAAAAATAGAGAAACAGCAGCAAATGAAACATGGATAAATGAAACAGAGATAATTACAGGATCTACAACGGTAAACTCCAAAGATAAAAGTTTCAGATCAGCTCTAAACTTTGATTTAATGTAACATGTTAGTATTTTGTGGTGAAAAATTGGTCTGGTTTGACCTTTTTTTTTAAAATAAAAAAGCAGGAAAGGTTCAGAAGAAATATAAGCTGGTTTAACCCTAATCATTTGTCACTTGTTTCTTGAGTAAATGTTATTTCTTTTAGGCTAGTACTGTGCAGATTTTAGTTTTTGTCAAAGTGGATCAAAAAATACAGTTTTTACCCCATTATTCCTACACCTCGCTGCTTGCATCACGTCTAAGGCGCTTTTAGCCGAGTGCCGTTGTCGTTAGCTCAGAGTCTGCTGCACACTGAGCTTTAAAAAAAACTACTGAAATAACTGTGAATGTAGGATTGACAGCTAATAGGGCAGTTTTCACCTCCTTGAATCCAGGCTAGTCTCAGGTGGCATTGAGTTACTTTCATTTCAAATCTACTACATTTCTGTCACTTGGTTTTGAAGGTGCTTCAAACAGACTCAGGAGGCAGAACAGTTTAACAAAATGTGTCAGAGAAAAGTGCCTTGGATGTAAAAATTCAGGCACCCCTTTACTAAATATATCTCCTATTTCTCAACATTTCATTGTTGATTTTTCATTTTCTATTTGAGGAAAACTAAACCTATTATTATTATTGTTTATTTTTTGATGGAAATTGAAGACATGCTCATATTAACCTCATTGTTTTATGCTTTCATTGCCAAAAAAAGTGGTTGTAATGGCATAAAACCCCTCCATCCTCTCCTCCCTCCTGCAAAAAAGGGAACTAAAGAGTCAGAGAAGTGAACTTTATTCAGAATATTACTTTATTCTGGAGACATTTTGCGTCCTGGAGGAAACCAGACACCTCAAATTAAAGCTAAAATTGCCTGACACTGAGTTGAAATAAACACAACCATAACCTCCAATCGCTCTGACCAGCGTTAGCCAGGAATATGACTTTAGAAACCTTTACAAATGCTCCTAATTAAACTAAGGCCTGCCACAGCTGTAGGCAAACCACAAAATAAAAGGACACGGAGGAGCAATAGAATTAACCAGCTTGTTCTTTGCAGAGAGTTTCATGTGTGAGTCGCCAAAGCTTTTTGATTACGAAAGGTGAAAGCAATTTGCTGTGTTCATGCTCTCACTGTTATTTTCAGTGGAAGGCCAGCACAACTGTAAGAGCAAATGGTTCGCAGTGCTGGATATAAAGTAGACTGGGGTATTATCTAATTAAATCTAATGTGTGTGGGTATGTGTGTGGTCACAGTTTATGGGAAGTGGGTGGTGTTTGCGCAGATATTTTATATAAAGGAGAAAATGTACAGTATGTAACTACTCGCTTTACCAAAGAATAGACTTTAACCCAGGTATGAATTTCTCTGCCTACTTGGTTCTCTTAAGGGCGCAGGTGTATAACATAGAGGTCAGGCAGCTTCTAATCTGGACATAAAAGCCTTTGTAGTCATCAGAAGTGGGTGGAGAAGACACACTATGCACTTTGGTGAAAGTAGGAGTGTGGAAATGGCAAATAAAAGTGTGAAAGTAAAGTATTCGGTGAAAAGGATGGAGTTGCTTTTGATTTATCGAATGAAGATCAGCAAAATAATCAGGCTAATATATTCTGAAATGGACCACAATCTGCCTGTGTGAGCCTTTTTGTGCACTCAAGTATATTTCAACAACATAAATATGCTCACAGGTAACACTTTTACTCAATAAATACATGGACTTACCTGTATTTGTTGAAATCACATGACTGAAGCCTATCCCTGCTGACATATAGGACATAAAGTTAGAAAAACATGGACAAGTACCATTCATTTTCAGCAACAAACAAGCATTTAAACCATTTACCTCAGTTATGGCATGTCTTTGGAGCCAGAGCAGCCTCAGTGAACCTTATATTCATGAAAAATAAGGCCAAAACAGCTGAGAAGTGAATATGTTCTCCACGATACTGGCATCAATACACAATAATCTCCTTTTTGGGGTAGAAGCTGCTATGTTGGACTATTTTGATGAAGGAATCAAGGGTTTGGTGAATGTAGAGAGGACAAAGAAAGTTTTCTGAAGCCTTGAAATTGTGTTTTTGTTTGGGGTTTTTTTCTAATTCATCATTTTTTATTTTGAATACATTAATATCCTCATGATACAAATAGTCTTCATTAAATATATCAATATCTACACCAAATAATTGACACCAGAACTAAACCCGGGGCAAAACCCACCCTCGGACAGGACTAAAACCTTGAGTTACAACATTGAGACGTGTGCCGAGTGTTTTAAACGACACCTGAACATAACAGCAGCATCAGACAAAACAGTACGGTATATTCCTTCATTAACAACAACCCACTGTTTCATGGATTTTCACAACACTGCAGTTATTTCCCGTCTCTGTGGGAGTGAAAAGATTTATCTGTAATCACCGTCTTTGATAAATGCTTTTTATTTTCCCCCGTTTCGAACAAACAAGAGCTGTCACAGAAGAAGGAGGGTGGTCTCCGGCTCGGATCTGTCTGATCAAAGCTGTGTGTGCTTCAGGAATCAGACAGACAGGTTCGCCGTTTAACTGTGTGTGGTGGAACAGAAAGACTCTTTAGGGGTTTTTTTTTTTGACCAAACTCTGTAGTATTGACCACTCAGTCTAAATGAAGCCAAAGAGAACAGTCAGTGACGGCGATGGATGTCTGATTATCCGTTTTGTTGATCAATTAGTGCTGTCATTTCTATTGATAGTGATTTGATTGCCCCATTTCATCTTCAACTTCCTCCAGCGCCAGTCATTGGTGTCAAACTCAAAGTGGTGAGGGGCAGCGATAGTTAATAGGAATCCTTTAAAAGGCCGAAGGAGATAAAAGTTTGAATGTGAGATTTTATCTTTAATTGTGAACAGGTTTTACTCAGATTTGGACAGGTTTTAGTTGGATTTAAACAAGTTTAAATTGGATTTGAGCAAGATTTAGTTGGATTGGAACAGATTTTAGATGATTTGAAGAGATTTTAGTTGGATTCGAAAGGGTTTTAGTCAGATTTGCGCAGCTTTTAAATGGATTTGAAAAGGTTTTAGTTGGATTTGAGCAAGATTTAGTTGGATTGGAACAGATTTTAGATGATTTGAAGAGATTTTAATTGGATTTGAAAGGGTTTTAGTCAGATTTGCGCAGCTTTTAGATGGATTTGAAAAGGTTTTAGTTGGATTTGAACTGGAGTTAGTTGAATTGGAACAGATTTTGTCTGATTTGAAGAGATTTTAGTTGGATTCGAAAGGGTTTTAGTCAGATTTGCGCAGCTTTTAGATGGATTTGAAAAGGTTTTAGTTGGATTTTAACAGGATTTAGATGGATTGGAACAGATTTGAGATGATTTGAAGAGATTTTAGTTGGATTCGAAAGGGTTTTAGTCAGACTTGCGCAGCTTTTAAATGGATTTAAAAAGGTTTTAGTCGGATTTGAACAGGAGTTAGTTGGATTGGAACAGATTTTGTCTGATTTGAAGAGATTTTAGTTGGATTTGAAAGGGTTTTAGTCAGATTTGCGCAGCTTTTAAATGGATTTGAAAAGGTTTTAGTCGGATTTGAACAGGAGTTAGTTGGATTGGAACAGATTTTGTCTGATTTGAAGAGATTTTAGTTGGATTTGAAAGGGTTTTAGTCAGATTTGCGCAGCTTTTAAATGGATTTGAACAAGATTTAGATGGATTTCAACAGGTTGTAGTCAGATTTGAACAGGTTTTAGTTGGATTTGAAAGGGGTTTAGTCAGATTTGCGTAGCTTTTAAATGGATTTGAAAAGGTTGTAGTCAGATTTGAACAGATTTTAGTTGGATTTAACAGGTCGTATTAGGTAGTAAAAATCAAAAATAATCTAAGATAACTTTTTTATTATAATCTATACTTAATTTGAGATCATTTAAAAGTGCCAGTCTTTATGACAAGGAGTTGAATAAGGATTAAAACGGTCTTTATTAATCTGTAGTAAGAGTTACAGGTGAGTAACAGGAACAGGTGAGAACGAGCAACAGAAACAAGACCTGGTCGATCTGGACGGGGTTAAATACTGAAGAAAGGTTGGAAGGTCTCGCACTGAACGCAAAGAACAATCTGGCAGAGACTGAGTGGAAAGTTGAGGCTTGAGCAGTGACTGGAGATAATCTACTGATGAAGACGAGAGGCAGGGGTCAGAGGTGAGCAGGAAGTAGTTTATGCGTCTTAAAAACAAAACCTGAAGATTTTTTTGCAGTTCAGCCATTCATTAAAACGAAGATGAAGATGAGGATGTCTTAATGACACTGACTTACTGTTTTTCCAAAATATATTGCAAAAAACATGGTTCTTAGCAAGATATTTATAGGAATTAGTTTATTTGCAATCATTATGTACATTTTTGTGTAAATTATAATAGTAAGACTTGAAATTGTTCTGTAGTACCGTTAATAAGACCCTGTTTTTGCAGCTTTACTTATATTGCTTACATACTTTAAATGACAAAAAAACCCGACTTTTTTTGTTCCTTTTACAGCTTTTTTGTTCCTTTTACATATGTTCAGAGAAATGCCTCCAGACTTATTCCTGACATTTGCTGCAGTATGAGGAGGATTTAGTATATTTGCAATCACTGTGTACATTTTTGTATAAAGTATAATAAGACCCCGTTTACTGCAGCTTTAAAATACAACATACTTATATTACTTACACAATTTAAATGCCAAAAACTTTTTCTCTTCCTTCCATTGCTAGAAAACCATGCAATCGTGAAACAAAGAAGAAACTGCAGAGAAATGTCTCGGTGGAAACAACAGCTGCAATTAACCTGCAGCGCTCAGACCCCGTGGGGCAATAAAGCGGCGTTTGAGGCGAGCTGTGAGTCATGTGATCTGTGCAGAGCTCCCTGTGGAGACAAAGCCCCGTGTGATGTTTCGGGACCCTCTCTCTCTGCAGTGGTGCTGTGTTACCAACTGGGGGCAGTCACATGCTTCTGTCATAAACCTGGACAGACCTCATCAGAAAGTAACCCACGCAGCAGTTGAACACATATACACTTAGTACATGAATACACCCACACGCACTGGGATTCAGATTGAATGCTGCGCGCTCGTAAACACTCCTTTCCAAACACGTTTTTTGATCCGGTGCCAAAATCGCCACTGTTTCCGGCTGTATCTGAGCAGAGACTTAGAGGATGGAGATGGACACGAGGCTCCAGTCGAGAGGATGAGACAGGGATGCATCCTCCTTAACCTCCCGTGTTCCCGGTTGAACCCCATGAACACGGAGAGGGGACCGTTTACCGGAAAAAAATCCCCAAAGCAGCGATAAAACCGAACATAAACAGCGTGTCTGAGCATCCGTGGCTTCCCACACAGAGAGGAACATTTATCCCTGGCACAGAAACACGTCAATATGAGCATAATTAACACGGAAGAGCAGAGGAGGGTTTTTATTGGAGGACATCAGGGTTCTAGTCGTAGATAAATCTTTTCGGACTGGTCTTTAGAGCTCAGATAGCTTCTCAGTCGTCATAAAAGCACTCGCATATCTCTGTGATCAAGAGACACTTAATTGTTTCGTATGTTGCGACATCTGCCAACTTTTCTAAATATTATTTTTAATTACGTTCAATGCAATAAATTCCAATCGCTGCAAGGTTTAACTACAGTTCTATTGTGTTCTCCATCTATTTACAATGCTTTTGTTAAATTCATGCCGGTCAAAGTAAACAAAATGAATTATAGAAGAAGAGTCTGAAAGGTTAGAGAGTCTTCAGTTTAGTGCAAGGATGTGAATAATGAACACTGACAGTAAATAACAGAGGAGTCAGTGAGCACTTAATGTATGTTCCAGTGCACCGTAATTACATGTCTATTTTCATTTACTTTCTTAATTCCTTCATCTTAAAATAGACTACGCAGTTGACGTGGCTAATGTAAATGAATCCACTTCATGTTTCCAATTTACTGACCTTTTTCTTCCTTTTTATTCAGCTTCAGTTTTAAATGTCTACCTTCAAAACTGTGTCCAGATACTTTTTTTCTGAGTATTATATTAATGCAATAAAATGAAAATAAAAGCTTTTTGTTTTTTATATTCGTTGGAGAATCGCCTTTGTTTATTGATTTGGCTCACAGCTTATGAAAACTTTGTACAAACAGACTATTTACTGATGATTGTTGAGCTTTTATCATCGTGAATAGGCAGGTTGGGGCTGTGGATGGTACATAAAACATAGGACTTTGCATCCTAAGAGAACATTTAACTACTGCTGTGGTTAAATGTAGAAGACTTTCACTATTTATTAACAAAGTATGACATCTTTAAACAGAGATAATAAGACTTCAATGGGGAAATTCAATTGTGACGGCAGTTTACAGACAGAATAGTGCAAAAGTAGTTGGAAAAACAAATAAATAAATAAAATAGAATATGAAAACTATATAAAGAATCTAAAAAGTTGCAGTCAGGTCAAGATAAATTAACAATGTGCTAAAAAGAGCACTCTATATACACATTTACATGGGATTACAGGTGGAAACATATACATTTGAATTGTATAATCTGATATGTTTCATGATTCATCAGCTTGAACATTGTCTTTTCTGGAACATAGGTATTTTTGGATCAATATTTGTAGAAACATTACAGAGAAACGTTCGACGGGGGATTGGGTGCTCGTCCTCAGTCAGGCTTTACCTTCCCTTTGCACAACGAGACATCTGTTTGCTATTTCAAAAGGTCCGCCTTAGGCATGTTTAAATATCAGAGCAGAGACCGTGTGGGGCCTTTGTGTTTGTAATATTGACAAAACGCACTGAGGCAAAGAAGAAGAAGTGAAGAACTCAGCTGGATGGTCCTTATGTCACTTCTATTAGAGCTAACATCGAATTATATTTCATTCATGTCTCTGAGGTGTTACACAAATCATATTCAAAAAGACAAACGAAGTGCTTCAAGGTTCAGTATTCACACACAAAACTGTGATACAGAAAGCCCCTTTGGATAGTTTATACAGTGCAGTATTTGAATGGAATGAATTGAACGTTGAAAATGCTTTTAGCTCATGTAAGGTGCTGATTTATTTGTGTAAAAAGCTTAATTGTGAACGAAATAAAAGACTTCACAACAGAAATTGAACGACGGATGTTGACTATGTTCCTTTTCTCACCTGTGTTGTTATTATTCCTGAGGTTTGCGCTCACTAATGCAGTCTGGAGGATGACTTGAGATGCTGTGGATGGTTTTAATGAATGTCAATATCAATGTCTATATACGCGTAACATTACTGTGTAAAAAGCATAAACGAGGACAGTATCTAGGACAGAATTCAGTGGATTGTGTGACTTTAACGATGAGGAAGAGAAGCTTTAAGAGTGGCATCTGTTCTGTTTGAAAATGTCCCGGAAATGTCTCTTAGAAAATGTTTTGGGCCAAGAGTAAACCCCTCAAACACTTCTAATGTCTGAACTGTAGTGGGATGTACAGTGGAGTCAATTATTGAACAGTTTCACACAACATCAGACTCTTTTCAGTTGCTGTTAATCGCCGCAGGTCAAACTTGTGTCTGATTTATTCCAAACACAAGCCATTATGGTCTATTTTGTTCAGTACTTTTTTGTTTGTAGTTTGGACAAAATCAATGTTTTTCTGGGAACATCTCAAGAGGAGATAGAGGAGCTGTGTTATTGTTATTCACTTTTGTTTGTGTAAAAGCGTTTGTTAATAAAATGATGCTTTTTTTTTTACCGTTTCAGCTTTTGAATTTGCAAACTGCTCCGTGTTCTTGTGCAGTTCAGTCAGGTTTTCGTTTGCCAAAGGGACAAGTACAGTCTGTACTGTACTCAAACCTGGAAGACTGTGTGTATCACCTTTAAACAAACGCTTACTCCTGAACAAACAGCCCGTCGCCCCTCGGCCTCAAATCCCATTATGTTTCTGGAAGTGAGTGAAGAAAGGTGCTGGATCCAGAATCTGAGGAAACAGAATAAAACCAGTCTCTGAGAATAAACCTCTAGTGTTCTTTTCTCCCAAATCTCACAAATATACATATGATAATGATTTGTGTAATATCTACTTGTGAAAAACCAAATCTAACGTGATGTATGAGCTTTTTCTACATAGACAGAAGGTGTGTTGGGGTGGTGGATGGGGCACAAATCCAGGACTTTCCCTTGAGCTAGTCTGCATTTTAGTTGGAGTAAGATAAATTACTTAAATGAATAAATTTTACTTAAATTAAATCAGAACACAGAGAAAGTAGAAACAGATTCTGCACTGCAAAATATTAATTAAAGTCAAGAAGTCAATTAAAGAAAAGAAAAGGCAGTTTTTCACTGTAAAATTATGGGGATCCTTATAAAGACAATATGGTGTATAAAAAAAGTACTTCCAATTTAAACAGATTTACTACTGTTTTTTAAGTAATTCAATGTATTTACTACAGCACTACTGTATTTTTGGCTTTAAGGATATTTATTTTTATAATTTGACTGTGTTTCACTGTAAATATTTCAGACTTTTCTTTTTTAATAGTAATCGGAAAAGGGAATCATTTTGTAAATACGATTGCATTTTAAGTAAATGCTAAACCAATAGGATTTCTACTGAAGGGAAGGGATTTCAGACCCATTTTACTCCACAAAGTCAATGGGTAAGGCTGTCCAGTCTAGGAAGATAGACTAAAACCTATTGAATTATCACTTTTGCAATACTAGTGTTTTCATTTGCACCTAATAGTACTTACACTAATCTGACTGATAAGAAAAGTGCTCTCTTCTTTGACCTCTGACCTCGACGGAGGGAACAACATCAGTCGTGATGTGAGAGAACAAAAATCAATGCTTTCAAAGGGAAATGAGTCAAAGCCAGTGAGTGAATTACACCAGTCTGTTAAACTGTCAATCAAGAAATAATGAAACCAACACTGCTTTTACAAACGTATCGATGAATGAAGCTGGTCTCGTGTGAACAAAAACGTGCAGGAAGCAGCTCAGAAACAAAAGATGTAACACGACAGAGGATATCAGCTTCTGTTGCTGAAGTAAGATCTTGTTTTGGTGAAATAAAATCAGTGTGATGGCTCCGTTTATCAACCTAAAAGGACGAATGGTTCCCTTCTTCTGTCACTATTCTGTAGATAAAAACACACAGTACATCTCAGCGTCTCACTAGCTTTACTTGAGAAATTGGAAGTGAAGGGTTGTTCTTCAGAAGCTTCAAGTTGGATTTTCAGAAGCTGGAACAAATGGGCATTGATTAAACTACCTCTGGATTAACACAGTTTGACACAATAACCATCCCATTTTAGATAAAAGGTTATAATTGGTCGAGTAGGATTGTTTTTGGAGATTGATTCCAGATTGAAGATTTGCTCTTTGCCTTTTTTCAGCCAATGTAGAAATGCATTTTTATGTCTTTGTTACATCTTCAGCTTTTGTAAAGAAGGAAGGTCAGGAAGTTAGATTATATTACTCCTGGATATATATATTCACATTAGAGCTGTCTTCTTTTAAGATACACAAGCGCTCTTTGTCCAAAAAGTCCAAATACTGGGAGCAACAGAGCACCTTTTCTTTGGAACAGTGCAGCTTATGTCGAAATAAAAACACATCTATTTCTTTTAACCCTTGGATATTAATGATCAGACTTTGTGTTTTGATATTTTCAGTCCTTCATACCGCCTTATTCTTTATTATTTCCATTACTTTTCCATATTTATGTTGTGAGAAATGACATTGCATTAATACAGCATGAAGCTGACACTGTATTCATGGTTCATGCTGGAAACAGTGGGCTCTAGTGTGACTTGTTTTAAAAACTTCTGTAACACATCCTGGAGCACATTTCCATGCTCGCTAATATTTATTCTGTAAAACTCTATTTATTCTTTTTCTGAACCGAACCCATGAATAACAAAGCAGGAGTGAAGCAGCAACATGAGGTGAGGACGATTCTCGATCCCTGTAGCAATATGCTAATGCTGTCCCACGCTCCAACCATCCCCTCGCCACATGATTTCTGACTCACTATTTATTATTCCATGGTGTTTTTTAAGGAATATGGAAAATATCTACAAAATGTGGGGCATTTAACCTTTCTTTAAATAAGGCAGAATGTTCAGGGTAGAACATTCACAGTTTAACGTTCTTGTTTTTTGTGTTGTTAATCCAAATAATTCAAAAAGTCTACTAACAGTGGATTAAAAAATGGCACATAATTAATCAGATCTGTCAAAACAAGATGAATCTAGAGTGTTTCATATTAAACTGTGCACTTAATGTGAAAAATAACAGTACAAATGAGCTGTTTTATTTTGTTTTTATGTGTGTGGTACCTACATTAACGATGTCAAAATGTACGCAAATAAATCTCGACTTAGTTTAATTAATTATAGAAACATGATTGGGTTAAAATGCATCAGTTGATTCAATACTAAGAAGATATTCTATGTGAGTTTTCTGTTCTCCGAAACATTAGAGGTTAGATATTCCAGCCATGACGATTTTAATTTAATTTTTCATTTTATTTTCAGCTTACACAAACCAAAATAAGCACTCTACTAGGATCTTACATGAGTCTCAATTACCAATAAAACTAAAATGGTGGCTTTTCACATACATTTACTTTAACCTTTCCTTAAATAAACTTATCTCTGGGGATATTTCTCCATTAAACTCTAATCCAAACAACTCCAGCACAGATTTTTAAAACTTTTCCTCTCCTTTAATGACAGTGGGCAGATTGCTTGGCCCCTATCCCCTCCCCATTGCTCCTGTTCTAATCCAAGCACAGGTCTTCTCTGCCTGTCACGCTCCTCTGTGGGATTGGCACTTTAATTAACTTCATATCTCTGTGTGGCGCTGCTGCAGCTACTCCTCCCCGAGCAGGAACACGTATACTGCACGCGTGTGAGCGCTCGCTGTCACGTCTGTTCAGCGCAGACCTCAAAGATGAGCCGGGATAGAGCGGCTGTGTGCAAATATGTCAAATGTGGTAGAAATGGGCTCCGAACTTTGTGGTGGAATCTTAAAAGGTCAAGTTCAGTGTGTTATTTTTATACTTCTTTCTTGTTTAAGTCTTTTTATTAAAGAGATATATCTGTATTTGTAGATTTTTGATTAGCATTTTTCTAGTTAATGCTTATGGTTTGTCATTTCTAGCTTATAATGCTGTTTAAGGGTGTGTTAACCTAACTATCTGCATTTTTCTTCTTAATGCTGTGTCTTTTTGTACCTTAAAGGCCGTTTGTGCGTCTAGATTTCTATTTATCCTATTTGTGTAACACCAAATCAGAGGGAACATGTCTTTTGACTTTTCTTGCCTCATTCAAACTAAAAAAATAAACAAAAACCATGCACATCCTGTCCAAGTCTTTAATTGCATGATCAAGCTAATTACTTTCTGCTAATTGGCTTTCTACGAGGCGTACACTTTGATTACGCTATCACTGTTTTCCTTCCTGAAGTAAAGCCTCGTGAGTGTGTTCACGGTCCCTCAGGACAAAAACCCGCCGGTCTCATTCAGGTGGCGCGTTTGAAATGTATTGGCTTTGGTTCTGGATTCAGTGATAGCTCCAAAAACAATATGAAAACCCAAACAGTGACAGCGATCAGTGCTTTCGAGCGCGAGACTGTAGCCAAGATCGATATCTCTCAGCAACATCATGTAATTACCATTGATAGGTTCATGGGCTCGTTGGCAGAGCCCGAGGAAAGCCGCAGGTACCAGCTTCTCATTTTGTTGATTTGATTGTTGAGTTTATTGGCCTGAAATGTTTAATCTCTGATGTTGTTCTTCTTTTGCTGAATAAACTGGGATGTAAATAGCTGGTGTTAGCAATAGAGACAGTAAAGGGATAAAAAGAAAAAGAAAATACACTAGTTTATTGTATCACAACATTGGGTTTTGTTAATTTTTGTGAAAAACAAATTGGTGTTTTAGAACCAGAATGACTTCAGAAAGTTTGTAAGAGCCTAGCCTGCAACAATTATAATTAAATAAACTGAATTGTACATATTTATTGGTTTATTTATTATTTCAGTTTGAGAAATTCTGGTTTAAATCAACTAAAAATGCAGGAAAATAAATAAATAATAAAAAAAATAAAATATAAAACAAAATAAATAAAATAAAATAAAATAAAATAAAATAAAATAAATAAAATAAAATAGGTCTCTTCACTAAGTGCTGCTCATGTTATTAAATATGTCTCATGGGGTCCCCTGGAAGAGCAATGACTTAACCTCTCTTTAAGGTCAACATTCACTTTTAAAGACTTTTTCATTCAACACAAAGCCTTTCAAGACCCGAGTGCTGCCTGAACAAGAACAGAGAGGTGGCAAAAGAGGCAGAAAAAAGGTAGAGCATCTGTAATTAAACCGCACGGGTTCCTAATTAAATATTGTGCGGTTTAATTAGGAAACTTATCAGCGCGGCTAAATCCGTCTTTACAGATGTTCCGTGTGAGGCTTTTCTGCGGGCGGCCATTTTGTTGAAGGAGGGGATGAGTCCAGGGGCCGTGTGAGGTATAAAG
Source organism: Rhyacichthys aspro (assembly GCA_036850595.1). NCBI lineage: Eukaryota > Metazoa > Chordata > Actinopteri > Gobiiformes > Rhyacichthyidae > Rhyacichthys > Rhyacichthys aspro. The sequence goes on from CM072163.1 coordinate 3,562,477, forward strand.
AGCTGGTCATTCAACGCTCAAATGTAATTTCCTTCCATTGTCTGCAATAGTCGTTTTCATTATGGTGGAATAGAAATTATGGGGCACTTAGAAGACAGGTTGTTTTTCAGCCTCGAGTCGGACCGAGGAGGAGGAGGAGGAGGAGGAGGAGGAGGAGGAGGAGGAGTGGAGGTGTAAATGGAGGAGGAGGTCCACAAGAATCTGTGAGACTCCTAATGTTCAAATATCAATTAATAGAAGCCATAATGTGAGACAGCGTTGAGTGAAGAGGGTATAATAAAGGAATATTTAGTGATAATTATGAAATGTCTGGTGTTGAAAGTGATTATGGGAAAATCTAGCGACTTGTGGCAGATGGAAAACAGCAATAACAATCGTGAAAACATAGATTGTAAAAATATTGTGACTTTTTTTTACGATGAGTATGATTTGAAGCTCAACATGGCACCGTTTTGATTTAACAACAGCAGTCTTTCTTATATTTGTTGTTGGAATGGTGTCTTTAAGCCCCTCCCCCTGAGCTCTGATTGGTCAGATGGTGCACTAAAAGTGGAGCTGCAGAAACGGATTCTTAATCTTTAAAAATGTATTTTTACAAGTGTTTAAACACCTCAGAATAGTCGACCTATAAGCATTTTTAATATATTCAGTCTGGCTGAAACGTTTTATGCTTTTAGATTTGATGAAGAGGCTTTGGCATTGTCTTTATTTCCTTGTTTTTTGGCATTTTAACAGGTTTAGTATAGCTTTATTACATTTTGGCCAAGATATACTGTACATGGACTGACAAATAGACCTATTCAAGACATGGGTGAAAATATGATTCATATTATTGAGTTTATTTATTAAATATCATTATACTTTTTTATATTCAAATCATTCCAGTTTCCACTTTGCAAAATCTCTAAGAGAAATGTAGTTTTGAGTTTTGTGCAGTCAACACTTTCCTTCTGAAAACTTCCCTAAAGTAGGAGATGGGCATCGTATTTAATTTGCCGTGGTTCTTAAAACCTTCCTCTAACTAGTTTGAAAACTTGTGTGCATCTTGGAGCAGGGATTTGGCTCTTCTGTCCACTTAGCAAAAGCCCTAAACTCTGAGGCAGTAAGTACTCAGTCCTCAGTCCCTGCAGGAGGGATTAGAAAAGCCCCCGTCAACGCTGTCGATTATGATGTGCAAATAAAGGTATTCAGAGAATTAATGGCAGGACAGTCACTTGAATAAGAATAGATGAGAATTAAAGCCTCATTGGATGAAATAATCCCACAAATATATGCCTATTCATGTTATCTTATTCAGCGAAAACAACACATTTTCTTATATTTTAGACGTCAGAAGTAGAAGTCAGCAAATGTACGTTAAATTACTTCTCGATTGTCCGACACAAATCCCCAAGCACACACCGCTATGTACTTTTTAATAGTGACAGTGTTATTTTGATGGAGCTCATTTAAATTCAGATTAAGCAGAAGTAGACTTGGACAGACTGCGGTGGCTTCAGTCTCTGCGTCTGAGCGTGGGCTGTAAATGAATGCAAATGAGATAATGACGGTCCAAAAGTCAAGTTTGTGAATAATCCTCAAGTGCTTCAAGCTGTCTGACAAATACAGACATACCTGAGTCAGTGGAGCAGGCACGTCTTAGACTCACCCTCCAGTTATAAAGTCTGCAAACAATAGAGAATAGATATATCAGCTTTATCATAAATCAACAACAGGCATGAAAAAAATTTACGATATACACGTAGAAAGTTTCCACTGGAGCAGTATGGTACGGCTCAGTTTCTATTGTCAAACGGGTTTTAAAGTGTTTATCAAAGCTCCACTTCCTGATTTTCTTTTTTTGTCCCTGTCTCAGACTCCAGGGACCTCTCCTGTTTCTCTTTTATTAAAAAAAAATAAAACAAGACCAGTTTTTCCTCCAAAATACTAATCCATTTGACCAAACTGAAGTTTAGAGTTTAGCGTTAGCTTAGCTGTGACTTCAGCGTCAGGACGACAATTATCTCCTCCTCGTTAAACATGACGTGATTGAATTGACAGTATTTATCTGTGTTTTACGTTGCCTCCCTTTTCTCTGTTGATGCTTTTCTTTTTTCAGCTGTTTCTCTGTTAAAAGACATATTCAGCTGAAAATACACTTTATCTGCAGCTATTAAACTTCCTGGAACGTCACGTGACAAGTGTCGACCAATGGGAGCGCTCCTTTTTCGAGCAGGTTTTCTGTTCCTGAATAGAGGTTCTCATCTATTACAATCCCTTAGAATAAACAGTAGATGGATCAGAAAGACTGTTTTTTACTATTTGGTTTTTTTTTTGGCCTTTTTACCAACTACAAGAAAAAAATATCAGGTAGTCTGTTTAAGTTCACCATGTTTATTTATGTATTTATTAACTTTACACAAGCTAACTTCTCAGTCGGGCTTTTACTTCTGCTTTTGTCGACCTTGCCAACTTAAATTCATAAAGGTTCACTGGTCGTCTATTGTTCTCCTGTTATTTCATCTCTTCTCCTGGATGTACACTGGTTTTGTTTTTACACTTTCTGAACCGAGAGCCACCTGGAGTTCAGCCTCAGAGATGTTTACTGTGCGGTCGCCGCCGGTCAGAGGTATGAAAGCTTTTAGAGTTTAGCAGTTGTCCTTTGGTCCCCTGGGGGTTCGCTGTCACCGCGGAGCATCAGAAACGCCGATAGGTTACCTCTGTAAAGTTGACTCACCGTGGATCCGCCTCAGTCCCTCGTCTGTGGCTTAAAAGCTGCTCCAGTTCTTTTTAACCATCAAAGACGAGCTCAAAAGCAGAAAAAAATGGCTGCAGCCCAATATCTCTTTGTATGTTTTCGGTTTGTTTTGACACAGCTCTTTGTTAAAGTACTCTTTCATGCTCTGTTGTCTTTTTGCAGCTTGTTTTTACTGTTTGAACTCAGAAAAGTAATCAAAAAACTGACACAACCCTAACAATTACAAATAACAACACATGTTTTATTTCGCCAAATGCACCTCACGTGAAGGAAAGCGTCAGTGTTGCAAAATGAACACAGTAAAGGCGGACTATTCACCGTGACAGAGCTGTATAATGCAGTCAAGCTCTAATCATATCTATGTATCACAAAACCTCTGTGAGCTGTCTCAGTTCATCATATTTCTGCTGAATAATGTACCACGCAGCTCGCTACACAGCCCTGTTTAATCCAGTAAGGAGCCGTTATTTTTGCAGTTTCAGGCTGGATTCAGGCTTGATTGTCGCATTGGATTCTGTTTGGAAGTGTCCTGAGAAATATTCACAAGGACTCGGTACGTTTTATTAGTTATGATCACGTTTAACCGACTAGACTTTAGTTTGTTTAATCAGATCAATAAGTTCTACTCCCTGAAAGAGTAATTATAGTTGAGCCAAATCCCACCCAACACGAGACGGATCAGAGCAAAACAGACAATAGAACTGCGGTGATTTATTTTGCAAATTGCAGATGAGTCTTAAATTGAACAAAGTCCAATTATTTTTTGATGCAGAACAAAGAATCAAAGTCCGACTGTGAGAAAACAGCTTCACTATTCAAAGCCATAAGGCGTTTGAAGTGAAAATGTGCATCAGTGTAATCACTTCACAAAACAGTACACCTCTGCTGAGATGTATTATTTTCCACATAATTAACTGCAATCATCCTCATTGTTAGATTGTGATCTGTTAACAACTAAGCTACAGACGAGCTAACACGGAAAAAACAGCTCCGAGAACCAGAGAAAACATTAAATATTCTATTGCAAAGTGTATTTTTAGCTCCAATCCAGGTTTGCTTTGGCTTTTGAATGAACTTTAGAGACTTGTCATGGGATGTTTACTCAAAGAAATGCAAGTTAAGACCTGTTAAGACGTTAAAAAAACACAGTATCTCTACAAATAGTCTACTCTCTTTAGTGAAATGAAGTTAAAATGTTAGAACATTTAAATAATAAAGAGTTGAAATGCTTTAAAGCTTGTTTAATTATACTCTTACAAACTGTAGCCACAAACAAAATGCTGGAGGAACTTGTCCAAGAGGCAATATGCCAAATACTGCCTGTTTGTTTTGTATTTGTCACCGATGAAAGCTGTTAGTTTAATGTTAACCTTTGTCTCCGGCCGTACCTTATGCTGAGTAACCTTTAAAAGCAATATCTGCATCATACTTTCATCTAAAGCAATGGTTCTCTACCCTCACGATGACATTTGAAGGAATCGCTGTAATAATGCCCCGTATCTATTTCCAACCTGGACGTACAACTCGATTCTTTCCTCGTTTTTGTCCAGTTGATTTTTTAAAAGAGGTCAACGGTCCCTCACTTGATATTGCACCTTCTTTAAATGCATTACTTTAAAATGAGGAGCGATCGCCCGAAGGGAAACATTCACAGGGGCATTTTCTTTCCGCGTCTGCCTTTCATTATTTCTGCTGCCATTCAGAAGTGACATGTCTCAAACCAGTCCATACCCGTCTATAATCATCAGAGGTGGGTAGAATAATCATCAGAGGTGGGTGGAATAGTCATCGTTAGAACAAGACAGAGCTACACAAAGTAAATCACAAGGTGCACAAATAAAAGTCTTGAGTTAGCACTGGTTTAGAAGCCTGACTCTGCACCATCTGGAAGGGCTTCTGCTGAAAAAGTTTGCAAAAGGACAGGTACTTTACATAAATAACTGGTCTATAGTTGGATTTATTAACCCCACTTCTATCCAATCATGTTGTTTATGTTTGTAAGGATAAAATTCAAACCTAAATCATACAAATAATGTGCTTGGAGCAGTTCAAGAAGCATCGTAAACGCAAAATCTCACAAGAATCCAGCTGCAGCGCAAAGTTACTGTTTTAGTTCCAATTTAACCATTTCTTTAATATTAGTTTGGTGAGTTAAATCCTAGTTTGACACTGCGGAGTCAAATTCATCACCAGCAGCCTTGAACAAACGAGTTTTTACATTTTTTTAAATGTGAAAAAAGGTTTTAGGGTGTCATCAGAATACGTCGTCACGTGAATTTTGTGAAAACTTGTTTAGAGACAGCACTGACCTCTGGAAACTACCAACAATAATGGAAAGCACTTTGTATTTGACAAATAGAAAATAAGGCTTTTAGAGTTTGAATATATAGATTTGTTAAAAAAAAACAGAGTGAACAGGCCAAGCTTTCTTACAAACCAAATGAATAAAGCAACTGGCAGAAGTCAAAGGTCTGGTTTGGGTTTTTCAAGTTGGCGTGATGGTATCTACAAATATACATGAAGAAGCACACAAAATAAAATATGAGTGGGTTGATAAACAGAAAAGACACAAGCAGAGACCTACAGCTGACACTTAACCCTTACTCTGTCTCTCTGGAAACTTTACTAAGGATTGGACCTTTTAGTTTTTATTATAGCTTCTCTTCAAAATCCAGCAACAGTTTCAGATTCACACATTTGTCTCAACACTGTTACCTTAAAAGAGCTTAAAAAGTTCCTTTAAAACAGACACTGACCCTTTAAGGAAAACACTCCTAAATATACTTTGACATAAATTACTGTTCTTTTTGACTAATGAAGCATATGCAGCGATTAATAAAAGGTGTAAGTGCAATCGCGACTCAATATCTAAAAGCTTAATTATTCCCGGAATAGGACGACTCCACTTTTGTGCAATTCATTTACGATATTATTTGGTCCGAGCCGTCTTTATCACTCGCTGACGATCTCCGAGCAACTAAATGAGTCTTTTGAAAAAGTGTCGCATTGAAGAGTCTAATAGGATTTCCACAGTGACACGGTCCACTATCTTAAATACGGGTGAGCTAATTAAACTAATTGTAGTGATATGCATAAAAGAATTCACTTCGCCCACTGCACTGAAGGCTGACACTAGATATCGTTGAAGGAAATCTAATCTCATCGTTGCACTGACCTCAGTCTCTTTACTTTTAGCGTTTCTCTATTGTACTGCTTTAAATATCATCCAATACAATATAATAATCATCACAAACTAGTTCAAAGTTGTCTTTAAAAGTGGGCAGAACAGCAGAGAAAAGACAGTCTAGATACACTTTCATAATTTCCACAAAATCCCACTTTCATTAAAGGTCCCATATTATGCTAAATCGACTTTTCTGAGCTTTTAACCATGTTCTAACGTTGTTTCTACCTCAAACACATACCCAAAGTTGTGTTTTGTTTCATTCGCGCATGTTTAAGTAATTTATTTAGTTTGAGTAACAGTCCCTAAAACGAGCTGTTTCACGCAATGACGTCAATAAGTGAAATAAACCACTCCTCTCCAGGAAGTGCTCCTCCACACTCCTCCTGCCCCTCTCTCCTGCCCCTCTGTCAACAAGTGCCGTGCTCCGCAGCTCAGACACAGAGAAGCATTGCTGCTAATGTGTTAGCTTACTTACCGTCAGCAACATTCGGCTGTGGGAGTTTTACTGCGTTGTTTTCTCTCCCAAAAAAGAATTAACATGTAAGAAGTGGTTGGAGTTTATTATTCGAAACTCCCAGGGTAAAGTAGCCAAACAGGTTTTTGTCTGTAACCAACACTTCACTCCACTTCCTCAACATGGTCCAAAATTTTAAAAAAGGGTGCTAATCCCACTATAAAAGACACCGAAGAGGAGCCCAGAGCAGTAAGTACTACTATATTGCTAATGATAATTTCGAGTAGAGTTTTGTATAGTTTCGAGTTTTGTATAGCTTATGTTTAAAGATAATATCTTTGTTTTCATTCTTTATAAAACGCAAAACTGCTGCTCATGTTGCTAAAGCACATTTTGATAATTAGCGGCTGTTACCTTTTCACGGCAAAAACAACGAGGTGTGAAAAGTGTCTGTAGGTTGTAGTCACATTGTCTAGTTGATTAGACCGTCGTCTTACTGTTGTTATGCTAACAGTGTGTGTGAATAGGGTTAGATGTGTTTGACCCTCGTTTCTTATCACGCTCTTAGGTTAGACAATGACAACTGAGTATCTGTTGTATTTTCCAGAGCACTTCTCAAGAATCGTCCAGCTTCACAGAACATACATTTCACCAACCAGAAGCAGCAGTAAATGTACAGGCAACCTCTGCATTGGTGCTAACTAGATCTGTGGCTACACAGTTATCTGCAAGCAGTCTGAGGTTACACCACTTCAGAAGTAAAGGTAAACAATCCAACAAAAACCCAGATCATATGAATTATACAAAAAATGAACAACAACATAAGAGTACACACAAAAATGTAGGTCTTTGGTGTGTTTTTAGTCATGCATTTCATCAGGCATCCATACAGCATTAGAGCTACAAGTACTCAATACTTTATCAGATTAGAAGTATGTTATTTTACAACAATTCAATGAAGAAAGAAATAGCACTGTGTGTTAGATCAGAACAGCTTGTACACAAGATGAATACATGTCCCCAGTACGAAGCCAGTTTCCCAGTACCTTTTTAATTCATTTTGCATATAGTGTATGTACATTCTTTACAAATTACAACAAACAGCCTGATATAACCTGATGTGCCTCTTCCAGACTTGGTGAAGAGCAGGAGACAGAAATGTTCAATGTTACATACTAATGTATGTTTTTCATGTTGATTTAGCTCACTTAATCATCTTTAAATGTGACACACTGCTGTTGTTCTATCACAGGTGTCCAAGCAGCTGTTGCCACTACAAATAGGAGCACACAGGAGGGAATGACCACTCTGATGCTTGCGCCGAGAAATCCCCAGCACCAGCTCACAAAACTCCTGCATGCAACAAACCTGAGTCGCCTGGAAGAAGAGACAAAGATGTTTGGCGATATGCTCCTTAGCAAAACCTAAATAATTTGTATTTATGTGGATTTTATAATAAAAAAAATTATGATTGGAATTACACCAGTCTTTTAAATTAGCACTTACTCTTCTTCTGTTCTTCTTTTAACTGGTCCATAGTCTGTATGATAAATGTTATTTATATTTTGAAGAGTATATATGTTCAAGCAGTTGGCCTCCAGGCCAGGATGTGCTGTAATACACGGAGGAGGAGCAAGAAGCTGATTTATTTGCCTTAAAACCTAAAAATGAAAAATGATGATCAGTATTTACAGTAATGTAAAGCTGCATTTACATTTACAAAACTAATTACATGTAGTTTTCATTTTACTACAAGGTTGCAGGAATGCTATCATTCATAGCATTTTATTATAACAGCAGCAGTCTTGTGCTGTAAGCCTGTAAGTATGGGTGTGCACCATAGTCTATTTGAAAACAACATAACGTGGTAAGACAGGCATAATAGTTGAAACTTTATTACACAAATATTACTGCATAGCTCTACATATTGCTAGGCTACTTTATTATAGTTCTTTCAATACACTGCACAACAGCTCCTTAGGAGTCTCCAGGCAGCATACATTCTCAACTTCAGTAGGCATTGTACGGTCATTTCCACATGTGCACCTATAAACAGAAGCAGTTAACACGCGCTATGCTACGGGCTACACCATAGAAACATACACAATAAATAGTTTCTCATTTACCAAGCAGAAACGTCTTGTAGAAGCCTTCGAGGTCTTTGTGTTTGCTCATGTTCTTCGAACTCAGAGTCAGACTCTGGGTCGAAGATATACGGCTCAGTTACTCTCAAAGCCATTGCTGAAAAAGTTATTACTACGATGTACCGTGTTTACTTCAGTCTGTTTCCAGCGGCAGTTCGTAGAGGTAACGTGACGCCAGACCGGAAGTGGGCGGAGCCAACACGGAAGAGCTGAGCCTTAAAGTGACAGCCCCAAATCAGACCGTTCACTTTGGACTCATGATGAGATCTCATTCAGACCGCTTGTATAAGATACTTATTGAGTGTTTCATGTTGCAGAACGTGATATGGTAACCTAAATGTATCCAAAATACACTGTATAAAGTTCAAAATAGCATAATATGGGACCTTTAAACTTCAAAAATTATCTTTAACTTTAACTTCCTCTGTTTATGGAAACTGGTTGTAGATAGATTTGAAAAGTTTTCCTTTGGATTTGAACAGGTTTTATTTGGATTTGATCAGTTTTTAGATGATCTGAGCAGTTTTGTTTTTTTTATTTGAGCAGATTATATATATATCTTAGTACAAAAAACTGGTTTAAGATTTCATGAACAATAAAAACAATGAAATTAATCTGATTCAAATCCATCTAAAACCTGTTCAAATCCTTGTAATACCTGTTCAGATTTAACTAAAACCTGCTCAAATCCATCTAGAACCTGCTCAAATTCATCTAGAACCTGCTCAAAATCCTCTAGAACCTGCTCAAATCCATCTAAAACCTGCTCAAATCCAACTAAAACCTGCTCAAAATCCTCTAAAACCTGCTCAAATCCATCTAAAACCTGCTCAAATCCATCTAGAACCTGCTCAAATCCATCTAAAACCTGCTCATATCCAACTAAAACCTGCTCAAAATCCTCTAGAACCTGCTCAAATCCATCTAAAACCTGCTCAAATCCAACTAAAATCTGCTCAAATCCAACTAAAACCTGCTCAAATTCATCTAGAACCTGCTCAAATCCCACTAAAACCTGCTCAAAGTCATCTAGAACCTGCTCAAATCCAAATAAAACCTGCTCAAATCCATCTAGAACCTGCTCAAATCCATCTAAAATCTGCGCAAATCCAACTAAAACCTGCTCAAATTCATCTAGAACCTGCTCAAATCCCACTAAAACCTGCTCAAATTCATCTAGAACCTGCTCAAATCCAACTAAAACCTGCTCAAATCCAACTAAAACCTGCTCAAATTCATCTAAAACCTGCTCAAATCCAACTAAAACCTGCTCAAATTCATCTAAAACCTGCTCAAATCCATCTAAAACCTGCTCAAATCCAACTAAAACCTGCTCAAATCCATCTAAAACCTGCTCAAATCCATCTAAAACCTGCTCAAATCCAACTAAAACCTGCTCAAATCCAACTAAAACCTGCTCAAATCCAACTAAAACCTGCTCAAATCCAACTAAAACCTGTTTCTATTTTATAGAAACATAGATTGTGTATTGCTGTTATATCACTATCTCACAGTGGAAAGTCCATTTTATATTTGATGTTACCATATTGTACTAAACTAAAGCATATTGTACTGCTTAGTTGAAATAAGGCTATAATGCATTCGGATGAGCCTCTTCCATAATCTCACTGTAAAGCACTGCTCATCTGCATCTCCCCAACACCACTGCAGTGTGTTATGATGAGGCTCATTGTGCAATATTTCCCTCTGAAGTCAACAGCTTCCACAGAGCCGTGACGAATCAGTGAAATGAAATGTGTTGTTTAGCGTTGTCGGGGGAAGAAGCAGAGAGAGAAGAGGAGTGTGTGTACATCAGGTGAAAGGTTCTCCAAACAGCTCTTCATAGATGTTCTCCGGTAATTCATTCGCCCATCGCTGACTCGTGCAGATGTTTAAATCTATTGTAATTAGTCCGACAGACGAGCTGCAAGTGGTTCTGTGGAAATCTTTTATAAATCATCTCTTTCTTCGTTAAAGATGTGACGAAAAGGCTTGAAAAGGTCGTTGTGATACACTTAATGTTGTACACTTAAACGAGAAAACATGTCCTTACTTATCTTCTGACATTGAGTATTATTATATGGCGTACAAAATACTAGCTGCTCATTTCAAAGACAAGCTTCTTTTCATCAAATTGATAATAGTGTACACAGCAGATCATGACGGAAAGCAGCTTGCATAATCTTTTTTTTTCTTCCAAACTCGCCGCTTGGATAGTCTCCAGTTGAAAACAAATGACGAGAATATGGAACAACACAGAGAGTCTACTTTACCGACTAAAAGTTAAAAATGCTTAAAAGTTTATACTACTTTAATGCCATCGTCCAGAGCAACACACCAAGAAATCAGGCATGGACTTGGTTTAGAGATATCAGTTTTTAATAAAGTTGTTGATGAGTAAAGCCTCAGAAAACAACAGTCTGCTCGGTCCTTTCTTGAAGACATCATTTGTGTTTTTGACTAGTTCAGATTATAGTTTATAGTTAAAGTTATAGAACAACTTTGTCACTGAAAAATGCAAATAGAACAAACCAAAGTTAGGAGATGACATTTAACTTATTGCTGCACCTTTAGGATTCAACCAATCCCATGATCATCTGCCTCTTTGCTTTTTTTCCCTCTATTTCTTTTCTTTTTCTGCTGTTTCTAGTGTAAACGCTTGTTGACCGGCCAGACTACACCATTCCTTATTCAAATGGACATACCCACTTTTATCCATTGTTATTACTCTATGTTTGAACAGTTCTTTCTACAAAGCTCTGAATCAAATAACTGTAATCATTATCAGTGTCATTTGTGCATCAGTATCAGCTGCTGTATCGTATTGTACACCTCTCTGAATTCTTCCCATTCGTTCCTCCGGTTTGTACTGTAAAAGTCAATTATAAATGACACTCCTTTTCTCTCATGCGGCTCACGTTTTGTTTAGTTCTCGTGAACCTGGACATCTTAAAGTTTAATTGGGATTTTATGTCACCTGCAGGTGACAGGAGACATATTACTGCCCCCGCAACACCTGCCGTCCACCAAGGTCACTGTCAATAAAGCCCCGCGGACCGAGCAAAGGGCCGCTCATTTGCATGCATTATACGGCATTTCTGTGTTAAAAGTCCTGTCAAAAGGGAACGTTTTCTCCCAGACGAAGTAATGGCTGCAGTTTGAGTCAGCTTTGTTGCACGGTTTGCAGTGAGATGCCGAGAGCTTCCTGAACTGGCTCGGTGTTTTTAATATAACAGTAGCAGTAGAAGCAGCTGCCTTTTCCATCACAGTGAGTCGAGGGGTGAATATTAATGAAGCGCTAAACTTTGAACAATAAACTTGAGATATTAAAAGCTCCCACTCCAAGTGTTAAATTGAAAGAGTTTGTTGCTTGAGGCGGCATATTTTCGAAGGGAAATGAAGTTTGGCCACTGCAGTGAAGTGCGGCTGGGAATGAAATGCCATTTGAGTCCATTGAACGTGACATTTTTTCTCCGTCTACCTCCCTGTACCTCTCACAGCCCGAGTCAGAGGGATGACCTTTTCCAGTTTCCTTGAGGCTTGGCTGGAGCAAAATGCCCTTCGATATTTTGTAGCGCAGCGGCTAATTGAATCTAAAAGATTGCGTGTGAACCCGGGGCTGTGGTAATGAGAGCCGAGCTGCCTGCGCACAAAAGGTCTGTAAATTGACAGAAAAGGTGGGCGATCCTTCTGACAATTTGCCTCAGACAGAGACTCCAAAGGGCAATCTCCCTCTGCCTGGTGCCGTGGGGGGGCCAAAAGGGCATCGAGGGGCTGAGTGTTGAGTTATAGCCTCCAACCTCCGTGCATCGGTCTCACATCGGGCTGATAGCATCACTCACCGACGGCTCGGGTTCAGTGAGGAGCGTTAATAAAGCTCAACGATCAAGTCTCTCAACAATAAATGAGACGAGGAGTCAATAGTTTAAGGTGACACTATCAAACCTTGTCGGGACACAAACTGGAAACACAAATTCTGCTCAATTTAGATTAAAATTCCTGGAAATGCCACTGTTTGCACGAAAACGAATAAAACTTTTTATCTCCTCATTTCTCCACCTTTGGCCTCGCCTTTATTTGTTTTATTCCACCTTTTTTCGCTCTCGGTAAGCCATCAAAATTCATAAATTTAGCGTTGCATCTTTACACTTTTACAGTTTTTTGTTCTACCAGAAAAATATAAAACATGGTTGTGATATTATACAAACAATCAAAAAAGTAAAGGACAAATGGATCTATACATACTTTAACATGCACACAGGTATATTTTGAGGAGCTTTTAAGTTTGGAGATTAGCCTGGTCCAATACCAATACAAAAATACATCTATGCTATTGATTTTTGCAGTTATAAAATCCATGCAAAATAATCTGTGAATTAAACAACCAAAGACAGTCCTTTGAAGGTTTACGTTGATCTTTGTTCATCAGAAACACCTTCAGTAACTCCAAAAACCTGAGCTAGTGCTGCTCAAAGAAATGGGCAAAAATAAAATAGAGACAATGTACGAAGGAGCAAAATATTTTTCAAAAGCAGGGCTCTCTTAAAGACACATATTGTTGCTCAAATAACCTCCATGACATCCACTAGTCAATCACTGATGAGTCACTGCATTTTCCGTCACATTACCTGCATTAAACTCTTATTATAAACGCATTAGAAAGAAAAATATAATGACCTTTGCCCTTCACACGCAGAATGGAAATGTGGATGTTAACGGCAGGAAGTCTGTCAATGAATAGTAAAGTAAAGCATGCAGTCATTGTTATTAAAGACTTGGGTTTTCAAAGCTGTGGGTTCTTTAAGTCAAATATATTTTCACCTGATGTTGACTTTGTCTTGGACTTTAATCGTCATATACATCGAAAACCAACAAAATCAGAAAGGCTCAACAAGTCTATTGTATAATATTTTGTGTGACAGTAAAAAATAAGAAAGTAATATAGAGGTTTCTTGTAACATAGAGCAATAAATAGAAATTTCTTTACAAAGCTCTAAAAATCTCCAAATAATGCACTGGTCTTGATCACGACTTCTTATTGCGTCTTGGTTTTTTAGATCTTTTTTTTGGTGTGGTTTTTCGACAACATTTTGTCTTAAAAGTGTCTAAAATCAGATCAGATCTTATTTTATTTGTAATTATCACCAACATTTTTACTTTCTGTGATGAAAACTAACAGCTCAATATGAAACTGATCCCAATTCTCTTTTGACTTCCTGTATTCCTGCCAAACAAGTCATTTAATAGTTTCCATTCACCTTTTTGGTTCCTTCTATGCTACTGGATGAAAATATTACTATAAATCACACAAACTTCAAGTGCGGAGGCCAAATGCAGCCCTTTGCAGTGTTTTATTTGGCCCTCTAAGTGATTTTTTGCGACTTAATCAGAGACAGAAGGGCACCAAACTATTCTGAGATCTATAAAAGGGAAGAAACCACCACAAAATGACACTAAACAGTGGTAAACATTTTAAAGAGGCCAAAATGGGGCTTAAAATAAAGACAAAAGGGCACAAATTGAAGTGTTTTCACAAATGGCGCGTGGAAATGAGGCTAAGGAGAAGAACTCATGTTAAAAACAAACTGATGTGATAAAGACTGAAATGAAGACATTCAAACATTGTAAAATCTAATAATGAAAGGATTCTTATTTATTTTGTGGCCCCTCACCACTTTGAGTCTGACACCACTGCTGTAAATTATTAAATGAATGATAAACGTTGAGCTAACTGCAAAAGGTGTTAAGTTAAGAGCCACAGAAAAACAAAAATACACATGACAGAAAACAGCGAATACTTAATTTCAGCTATTAATTCTGGAAAAAAAAAATGGTATTGAGGAGTCTTTTTTGATTTCGTGGAACATATGAGGACCAGGA